>BSBK01005187.1:0-560000 GCA_027943335.1 Chamaecyparis obtusa
TACATACATACATACATATATATATATATATATATATATGTATATATATACATGTATATATATATGTATATATATATATATATACATATCTATATATATATATATATATGTATATATCTATATGTATATGTATATGTGTGTGTGTATATATATATGTATATATATATATATATACATATATATATATATATGTATACATATATATATACATATATATATATATATGTATATATATATACATATACATATATATATATATATGTATATATATATATACATACATATATATATGTATATATATATATATATATGTATATATATATATATATATATACATATATATATATATATATGTATATATATATACATATATATATGTATGTATATATATATATACATATATATATATATATATACATGTATATATATATGTATATATATATATATATATGTATATATATATATACATATATATATGTATGTATATATATATATACATATATATATACATGTATATATATACATGTATATATATATGTATATATATATATATACATGTGTATATGTATATATATATATATATATATATATATATATATAGATATATATATATATATATATACATATATAATACATATATATATATATATATATATATCTTTTGGTTTGACTTCATAGCACTTGTCTTTTCGATTATGATGTTGTTTATCATGTGATGCAAAATGTATGAAATGTTTAATTTTATTTCAATGTATGTATAATTATGCAGTATGAATGAAATGATGAATGCTATATGGAATATGAAAATACACCTCTCTATTATGTTTATTGAATGCAAATGGATATATGAAATGATTATGTGATGATGTTATATGTAAATGCAATGATACACATGATGTTGTTGCAGGTACATGAAGAATTCAAGTGCTCAATCATTGTCAAAAGGATATTTAACTCAAGACGATGACTACTTGCTTGTCTGTGTGGGAGAGGACTTCACACGACCCTCAGTCCTTGTGATGTGTTAAGTGCAAATTTGAGAACATCAAATGCCATGCTGAATTCTAATCATGAAAGAGATGCAACTAGACAAAATGTAAAATGCAAATGAAATACAATCCTAGGACTTAGTCATTGATCATTTGTTGGTCATTTTCATCACTAGATATTTTAGGTAACATCGGATGTCAATACAATGTTCACTGGTTAGGCAACCATGAACATATGAATATTGGCTTTTAGTCAGATTTATCAGATTAGATATAAGTACCAAGGCACAAGAGCTAGGATGACCTAAATATCATGTCCATTTTGATATAGCAATTTGAATAAGAATTAGAGCATAAATGTTGTGATGACCTGAATACACCTTGCATACAAACATGCCAAGCAATTGAGAGATCATCCCTTGTTCCAATGTGAGTTACCCACAGTGACCCTTTATCATTCACATCCTTGGGTAATGTCATGTTTCACAATAGGAGCAAGAAATCACACAAAATACAAAGTTAGATCCAACCTCTCTAAAGCATATGGGTATCAATGGTTGAGGTACACATGGAAATCCAATCATGATGGAGGCACTTATAGGGGACACCAATTCAATCCAGAGTTTTCAAAGTAATCAGATTGTCACTTAAACACAGAAAATAAATAAAAGATTATGCCCCCAGTCATCACCTCTCTAAATATTGTAAAGGATGTCATCAATTAGCTTAGGGAAACATAATTATGCAAAAATCTCATGTGAAACAGACAGCATATAAAAGATTTCAGTAGATTGGTTTGTTTATAGTGTTTTAGTTTCCTTGTGTTTGCATCAGTTGCAAAAATCTTTTTCTGGTAGGGAGACAAACAAACTAACTCATATAAAGCATTGAAGGACTTGACTTGGATATGACTTGCCTGAGTTATTGAGGACCATAGGATATGAATAGGATTGCCCCCAAGCTGTAAACATTGATTAGGTTTTGACTCTGGTTGCTTGATGCACAGACTGACTTTGTTGGATTGCAATATATGTACAAACTAAAACATGACAGAAAGCTAGGAAATTACCAAGAGTGCTTTGATAGATGGAGCATTTTGAACAAGTGGCACCTGTTTGCCGAGTTTTCACCATCTTGGCAGAGATTTTATTTTTGCTACCAAGGCACCTATTTACCAAGTTTTCACTAAGGCACTTTTTCTTTTTCTTTTTTTTTTGTATGTTTCATCTTTTCAATTTTGTTTGTATTTTTCCATTTTTTTGTTAGACCATCAAGGCACCTATTGCTAGGTTTTCATGAGGATGATCATTTTTTAGGACTTTTTCCAATTTTTATACTTTTTTTTCAGGACATTTTCCACATATTGAATGTTTAGGCATAGAATTTCTTTAGATGGAGAACGTTGACCAGTTCTCAGAGTTGTTCTCCTTTAGTCATTGAGAGTTGATAGGCTCCTGAGCCAAAAGAAGCAGTAACAACAAAGGGACCCAGCTAGTTGGGTTCAAACTTCCCCTTATGTTCTCGATGGGATTAATTTTTAGTGTTCTCTCTCAAGAATAGATCACCAACCTAAAATTCTCTGTGTCTGACCTTCTTGTTGTAGTCTCTAGACATTCTTTTCTAATAGACTCTAAGATGATCATACACATCTTGCCTATGCTCATCTAGTAGTTCAATTTCTTGTAACCTAGACACTCTGTAATCATCATCGGTTATTAGACCATGCATTCTGATTATGAGTGATGGTATTTCAACCTCTATAGATAGTACCACTTCAGTCCCATTTAATAAATTGAAAGGAGTAGCCCTAGTGGGCATTCTTATGCTAGTTCTGTAAGCCCAGAGAGTTGGATTTATCATCAGATGTCAATCTCTCCCTATTTTGTTGACTATGGGGTGCAAGATTTTCAATAAGTTTTTATTGGACACTTCAACTTGTCCATTCCCTTATGGATAGTAAACAAATGGCCAATGTTGAGTAATCTTGAGTTTAGAACATAAGGAATCTAGGTCCTTGTTTCTTTATTGGCCTCTATTATTAGTGATGATGGAGTGTAGAATACCATATCGGTAAATGATGTAATTCAGAATAAACATAGAAATTTGTTTGTCAGTTGCTTGTGTCAAAGGAACTACTTCAACCCATTTTGTAAAGTAATCAGTTGTTGTGATTATATGAGTATGACCATTTGACGAATGTGGATATATGGCTCCTATGAGATCACATGCCAATTGTTGAAAGGCCATTGTTTTGTAAATGGAATTATATCTCTACCTAGCGTGTGGATCAAGTTACCATGGACCTAACATTTATTATAGTTCTTAGCATATTTCATGACCTCTTTCTCCATATCTGGCTAATAGTACCCCGCCCTAATGAGTTTTTGAGCTAATGTCAAACCGTTGGAATGTAACCCATAAATACCTTTGTGGACTTCCTCTAATGCACATTCTAATCTTCTCGTTCTAAACATCTAAGGAGTGTACCATCCCGACTTCATTTTTACAAATTGTTACCAATGATGACATACCATGACACATTTAAGATAAGGTAACATTTTTCATGATAGTTAAGGTTATCAGGAAAGACTTGGTCTCGAAGATAGGAATATATGGTCTTGTAGCTGGAAGAATCATGAACAATAATGGTGTAGATCATGCAGATTTATGGGCAATCATAGGCAGAGAATGACAGTGCTTCCACTAGGAACTCATAGCGTGCTCATGTTCCAGTTGCTATAGTAAAGATGATAGTGTAGCCATAGCATCATCTTCTTTGTTTTCCATTCTTGGTATATGTTCGAACATGATAGAAATGAAGTATTTCTTAAGATCATCATTCATTCATTTGTATGGAATCAGCTTCTCATCCTTTATTTGGTACACATCATTGACTTGGTGAATGACTAGTTGAGAGTCTCCATGAATGTGTAATTCTGTCACTCTCCATGTTAGTGCCAATTTCATTCCATTTAATAGAGCTTCATATTCTACTATATTGTTGGTGCAAGGAAATTTGATTCTAAATACTTTTGGAATGGAGCAACCTTGCGGTGTGATAAATAAGATACTAGCTCTAGATATATTTTGTGTGTAGGACCCATCAAAGAATAACTGCCATGTTCTAGAGGATAGATGCATGATAGAAGCATCAAGAAATTCCACTTGCATTGGTTGGTCATCAAACATTGGAGCGTTAGCTAGTTGAGCTGCAATGACTTGTCCTTTAATGGATTTTCTCTCAACATATTCAATGTCAAATTTTCTCAGTAGTATGACCCATTTTTTTAATCTACCCATGAGAGCAACTTTGGTTAACAAGTACTTTAGTGGATCTATCTTAGCTACAAGTTGTATGGTATGAGCCAACATGTAATGTCTCAGCTTCTGTGACACAAAGATGACAACTAGACATTTCTTTTCTATCATAGAGTAATTATTTTCTCGTGATCTTTTGGAGCTATCTTTATTTGATTGTATCCAGAAAATTTGTCCATTAGATAGTACATTTCAAATCCCACAGTCATATCCACTATCATATTGATGTTTGGTAGTGGAAAGTCATCCTTTGGGCATGCTTTGTTTACATCTTTGAAATCTGTGCATACTCTTATAGACTTATCAAGTTTTGACACTAGAATGATGTTTGATATCCATTGAACATAGTCTATTATTTGAATGAATCCTGCCTTGAGTATTTTTTCTAGCTCACCTTTGATAAGAAGTGCAACATGAGGATGCATTTTCTGTAGCTTCTATTTGATTGGTTTAACTCCTGGAGCTATAGAAAGATGATGCATAATCAAATTAGGATCTAATTCTGGCATGTTTGAATATTTCCATGAAAATTTTATCTTTTTCTCCATTAATAATTTGGTAAATGCATGTTTCTCCTCTTCTGATAGGGATTGTGCAATATGAATCATTTGAGGTTCCTCTACCATACCCAAATTGATAGACTAAGTTGGCTCTATCAAAACTGGCGATCTATCTTGTAAATGATGCAAAAGGACATCAAATATCTCATCTTTGGGCACCTCAGAGAGATTTTCACCCTCGGATACGTCTTTTGTTTTTACTATTTTTGGCTCTGAGACTGCCACATAGTGGTTTTTGTTAGAGTAAAGAATTAATTTAATTACATCGATTAAATTAACTTTGCTACCTCTTAAGATTTCATTTTATGCACTTGCATTAGTCATTTAATAATTAAATCAAATTATTAGATGCATATTTACCTATTAGGGTTTCCCGTTAGGTTTTTTGATCTCCTTCTATAAGGATTGATCCATTATATATTTTCATTCATTCTTTTGGCTGATGATAATAAACTTTCATATTGTCAGAGCAAAACTCTTGTTTATTTCCTACAGATTTCTTCCTTGTGACAGGTTTTTGCATGTAGGTTTCTTGGGCTTAATAGATTTGTTTTTCATCAAATCTTACATGGTATCAGAGTTGGATTTGTTGTAGCTTGTTCATTTTTGAAGAAAAAAAGGAGCAAGGGTTTGACAGAAGAAATTTGGAATTTTTTGGCTAATTTGAGAGGTTTTGGTTATAGTTTTCAGATCTGGTATTATCTGTAGGATGTTATTTTTTGTTTCTTTTTTGCACTTTTTACAGGTGCTACATGTGAAAGGGAATTTTTTTGGGGTGTCCTTCCTGATGCCATTTACAATGGTGTCCTTCCCAGTATCATTTACCAAACCTACACCTTATTCCTCTATCTGCTGTGTATGTGCCAACATCTGCGTTGGTAGATCTGAAAATGCAGAACTTCAAACCCTCACGGGCACCGTACTTTGACTTGAAAGATTTTTTACCTATTATTTCTATCTAGATCTATGGATATTTTCATCAAAAAAATTCAAAGATACACATGATACTCATTTGAATCTTTTTCTCTCTCTCATTGTAAGTAATCTTTTCTAGCTTCTAGGGTTCAGTTTATTGAATTATTGGGGGTGTTTTATTTCTTGTTTTCTATAATTTACTTCAGTAAACTTGAAATTATATCAAAACAAAACCCCTTCCAAAAAAATGGCCGAGACCTCTTCTTGTCTAAAAATTCTAACCCCTCATAACTATCACACATAGAAATCCTTGATGACATGGCTTCTCCGGTCAAAAGGGTCGTGGTCTTGTTTAAACGTAGTGCAACTAGTTTTACAGAGGCCTTTTGAGGTCATGCAATAGAGGAACAAGATGGATGAGGCAATGGGGTTGATTTCTTTACATGTATCAGATAGTCTACAGTTTCATCTTGATGGGTGCAATACCCCTTTAGCTATGTGGACCAAGCTTAACAACCTTGTTTGGTACAACAAATGAGTTTAGAGCACTTCAAATTGAGGTAGAGCTTACCTCTCTTATACCGGATCATTTTCCATCCATTGAGGACTTCTTGATGAATTTCAAGCAGCAGAGGTCTTTATTACAGGGATGTGGAAAGGATAAGACTGACACAGAGTGTATCTATCTGATTCTGTCAAAGCTTCGGGGAAACTTTTAGATTTTATCCTCCACCTTCCACTCTACCATGTATGCATTGGGTCAGAGATTCTAGATACCCACTTTTGAGGTGTTCTATGATCGGTTGACTAGAGAGCAGGCCAAGCTCACATAGTTGGATTCTTTACTTGGGACTAAGAACCAAGCTTTGGTTTCTCAGACTTCTAAGGGGACACAAAAGTAGAAGCATAAGCCCAAAATAGATTTATTCGGTAGTGAGCATTCCTCCAAGCCACTGTAGAAAATAGAGTCTAAGAAATCCACTTCTAAGGGTAAATATTCTAAGTCTGGCGAGTCTTCCTCCAAGACTAAGAAGTTCATAGGTGAACCTTGTAGTTTTTGTGGCAAGGAAGGGCATCCAGTTTCCAGGTGTTGGAAACATCTTGAGGCTCTAGAGGAAGCCTTGCAAGAACATAGTATTACTTCTCCACAACCTTCACCTATTCCCATAGGGAAAGGCCATGCTCTTTCTACATGAGCATTACCTTCCACTGCTACTTGGATCATTGATTCAGGTGCTTCGCACCATATGAAACACACACCTAGTTTGGTTACCTCACTTGCTTAGAGTTCTATTGCACAGATTGCAGTTGGTGACTTAGCACAACTTTTAGTTACAGGTTCTGGTACTATTTCATTGGATGGTGGCTCTCTACAAGATGTTCTTTTGGTTCTTGCCATTTCTATGAACCTCCTATCTGTCTATCAAATTTCCATTCTAGTTCTGGTAAGATAGTTGAGTTCTCACCACATGATGTAGTTATTAGAGACCTCCATGATATTGATTTAGTTGTTGCTACTAGGAGTGTTGATTTAGAGTCTCACTTATACAGGTTTGATGGCTTTGAGAGCTCTGATTATACAGGTGTTTCTCTTGTTGCTCATGCAGACATAGTGAGCAAGATTTGGCATGAGCATTTTGGCCATGTCAACTATAGATATCTACAATAGATGAGTACATAGGATTTAGTGATTGGGCCTCATCATATCTCTTGCACTGATGGCGTTTGTCAAGGCTATGCACTTGGAAAACATCATAGAGATCCTTTTTCGATAGGTAGATCCTCACATGCTAAGGCACCATTGGAGTTGATACATAGTGATCTCATGTCATTTCCCACTCCTTTTTTTGGTTCTCGTTATGTGCTCACCTTTATTGATGACTTCTCTAGATGCACATGGGTGTACTTCTTGAAGTACAAGTTTGATGTCTTTGATTCATTTTGAGCCTTTAAGATATTTGTGGAGAAGCAGTCTGGTCTTTCTATCAGGTAGATACACACTGAAAATGGGGGGGAATATGTGAATCAATCTTTTCATGATTTTTTCACTAAGCAAGGTATATTGCATCAGCTGACAGTTCCCCATACCCCTCAATAGAATGGTGTTGCTGAGAGAAAGAACATAATATTATGGGAGATGGCCAATTATATGATATAGTCTTGAGATATGCAACCTTCCTTTTGGGTAGAGGCAGTGAATTATGCCAACTACATTTAGAATTAGATGCCTCGTAAGGCAGTACAACATTTGACTCCTGAGGAGGCTTGGTCCCATGTCAAGCTTGATGTTTCTACATTTTGAGTGTTTGGTAGTGAGGCTTGGGCATTTATTCCAGATGCTCAAAGGAAAGTCATGGAGAGGAAGAGTTGACCACTAATATTTGTTTGCTACCATGAGGATATGAAGGCATACAAGTTATTTGATCCTGATTTTAGAGAGGTCTTGTTTCAGTGAGATGTCCAGTTTGATGAGCTCTATCCTCAGATGGAGCCTCCATCACCAACTTCTCCCTCACTGCCTAGTACTTCCTCTTCTCCTCTTCATGATTCTATATCATCTAAGGATGATTGAGATGATGATCCACCTTTCCCTCCTCCACTAGATATTTTACAAGTGCCCAAGTGGGCTCGGGATATAGTCAGTGCTTTTGGTTCTTTGGCAGGAGATCCTTCAGATACCCATCGTACTTGTGCTCAATGATCTGGTACTGGTATTTTGATTCATGTTGTTTTAGATGATCCTCAAAAATTTTTAGAGGTGATAGGACATCCTGAGTGGGATAGGGCTATGGATGAGGAGTACTCTTCTTTGATGAAGAATCACACTTGGGATTTTTGTACTCTTTCGAAAGGAAGAAAGCTGGTTTGGTACAAGTGGGTGTACCATACCAAGTATGCTATAGATGGTTCTATTGATCAGTATAAGGCATGTCTTGTTACAAAGGGCTTTTCACAGGTGGATAGTATTGATTACTCTAAGACCTTTGCTCCTATCAACAAGATGAATTCTATTCGCTAGTACTTTCTCTTGTAGCTTCATAGGGTTGGATAGTGTATCAGATAGATGTGAAGAGTGCATTATTGCACAAGGATCTACATGAGGAGATCTATATGGAACAACCTCAGGGTTTTGTGCAGGAATATTCTCTTGTGTGTAGACTTTAGAGGTCATTATATGGTCTCAAACAAGCTCCTCAGGCTTGGTATGAGAAGATGGACTCTTTCTTGCTAGCCTCACACTTCACCCATTGTCATTCTGATCCTACAGTGTACATTCAGCATCATGGGGCTGATCTTGTGATACTTTTGTTGTATGTTGATGATCTCATCATCACATGTAGCTCATCTTCTATGATTCAGAGTGTTCAGAGAACATTGATGGAGTAGTTTGAGATGACAGATCTTGGACTTCTGCACTACTTTTTGGGCTTACAGGTTATTCAATCTTCAGATGGGATTTCCATACACCAACAGAAGTATGCTCTTGACATGCTTCAAAGATTTAGCATGCTTGATTGCAAGCCTGCTCCCACACTTTTTTAGTCAGGTGTTCTTTTGTCTACCACTTGCTCTACTCCTTTAGTGGATTCCACCTTATACAAGAAACTTGTGGGTAGTTTGTTGTACCTAACACATACTCATCTTGACATTTCCTTTGCAGTTGGCATTGTCTCTTGATTCTCCCATGATCCTCATGAGAGTCATTAGCAAGTTGCCAAACATATTTTGAGGTACATTCGGGGCACTACTTCATATGGAATTCACTATACATCAGGAGATCCTCATGTTGGTTCCTGAAATCACTGGATTTCCTCTTAGTGGTTTCGGGAAGCCAATTGACGAATTCAACCTTTGTCTAGGTCGGATTCCTGCACTTTAGGTTAGTAACCAGGGCGGGTGTACCCAAACAAAAATGATAAATGAAAACTGATAATCTAAGAACTCGGATCTAATATGTTTAATCTAGGATCAAAACTGATCAAACTACAACTATACTAAAGTACCAAAACTATAATGTTATAACGAAATTAGGGTTAGAAAAGATGAAAATGCTGTTAGAAATCAAGATTAGTGAATCAATTGAAAACTTCTTTTTTTTAAATGTAAGTCCTAATATAGATAATTGCTTCAAAATTGAAATGGACGGAACCTGGAAACAAATAAATAAAAATCACATAAATATCAACATGAACTGAAGTAAAGATCAGTGCCTATAACATTGGGCAATAGAGTCTTGATAATCAAGTTGTACCCGGAGACAGTAAAAACCCTAGTAATCATTATAGACAACTTTGTTGAATTTAACTCCAATGCTTATAGACCAACCAACTGCAGTTTGGAAGAGTTTAACTAAAAACATATCCCGGGAGACCAACAGTTTCATCACATATAATAATTACTAAAATTTAAACAATCACATTAAAGGAACTTAATAAAAAATTCATCCAATACAACATAATTCATCAAAAAAAAATTGCTTTTCAATATTAAAGATTTTAAACTTATCTCTCCTCCAGTAATGTGATAATAATGTTCAAAATTCGTTCATCGGTTCACCAGGTTCACCCAAAAAATTTACTCCATCATGTATTCCTTTATAAACATTTTGTTCTCAAAATTGTCTTCTAAAGAGTTCTCCCTCTTTGTTTACAAATGAATAAATATATAGATCCCAATAGTTTCCTATGAAAGGACATCCCGTTTCACAAAACCTAATCTCAGCAACTAACCTAAAAATTTGTATAATAAACTATTACAATGATTTATTCGGGAAAGTCTCATATAAATTTATCTTTGTTCTTCTTTAGGCACTCCGTGCATTAATAATTTATCTATTAATTTCCTGCACCCAAAAAACAATCAACATTAGTTTATAATAAAAATATTATATAATGTGTTAATAATATTACTTGAGATTCTAAAAGTAAAATAAAATTTATCCCACAAAAATCATGAAACATTCACACAAAAAACACTATTCTCATGTTTATACTTTATTATCATTATTATTATTTTATTTTTTGTAAAAAATAAAACATATTACATTCTTTTATAATAACATTAGTTTTAAAACAAAATCCATTTACTTAAGGGCTAAATTAATAATCTCACAAAATAATTCCCTTAAGAAAATTAAAACTAAAGGAAATTTAGTAATTATTAAAATGTACATAATTAGGGCATAGAAATTTTTACATTCCTAAACAACCCTAATGTACATTAAATAATAAATTTACTCATAAAAGTAAATAACAAACCCTAAACCTGAAATTTAAAAAAAAGCACAAAGAAATTACTTTTTAGGGATCAGTAGGTAAAATTTATAATCAAATTTATATTCAATACTAAAGGGGAAATAAAAGAAAAAACTATTACTATAAACATGAGAAACTACATATAGGGAAATAATTTATCATTATTCTACCCTAACATAGAAAATTGAATCTATAAAACTTGTACAATTAAAGATTAATAATAATTAAATTACTTCACCCTAAAAGTATTTTCATATTAGCTATAGGTGAAAATACCAAAATGAAAAGAGGTTAGGTCATTTGATAAATAAATTAATTAATTAACAAACTAACCAAATCATATAACTTAAAATAATTAATTAAAATATTGAAGTTCCCCCTAACATATAATATTAATTTTAATAATTTATTTTTAAAGAAATACAATTATTTTATATTTATATATTTATTCCTACACATACTCTTGAAGAATAAAATAGAGCAATTGGTTATGGGGTAGGAGGGTAGGTAGGTAGGAAAAAAGGACGGGTCGAGAGGTCGAGTGTTCAACTCCCTCTCCCCATTCTTTTTCCTAAAAATTAGAAAATATATAAATACAAAATAACATAATAATCACATTATTAAATTATAGAAATAATTTGGGAAGAGGTAACTCCCTGTGTGAAAAAGTTGTTTTGATCTCTCACCTGCACATACAATTAAAATAAGTAAATACTTCTCACCATCTTTTTGACCTCATTTTATATATATATTTTTTATTTTTTCAAAATTATCAATATCAAACAACAAAATGCATAAACTGAAACATTTACAATCTAATAAATTTATAAAAATGAAAATAAAATTCCATACTTCCCTGACGTTTCATATATATTTAGGCATGAATTTTTAGGTGCCAACAGTGGCTCCAATTGGGGACGTGTGTCCATACCTGGGCACAGCAAGAATCCAGATTTCTCTGGAGGAAGTAGACCACTTGAACATAATGTTAATAAAAATTATTTGAAATCACTTATATGAATTTGATGGTTAGATTGAAAATGAAAATAACATAACAGAAAAATATTAATCTCAGCAATGATTCTTTATTAAAATATTTGATAATAATATGTTTCTCATTTTTAAAATCTTCTCGATAAAACATCTTATACCGATCCGGATGGCATTAGGCTTAGGGTTCGAAGATATTTTACCATTTGGAAAATAGACCATGTATCAAAAATATTTCTTGCACTCGTTACTCTTTGTAAATAGTATCAATATGTAAAATATTATATTGTAAATTATAATACAAAAGATTATGTTAGGTTAAATTGAGTGAGAAAATACTTCCTGACATAAAAAATAATTTATCTCATACCACCATTTTTTATTTTTTATGGCTGCTCCAGCTGGTGACTCCTTATGCATGCTTGTTTTCGAACCATTCTCCAATTCAGACAAAATCAAATGATAAACTTTGATTATATATTCTGTTTCCTTGGTTTAAGCAACCAACGCCATTGTCTTTTCAAGATCTTTAAACAATGTGATCTCCTTTATGACAATCAATAAAAGCTATTGATCTTCACATAGGAAGCTTGAGTAACTAACAATGATAAGAATTCTCCCAAGATTTCATTCTGGCAAATATTCTCTGTATTTTATTACAAACAGCTGGGTCTTCCAAAAGTGTTGATGTGAATCGAACTTCCAATATACTTAGGCTCTCAAAATGATTCCGTATTGCTTCAGCAAACTGTAAGTACCATGGTCTATTTTATATTTTTTTAACCTGTAATTAATAAATCTGAGCCGTTTTTTGAAAAATTCTGGGCGTTTTTGAGGCTGCCGGCGTCTCCAAAATATGAAAAAACATAAAGAAATCCTTCCTCGTTCATAGCAAAAGGTCTGGGAACCTTTTTAAATGTTTAAACAATCGTTTCAAACCCAAAAACAAGTCTAAATTTCTGCTCAAATATTAAAAACGTGAACAGAAAATTTGTTTTATTTCTTTCTAATTGTTTCATCAGCCAGCTGGGTATCTTGTTTAGCATTTCCTTGATGTATTTTAGCTTTCAATATCTCAACTAGGCCGATGTGCATCTTGATCTGGTGCATTTTCTCCATTTTATTTAGATGACAGCATCATCTCTTGTATGATATGCTCAATAGAACTTACTAAGTCACTCTGATGAAGCTCTGCAGCTTGCACAGAATGCTATTGCAGAACATTAGCATTAGCATTGAGAGGACTAAATTGAACGGATGTGTTTGATTGAACAACAGATGAAGCAGCTTGCGGATGATTTGAACCCAGTGGCATTATTTTAGGGAAAGATGAAACAGAACTCGCATGTGACTGCTGCAAATAATTCAATGGAACCTCAACAGTGCTCGCAAAAGAACTTGTGATAGTGGTCAAGAGACTACCCTGCCTGGAGTTTGTTGAGTTTGGGTGAGGAAACCCTGCACTCCGTTCACTGCCAGGAGTACCCAGCGCACTATTTTCTTGTTGCCATGCTGTCTAGTTTTGAACCTCAATAGTCCGACGAGGAAAGCTATTCAAGCTTTCAATAGGCCCGGTTCTATTTTCACGGCTAAAATCAATTAGATCCTTCATACTGTTAACTACCTCTGATATCTGAAGGCATTGAACATATCTTTTTGTATACCTCAAATCATTCACTAAGGGTACTTCCAATGCTTTAGCAAGTTGACGAGCGGTTGCCACAAACATGATTTAAGATCAGGAAACTGCTGTATAGTTTGAGACTAATGTACAACCTTCTTATGATTACCATCATGTTGCTTATAATATGTATCCCTGTGCAATTGACCTTCATGCTACACCCAAGATTCAAGGGGATCTTGGTGTGTAGGGCCATTAAATTTTGGCACACTTATTTCAAATTGTGTTCCTTTTGCTGAATACTGCGCATTGTTTCTGATATACATATGTTGCGCAATATCTTTGCTTTGATCTTGGTGATATTATTCATCATTAACGGAGGTAATATCATCTCTTTGATGTTTGGGCATACCACTCAGGTACCCATTTGTGTTCCTCAAATAACCACACGTATTGTCCGACTGCAAGCTACGAATGGCTAAGTAGCTGATAAACACTATTGTTTTAGCAATTAAAAATTAAATTAAAAATAAAACACGAAGATCATTGAAATTTCAAATAATTCAATAAAAATAAAAAACTGTCTTGTCAAGGAGAAATAATCCCCTCTTCAATATATCTTCATGACTTACATATGCCAACTGATAAGGTTTAGCAACATTTTCAATGAAACAAAGGTGAAAAAACTTTAAGTTTAAATTTTAAAATTCAACTCACAAATTTTAACAAATATTTATAATGAGTAAAGGAAACCTAAAACTATCACTTCCAATCAAAATATTAATTTTCTTAATACTTTGATTTCGAAGGAAAAATATCCATAGCGATAATGAAAATTTCTGTCATTTATCCATTTTGAAAGAATGACAAGGAAAATATACTTTCCTTTACAGGTATACAATTGTTCTTTATATTATCATGCTAAAAATATAATACATATGTTCATAAAAAATGTTTTTAGATCTTATGCATCGACGGATATCAACAAAATTTTAACCATTAAAATCATACAAGCCCTAGATGTACACAAAATTAATTATTCACATATATACTTCAAATATTTTAAGGGCCTTGTATTAATTAATTTAGAAAATTTCATTTAAAGAAGATTCAATTATTTCAATAAATTAAATTTGATATTCGATAAACTTTGCACAAGATATAGTCATTTGCATAAATTAAAAAAAATAGAGTATATAAAAAATATATACATACAATATATACAGATTAATGCAAAATAAAAAGAAAAATCACTACCTACATTTTCCCAAAATAAATAAACAAATAAAAATAACACAAAATACTTACCATCTTACCTCTGTCAAAAATTCTATTTTGGTTAATTGATAAGGCGAGATTTATGAGGCGGAATTTGTGTAACAATTTGAAAACCCCCCATTCAATTTTTAAATAAGCCTTATTAAGAAGATTTTTCACTTTCAAAAATTCTAAAAATATATCAAACCATAGGGGATTTTTGTGAATACTTTGTTGAAATGATTTTTTGTTCTCATTATAAAACTTATTCAAAGAATGTAAACCATTAATAGATGCATTTTCTTCAAATAAATTTGAAAATATAAGGAATTTGTGCATACCTTCTTGAGCACTTACCTCTAGGCCCTCAGGCACTAGGTTTCCACCCTGTGAGTCATCAGGTGTTCTACTACTTTTGACCTTTGAATGCACAATCTCCTGCTCCTCTAACACTTCGTCATATAAAGGGTTTGAGTAAAAACTCAACTCTTTCCCTGTCATGCCAACACAATAGTGCAGGTAATCATACTCACAAACATTTTCTTCTCCTTCATCTGTCTGCGAAGTGATTTCTTCTTCAGCCGTGTCATCGGAAGGTATGCATTGTCCCCCTTCCATGCTGTAATCAAAGGATTCTTTATACAACAAATCATTTTCACTCTCATAATACCCATGTAAGAACCAACGTTCAAGTTCATTCCATGAAGAGATGCACCGATTAGGCAGTAAATCAAATCCCATTCTTGCATAACCATATAATGTCATGACAAAAAGCCTCATCACAATATCTTCTGCATTTATTTGATATTCATTTATGAATGCATAAAATATACTCAAATGACCAAGTTGTGATTCACTACATATTCCATGATACTGGGGCAAAAGTTGTGCGAGTTCAGCAAGGGCACCCTTAGTGGGAACACACTGAAATCTTCTTAAATCTAGTGCCCCCCATGGAACAAATGGTTCTTTGTGATACATGTTACTTGAAAATTTGTACTATACGGAGTCACCACCCTTTATAAAAAGGAGATGAAATAAAACAAACTAAATTCTTACCTCCCAGCAGAGTCGCTTCTTAAAACTTACATAGAGTCGCCACCTCAACTGTTTTGAGGAAATTATACACACTAAGATCGCTTTTTATGACTTCAAACACGACCAAAGCCTCTGAAACTGTCAAGTACTGATAATCATCCCCAGTAGAGTCGCCAATTTGTTGGTTCCTGAAATCACTGGATTTCCTCTTAGTGGTTTCGGGAAGCCAATTGACGAATTCAACCTTTGTCTAGGTCGGATTCCTGCACTTTAGGTTAGTAACCAGGGCGGGTGTACCCAAACAAAAATGATAAATGAAAACTGATAATCTAAGAACTCGGATCTAATATGTTTAATCTAGGATCAAAACTGATCAAACTACAACTATACTAAAGTACCAAAACTATAATGTTATAACGAAATTAGGGTTAGAAAAGATGAAAATGCTGTTAGAAATCAAGATTAGTGAATCAATTGAAAACTTCTTTTTTTTAAATGTAAGTCCTAATATAGATAATTGCTTCAAAATTGAAATGGACGGAACCTGGAAACAAATAAATAAAAATCACATAAATATCAACATGAACTGAAGTAAAGATCAGTGCCTATAACATTGGGCAATAGAGTCTTGATAATCAAGTTGTACCCGGAGACAGTAAAAACCCTAGTAATCATTATAGACAACTTTGTTGAATTTAACTCCAATGCTTATAGACCAACCAACTGCAGTTTGGAAGAGTTTAACTAAAAACATATCCCGGGAGACCAACAGTTTCATCACATATAATAATTACTAAAATTTAAACAATCACATTAAAGGAACTTAATAAAAAATTCATCCAATACAACATAATTCATCAAAAAAAAATTGCTTTTCAATATTAAAGATTTTAAACTTATCTCTCCTCCAGTAATGTGATAATAATGTTCAAAATTCGTTCATCGGTTCACCAGGTTCACCCAAAAAATTTACTCCATCATGTATTCCTTTATAAACATTTTGTTCTCAAAATTGTCTTCTAAAGAGTTCTCCCTCTTTGTTTACAAATGAATAAATATATAGATCCCAATAGTTTCCTATGAAAGGACATCCCGTTTCACAAAACCTAATCTCAGCAACTAACCTAAAAATTTGTATAATAAACTATTACAATGATTTATTCGGGAAAGTCTCATATAAATTTATCTTTGTTCTTCTTTAGGCACTCCGTGCATTAATAATTTATCTATTAATTTCCTGCACCCAAAAAACAATCAACATTAGTTTATAATAAAAATATTATATAATGTGTTAATAATATTACTTGAGATTCTAAAAGTAAAATAAAATTTATCCCACAAAAATCATGAAACATTCACACAAAAAACACTATTCTCATGTTTATACTTTATTATCATTATTATTATTTTATTTTTTGTAAAAAATAAAACATATTACATTCTTTTATAATAACATTAGTTTTAAAACAAAATCCATTTACTTAAGGGCTAAATTAATAATCTCACAAAATAATTCCCTTAAGAAAATTAAAACTAAAGGAAATTTAGTAATTATTAAAATGTACATAATTAGGGCATAGAAATTTTTACATTCCTAAACAACCCTAATGTACATTAAATAATAAATTTACTCATAAAAGTAAATAACAAACCCTAAACCTGAAATTTAAAAAAAAGCACAAAGAAATTACTTTTTAGGGATCAGTAGGTAAAATTTATAATCAAATTTATATTCAATACTAAAGGGGAAATAAAAGAAAAAACTATTACTATAAACATGAGAAACTACATATAGGGAAATAATTTATCATTATTCTACCCTAACATAGAAAATTGAATCTATAAAACTTGTACAATTAAAGATTAATAATAATTAAATTACTTCACCCTAAAAGTATTTTCATATTAGCTATAGGTGAAAATACCAAAATGAAAAGAGGTTAGGTCATTTGATAAATAAATTAATTAATTAACAAACTAACCAAATCATATAACTTAAAATAATTAATTAAAATATTGAAGTTCCCCCTAACATATAATATTAATTTTAATAATTTATTTTTAAAGAAATACAATTATTTTATATTTATATATTTATTCCTACACATACTCTTGAAGAATAAAATAGAGCAATTGGTTATGGGGTAGGAGGGTAGGTAGGTAGGAAAAAAGGACGGGTCGAGAGGTCGAGTGTTCAACTCCCTCTCCCCATTCTTTTTCCTAAAAATTAGAAAATATATAAATACAAAATAACATAATAATCACATTATTAAATTATAGAAATAATTTGGGAAGAGGTAACTCCCTGTGTGAAAAAGTTGTTTTGATCTCTCACCTGCACATACAATTAAAATAAGTAAATACTTCTCACCATCTTTTTGACCTCATTTTATATATATATTTTTTATTTTTTCAAAATTATCAATATCAAACAACAAAATGCATAAACTGAAACATTTACAATCTAATAAATTTATAAAAATGAAAATAAAATTCCATACTTCCCTGACGTTTCATATATATTTAGGCATGAATTTTTAGGTGCCAACAGTGGCTCCAATTGGGGACGTGTGTCCATACCTGGGCACAGCAAGAATCCAGATTTCTCTGGAGGAAGTAGACCACTTGAACATAATGTTAATAAAAATTATTTGAAATCACTTATATGAATTTGATGGTTAGATTGAAAATGAAAATAACATAACAGAAAAATATTAATCTCAGCAATGATTCTTTATTAAAATATTTGATAATAATATGTTTCTCATTTTTAAAATCTTCTCGATAAAACATCTTATACCGATCCGGATGGCATTAGGCTTAGGGTTCGAAGATATTTTACCATTTGGAAAATAGACCATGTATCAAAAATATTTCTTGCACTCGTTACTCTTTGTAAATAGTATCAATATGTAAAATATTATATTGTAAATTATAATACAAAAGATTATGTTAGGTTAAATTGAGTGAGAAAATACTTCCTGACATAAAAAATAATTTATCTCATACCACCATTTTTTATTTTTTATGGCTGCTCCAGCTGGTGACTCCTTATGCATGCTTGTTTTCGAACCATTCTCCAATTCAGACAAAATCAAATGATAAACTTTGATTATATATTCTGTTTCCTTGGTTTAAGCAACCAACGCCATTGTCTTTTCAAGATCTTTAAACAATGTGATCTCCTTTATGACAATCAATAAAAGCTATTGATCTTCACATAGGAAGCTTGAGTAACTAACAATGATAAGAATTCTCCCAAGATTTCATTCTGGCAAATATTCTCTGTATTTTATTACAAACAGCTGGGTCTTCCAAAAGTGTTGATGTGAATCGAACTTCCAATATACTTAGGCTCTCAAAATGATTCCGTATTGCTTCAGCAAACTGTAAGTACCATGGTCTATTTTATATTTTTTTAACCTGTAATTAATAAATCTGAGCCGTTTTTTGAAAAATTCTGGGCGTTTTTGAGGCTGCCGGCGTCTCCAAAATATGAAAAAACATAAAGAAATCCTTCCTCGTTCATAGCAAAAGGTCTGGGAACCTTTTTAAATGTTTAAACAATCGTTTCAAACCCAAAAACAAGTCTAAATTTCTGCTCAAATATTAAAAACGTGAACAGAAAATTTGTTTTATTTCTTTCTAATTGTTTCATCAGCCAGCTGGGTATCTTGTTTAGCATTTCCTTGATGTATTTTAGCTTTCAATATCTCAACTAGGCCGATGTGCATCTTGATCTGGTGCATTTTCTCCATTTTATTTAGATGACAGCATCATCTCTTGTATGATATGCTCAATAGAACTTACTAAGTCACTCTGATGAAGCTCTGCAGCTTGCACAGAATGCTATTGCAGAACATTAGCATTAGCATTGAGAGGACTAAATTGAACGGATGTGTTTGATTGAACAACAGATGAAGCAGCTTGCGGATGATTTGAACCCAGTGGCATTATTTTAGGGAAAGATGAAACAGAACTCGCATGTGACTGCTGCAAATAATTCAATGGAACCTCAACAGTGCTCGCAAAAGAACTTGTGATAGTGGTCAAGAGACTACCCTGCCTGGAGTTTGTTGAGTTTGGGTGAGGAAACCCTGCACTCCGTTCACTGCCAGGAGTACCCAGCGCACTATTTTCTTGTTGCCATGCTGTCTAGTTTTGAACCTCAATAGTCCGACGAGGAAAGCTATTCAAGCTTTCAATAGGCCCGGTTCTATTTTCACGGCTAAAATCAATTAGATCCTTCATACTGTTAACTACCTCTGATATCTGAAGGCATTGAACATATCTTTTTGTATACCTCAAATCATTCACTAAGGGTACTTCCAATGCTTTAGCAAGTTGACGAGCGGTTGCCACAAACATGATTTAAGATCAGGAAACTGCTGTATAGTTTGAGACTAATGTACAACCTTCTTATGATTACCATCATGTTGCTTATAATATGTATCCCTGTGCAATTGACCTTCATGCTACACCCAAGATTCAAGGGGATCTTGGTGTGTAGGGCCATTAAATTTTGGCACACTTATTTCAAATTGTGTTCCTTTTGCTGAATACTGCGCATTGTTTCTGATATACATATGTTGCGCAATATCTTTGCTTTGATCTTGGTGATATTATTCATCATTAACGGAGGTAATATCATCTCTTTGATGTTTGGGCATACCACTCAGGTACCCATTTGTGTTCCTCAAATAACCACACGTATTGTCCGACTGCAAGCTACGAATGGCTAAGTAGCTGATAAACACTATTGTTTTAGCAATTAAAAATTAAATTAAAAATAAAACACGAAGATCATTGAAATTTCAAATAATTCAATAAAAATAAAAAACTGTCTTGTCAAGGAGAAATAATCCCCTCTTCAATATATCTTCATGACTTACATATGCCAACTGATAAGGTTTAGCAACATTTTCAATGAAACAAAGGTGAAAAAACTTTAAGTTTAAATTTTAAAATTCAACTCACAAATTTTAACAAATATTTATAATGAGTAAAGGAAACCTAAAACTATCACTTCCAATCAAAATATTAATTTTCTTAATACTTTGATTTCGAAGGAAAAATATCCATAGCGATAATGAAAATTTCTGTCATTTATCCATTTTGAAAGAATGACAAGGAAAATATACTTTCCTTTACAGGTATACAATTGTTCTTTATATTATCATGCTAAAAATATAATACATATGTTCATAAAAAATGTTTTTAGATCTTATGCATCGACGGATATCAACAAAATTTTAACCATTAAAATCATACAAGCCCTAGATGTACACAAAATTAATTATTCACATATATACTTCAAATATTTTAAGGGCCTTGTATTAATTAATTTAGAAAATTTCATTTAAAGAAGATTCAATTATTTCAATAAATTAAATTTGATATTCGATAAACTTTGCACAAGATATAGTCATTTGCATAAATTAAAAAAAATAGAGTATATAAAAAATATATACATACAATATATACAGATTAATGCAAAATAAAAAGAAAAATCACTACCTACATTTTCCCAAAATAAATAAACAAATAAAAATAACACAAAATACTTACCATCTTACCTCTGTCAAAAATTCTATTTTGGTTAATTGATAAGGCGAGATTTATGAGGCGGAATTTGTGTAACAATTTGAAAACCCCCCATTCAATTTTTAAATAAGCCTTATTAAGAAGATTTTTCACTTTCAAAAATTCTAAAAATATATCAAACCATAGGGGATTTTTGTGAATACTTTGTTGAAATGATTTTTTGTTCTCATTATAAAACTTATTCAAAGAATGTAAACCATTAATAGATGCATTTTCTTCAAATAAATTTGAAAATATAAGGAATTTGTGCATACCTTCTTGAGCACTTACCTCTAGGCCCTCAGGCACTAGGTTTCCACCCTGTGAGTCATCAGGTGTTCTACTACTTTTGACCTTTGAATGCACAATCTCCTGCTCCTCTAACACTTCGTCATATAAAGGGTTTGAGTAAAAACTCAACTCTTTCCCTGTCATGCCAACACAATAGTGCAGGTAATCATACTCACAAACATTTTCTTCTCCTTCATCTGTCTGCGAAGTGATTTCTTCTTCAGCCGTGTCATCGGAAGGTATGCATTGTCCCCCTTCCATGCTGTAATCAAAGGATTCTTTATACAACAAATCATTTTCACTCTCATAATACCCATGTAAGAACCAACGTTCAAGTTCATTCCATGAAGAGATGCACCGATTAGGCAGTAAATCAAATCCCATTCTTGCATAACCATATAATGTCATGACAAAAAGCCTCATCACAATATCTTCTGCATTTATTTGATATTCATTTATGAATGCATAAAATATACTCAAATGACCAAGTTGTGATTCACTACATATTCCATGATACTGGGGCAAAAGTTGTGCGAGTTCAGCAAGGGCACCCTTAGTGGGAACACACTGAAATCTTCTTAAATCTAGTGCCCCCCATGGAACAAATGGTTCTTTGTGATACATGTTACTTGAAAATTTGTACTATACGGAGTCACCACCCTTTATAAAAAGGAGATGAAATAAAACAAACTAAATTCTTACCTCCCAGCAGAGTCGCTTCTTAAAACTTACATAGAGTCGCCACCTCAACTGTTTTGAGGAAATTATACACACTAAGATCGCTTTTTATGACTTCAAACACGACCAAAGCCTCTGAAACTGTCAAGTACTGATAATCATCCCCAGTAGAGTCGCCAATTTGTTGGTTCCTGAAATCACTGGATTTCCTCTTAGTGGTTTCGGGAAGCCAATTGACGAATTCAACCTTTGTCTAGGTCGGATTCCTGCACTTTAGGTTAGTAACCAGGGCGGGTGTACCCAAACAAAAATGATAAATGAAAACTGATAATCTAAGAACTCGGATCTAATATGTTTAATCTAGGATCAAAACTGATCAAACTACAACTATACTAAAGTACCAAAACTATAATGTTATAACGAAATTAGGGTTAGAAAAGATGAAAATGCTGTTAGAAATCAAGATTAGTGAATCAATTGAAAACTTCTTTTTTTTAAATGTAAGTCCTAATATAGATAATTGCTTCAAAATTGAAATGGACGGAACCTGGAAACAAATAAATAAAAATCACATAAATATCAACATGAACTGAAGTAAAGATCAGTGCCTATAACATTGGGCAATAGAGTCTTGATAATCAAGTTGTACCCGGAGACAGTAAAAACCCTAGTAATCATTATAGACAACTTTGTTGAATTTAACTCCAATGCTTATAGACCAACCAACTGCAGTTTGGAAGAGTTTAACTAAAAACATATCCCGGGAGACCAACAGTTTCATCACATATAATAATTACTAAAATTTAAACAATCACATTAAAGGAACTTAATAAAAAATTCATCCAATACAACATAATTCATCAAAAAAAAATTGCTTTTCAATATTAAAGATTTTAAACTTATCTCTCCTCCAGTAATGTGATAATAATGTTCAAAATTCGTTCATCGGTTCACCAGGTTCACCCAAAAAATTTACTCCATCATGTATTCCTTTATAAACATTTTGTTCTCAAAATTGTCTTCTAAAGAGTTCTCCCTCTTTGTTTACAAATGAATAAATATATAGATCCCAATAGTTTCCTATGAAAGGACATCCCGTTTCACAAAACCTAATCTCAGCAACTAACCTAAAAATTTGTATAATAAACTATTACAATGATTTATTCGGGAAAGTCTCATATAAATTTATCTTTGTTCTTCTTTAGGCACTCCGTGCATTAATAATTTATCTATTAATTTCCTGCACCCAAAAAACAATCAACATTAGTTTATAATAAAAATATTATATAATGTGTTAATAATATTACTTGAGATTCTAAAAGTAAAATAAAATTTATCCCACAAAAATCATGAAACATTCACACAAAAAACACTATTCTCATGTTTATACTTTATTATCATTATTATTATTTTATTTTTTGTAAAAAATAAAACATATTACATTCTTTTATAATAACATTAGTTTTAAAACAAAATCCATTTACTTAAGGGCTAAATTAATAATCTCACAAAATAATTCCCTTAAGAAAATTAAAACTAAAGGAAATTTAGTAATTATTAAAATGTACATAATTAGGGCATAGAAATTTTTACATTCCTAAACAACCCTAATGTACATTAAATAATAAATTTACTCATAAAAGTAAATAACAAACCCTAAACCTGAAATTTAAAAAAAAGCACAAAGAAATTACTTTTTAGGGATCAGTAGGTAAAATTTATAATCAAATTTATATTCAATACTAAAGGGGAAATAAAAGAAAAAACTATTACTATAAACATGAGAAACTACATATAGGGAAATAATTTATCATTATTCTACCCTAACATAGAAAATTGAATCTATAAAACTTGTACAATTAAAGATTAATAATAATTAAATTACTTCACCCTAAAAGTATTTTCATATTAGCTATAGGTGAAAATACCAAAATGAAAAGAGGTTAGGTCATTTGATAAATAAATTAATTAATTAACAAACTAACCAAATCATATAACTTAAAATAATTAATTAAAATATTGAAGTTCCCCCTAACATATAATATTAATTTTAATAATTTATTTTTAAAGAAATACAATTATTTTATATTTATATATTTATTCCTACACATACTCTTGAAGAATAAAATAGAGCAATTGGTTATGGGGTAGGAGGGTAGGTAGGTAGGAAAAAAGGACGGGTCGAGAGGTCGAGTGTTCAACTCCCTCTCCCCATTCTTTTTCCTAAAAATTAGAAAATATATAAATACAAAATAACATAATAATCACATTATTAAATTATAGAAATAATTTGGGAAGAGGTAACTCCCTGTGTGAAAAAGTTGTTTTGATCTCTCACCTGCACATACAATTAAAATAAGTAAATACTTCTCACCATCTTTTTGACCTCATTTTATATATATATTTTTTATTTTTTCAAAATTATCAATATCAAACAACAAAATGCATAAACTGAAAGATTTACAATCTAATAAATTTATAAAAATGAAAATAAAATTCCATACTTCCCTGACGTTTCATATATATTTAGGCATGAATTTTTAGGTGCCAACACCTCACATTGTTGGTTTCATAGATGCTGATTGGGGTGGTGATATAGATGGTCAGAAGTCTACTTATGGCTTTTTTTTTGTCTTGGTTCTGGTCCTATCACATGGTCTTGCAAGAAGCTCACTGTTGTTGCATTATCATCTACATAG
Organism: Chamaecyparis obtusa; assembly: GCA_027943335.1. Lineage (NCBI taxonomy): Eukaryota > Viridiplantae > Streptophyta > Pinopsida > Cupressales > Cupressaceae > Chamaecyparis > Chamaecyparis obtusa. The sequence goes on from BSBK01005187.1 coordinate 25,195, forward strand.
GTAGAGTATCGAGTAGCTATGCTAGCTAGTCAGGAGGTTTTATGGCTTCAAAAATTGATGACAGAGTTTGGGTTTCCTCCTGATAGTACCACTCTTCTTTGGTATGAAAATTAGAGTTCCATTCATATTTCTCACAACCCAGTTGAGCATCAATGGACCAAGCACATTGAGATCCATATGCATTTCATCAAGTAGTTGATTCAGGATGGTTCTCTTAGCTTGGAGTATGTTCCCACTTTGAAGAAGGTTGTTGACATCTTCACTAAGCCTTTTTCATCCCCGCGGTATCTTCAGTTGCATTCCATGCTTGGGGTGAAGGAAGTTGTCCTTGGGGGGTCTCATTGAGGCCTACCTTCCTTTTTTTTTTTTCTGCTTTCCTCATCTTTCTATCTCTTTTTGGAGGAGGGTTTTTCCCATGTGGTTTTCCCTATTTCTCTATTTCATAGAGATTTGGTTGTGATTGGGTACCTCATCAGGCCATGTTGCCAGGACCCAAATTTGTATTCAGCATTATAGTTCCTTTGCTTCTTTCATGCATTGTTTATAGCTGCATTATTGCTCATCTTAAGGGGGGGTGTTAGAGTAAAGAATTAATTTAATTACATTGATTAAATTAACTTTTCTACCTCTTAAGATTTCACTTTATGCACTTGCATTAGTCATTTAATAATAAAATCTAATTATTAAATGCCTATTTACCTATTAGGGTTTCCCATCAGGTTTTTCAATCTCCTTCTATAAGGATTGATCCATTGTATATTTTCATTCATTCTTTTGGATGATGATAATAAAATTTCATACTGTCAGAGAAAAACCCTTATTTGTTTCCTACAAATTTCTTCCTTGTGACAGGTTTTTGCATGCAGGTTTCTTGGGCTTAATAGATTTGTTTTTCATCAAATCTTATAGTTTTCACCCTCAGAACTCTTTTTCTTTTTGTTCTTGTTCTTTTGACTAAGATACTTGATATTCGACTCTGTCATGTAGATGCTAGGTTCACTAATGGAAGTTTTCATAGGTTCAATCGCATTTAGGTAACATGCCAAAGCATATTCTATTAAAAAAGTATGGATATCTTGGCTTGGGTTTGTGGAAGTTTGGTCAATAAGCTCAGGATGTTTGATAGTAAGGGGAGGGAAGGACTGTTTGACAGTATTTACAAACAAAATGTTATCATCATTGGTTCTTATCTGACTCTTGAATTCGAAGGTGATATTACTACTCAAGATATTTAGTTTGTTAAGAGTCTCAACGTCATTGTTGGATCTTGTGTTAGTAATAAGTGATTTAGTTTCATGAGGTCTATCACATAGCTTGAGACTCATGTTGATTGTAGGTGCATATTGGTGAATAACATCAACATGTTTATCTATGATGAGATCCTCTTCTTCTGGTTCTGGAATAATTCCCCATTCATAATCATTGGGTTCTTCATCAAGATCTATGGGAAAATGAAGAACATGTGTGAAATCAGGATGAATCCCCCAAGCAAGGTTGCCTTTAGAGTCTGAACGGAATTCACATTCATGAGAATCTATCTTAGAATCACTACAGTGTCCTAAATGTCTAGCTATGGTGTGAGATGTTTCTCCTTCTTCTGGACTAGACTGTTCTTTTGTAGTAGTAGGTTCTTGTGTTTCTACCACATTGACTTGTTCCTTAGGTTTCTTTTCATCACTAAGAATGTCTAAGATGTGTTGAGGTATACACTCATAAGGAAAAACATATGTTGTGTCTGAATCATCACTACCTGAATGATGTGCTTCTTCCTCTTATTGAGTATTCATTCCTGGTTCTATCTGTTCTATGACATGAGTAGAGTTTCCAATGAGATGGAAAGGTTTCTTCTTATAACCTATGCATGTAGTATCTTTGTTTGTTCTCCCATAGTGTTCAATGGGTTTGATGATACCTTTGCCTCTTGTTCCTAGAGGTCCTTTTCCAGTATATTCCATTTTGGAAATCAACTTATGTCCTGGGCCATATGATTTTGAAGGAACCTTGAGCGATTTGGATTCATATTTTTTAACTTCTTGTGATTAAGGTTCATCTTTGTATAGCCATGCTAGGAAAATGTCTTCCTCATTGGACTCTTGTTTGGACACCTGTTCCGTGATGAAAATCCCATCAAAGATAACTTGAGACTCTTTAGTTGTAGGTTTTATTTTCTCTGAAGGTAACCCATAAGATTTTGGCGAAAGTGGGAGAGATGTAAGAGATAGTACCAGTTCTATTGTGTATTCTCCCATACTTGTATCTTTGATTTTGACCTCTTTAGCTATGTCTTCCATTTTGGATGTGGACACTATGTCACACTATTTGGTAGAAGACTCTTTATTGTGTGGGACAAGCTTGTCGGCACTTTCCTTTAAATCATTGCAAGATGCTGATATTATGTTGCTATTGTGACCTCTACTCCATCATAGGGAAACTAGACACATTGATGGTATGTTGATGGAATAACCTACATTTTGTGAATCCAGGGCCTTCCTAAGAGAATGTTATAGGCTAGTGGGAGGTCCAATACTTGGCAAGAGATATTTTTGATGACATGTCATGTTTTGATAGGTAGAATAATGACACCTTTGGAAGATATTTCTTGCTCATCATATGCTTTTATTGTTATCTTCTTTTTAGGATCAATAGAATCTTCTAACAATCCCAATTGTGTAACCAGTTTATATGAACAAATGTTTTGACTAGCTCCTCCATCTATCAAAACACACTTGACATGATCATTTTCAATTAGGACTTCAATATGCAATGATTGGTTATGTGGGTGACTCAATGAGTTGTCATCTTCCTCTGAAAAGGAAATGTATTGAGGAGAAGTCAAATGACCCACCATGGTATGGAATTGATCAAGATCAAGATTTTATGGAACATTAGAATTGATGAGAGCTTTGTTTGGGATAGCTCGATGGGCAGGAGAAATTTGAAGCAACTCAAATATAGAGATCTTTCCATTAGTGTGTTGCAGTTGTTGGATAATGTTGTAAGATGTTATTTTGGATTCTTTGGAATTAGAAGATTTGGATGTAGTCCTTTGTTTAGTTTCAAATGCAAGATTGAATGGTACTTTTAGGATGTTTGATGAACTTGAGTTTGGTCCTGGAAGAGTTACCTGAGCTTGAGATCAAGTGATTGCATTAGCCGATCTATTTTCTTGGTCCTTCTTAACAATGGTGATTACATTGCAGTGTTGAGATGTGCATGGCTCTACCATGTTGATGACATCATTATTGCTAGAGTATGTGTAATTGACCTTAGCACCCATGTTTGGCTTGGAAGAAGATGATTCTCCTTGATTATGCTTTGGAAAAGGTTCTGTGAATGTCGTATGATCATTGTTGGACTTATGGTTGTCAATCACAATTTCTCCAGTGTCAATTTTGTCTTGAATAAGATGTTTTAGATGTATGAAATTGTTGGTTTTATGAGCCTTGTTTTGGTGAAAATCACAAAAATTGGTCTCTCTCCACTATTTAGGTTTAACTTCTGGGTCATAGGGTTTTATCTCAAGTAATGTGATGATGTTATTTGCCAAAAAATTTCTCATGGAAGATTCCAAGGACTCACCCAAAGGAGTGAACTCACATTTTGGTTTTGTAACCCATGGTTTATAGTCATTTGACTTTTTAGGAAGCTCAGTTGCTTGTTTCTCTGAGGCTTTTATGGCTTGAGTGCCAATTGTGAGTTTAAATGCTAGTGCTTTGGGTGGAGCACTTATGTGATCAACAACACCATCCATGACAACATTTTTGTTCTTGTTTCAAAATTTGAATTTATCTTTATTGTTGGAACTGGAACTTGAATCATACTTTTTTTCTTTATGAAGTGAGATATCTCCCTTACGAACAAGTAGGTCCTCTATTTTCATGCAACTATCCACCATTTTTTCAAATGAGGTATGATTTTGCATCTGAAGATAATAGTTGATTTCTAGGACTAGATTATTGATGAAGATTTCTAGTTTCTCATTTTCTAGAATTTGAGAGGCATAAAGTGAGAAATTCTTTCTCCAACATTTGAGGAAAGTCAGGAAGGGTTCTCCTACCTTCTGTTTCAAGTTGCATATATTGATCATGGTGATCGGATGTTGGATGTTGTAAGAGTATTGATGATAGAACAAATTGATTAATTATTCAAAGGTTTTGATTATTGGAGGTGTTAGGAATGAATGCTAAATATATCCTATGGAGGAGTATTCATAGCCATTCTATAGTAGTAGTTGTTGCATTCATGACTGTGATTGTCATTGATGTCAACACATTGATCTACTGGAGATTAGCAGAGAAGCAGATAATGTTTGTATTAGCACATATGGGATATTGAAGATCAAGCTATGCAGAGTTGAGGACTTACTTTATGTTATGTCCTATGTTCATGGTGTAGAGTGCATATAGAAATTCAACTATTCATGATAGTTATGTGTAATTCAGTGGAAGCAGTTTTCAGGTAGTGTTCTTGAGAAGCGACTTGTGGAAATTGGATGATATCTCTTAGTCAAGATAGAATCTAGGCATGCAAGGTTGTACAGATGATGAAGATATGATGATAGTGATGTGGACGTGATAGCAAGGTTAAAGGTTACATGAGTGAAGAATTATCTTGTTTGGAAGCCAACAATTTTATGTAATTATAAAATATTGTGTAACGTGTGGAAGTTTTTATTTTGTAATTGGTTAAGCCTTGTTAGTCAAATCATTTGTAGTTATTTGAGTGTGGTATAAAGGAAGGATTATTTTCCTTTATTGTAATAAGAAATGAGAGATAGTATGAAAGTGAATTGTATAATTGAGCAATATTTGTTGTAAGAGGATATGCGAAGTACAAAGATCTAGTATTGAGATTTGATGAAGTAGCTGGTGTGGTTTGGCACAATCAGAGGAGAAGAGATAAGTTTTTGAGATCTATGAATATTTGGTATTATTCTATTGAGTAATATAGAGATTAGTTGGACAACATGTTCAATGATCTTGCCCTTGAAGCTATTTGGGCAGTGGGTCCTTCTGTCTTCCATAAAATCTTAACATGGTTAAAATATTTTAACATGGATTCAAAGTCTCCTAAAAGGGACTCATATGTACTGAATGTATTTCATAAGGCTCTTAACAGAGTCCATCCTCTCACAAGGAATTTTCATATTAGTGCATCTTTTGTGGGCATCATTCCCATCGGGGTTTACTCTTTGATCAAGAGGTTCCCTAGTCAACATATCTTGTGTTATTGTGTTACTATGTATGTTTATCTTTATATGGTTGTTGCTTATATTGCTTACATGGTTAAAATCTGTCAATGGTGATAAAAGTTGTATTTATCTGATAACTGATTCACCCCCCCTCTCAGTTATCTTGGTGGACTTTACTTTCTAACAATTGGTATCAGAGCAACAGGTCCTTGAAGGAAAAGTTTAATAACTTAAGGAGATCCATGGAGAATCATTTCAGGAAAGAAATCCCTAAGTTTTATGGAGTGAACTTTAACAACTGGAAAGAAAAGATGAAGACACATTTGCTATGTTTAGGACTAGGATACTGGTTAATCACAAAGAATGAAAAGACTATCATTGAAGAAGATAAAATTGAAGAATGTACTAATGAGGAAAGAGATATGTTAATGTGTAACATACTTTCTAGAGAAGCACTCTTGTCAGCCCTTCCAAAAAATGAGTACAGTCAGGTAAAATATCTAAGAACATCTCATGAAATTTGGTTAGCTTTACAATATAATTTTGAAGATGATGAACATGCAAAGAGAGTCAGATTACATAATTGGATATATGCATTTGAAGATATAAGAATGATGGAAGATGAATCTGTTAGAAGTTATGTTGGTAGAATGTCAAAAATTGTTGCAGGTATCAAATCCTGTGAAGGAAATAAGACAGAGAATGAAGTGATATGGAAAATTATAAAGACATTAACTCTTGTATTTAAGAATACAACATAGATGATTGAGAAATTTATACCTTGTATTGAGAAATTCACTAGAGAAACCCTTCTTGGAAGACAAGAAGCAGTAGAGATAAGCTTGAGACACTCGGGAGATCTACCTAGAATGGAGACAACATTCATCGCACTTAGTATTTGTCCTACCTTGTTAAGAAGCATTAGTGTAAGCGAAGATTATGCTAGTGGCAGTATATCTAAGAGTGAAGAAGACATGAAGATTGAGGAAGGAATTACCTTGCTTGTGAAAAGAGAACCAAAAGGTAAGAAGTTTTTTAAATGTTGGACTTGTCAAGAATATGGTCATTTTGCATCTAAATGTCCTAAGAGAGTAAAGAAGTATAGAAAGAACTTTAAACCTAGAAGATCTAAAGAATGTTACTATGCTAATGATCAAGAATTTGAGGCTAGTATGGAGAAATCCCTAAGTGAAAGTGATAATGAGAATGATGATATAGGATTTGTAGGAATAAAAGAAGAAAACTCTGAAACTGAAGTTAGAGAAGAAAAAGATTTAGTTTCTCAAGTAGAGAAGAGATTTGATTGGATTATAGATAATGATTGTTCACATCATATGACTGGAGATATGAAGAAGTTTATAAAGTTTAACAATTATGATGGAGGAATTGTTAGAGTTGGAAACAATGCACCTTGTTTGATAAAATGAATAGGAACTATTTCTCTTGATGGGAAGACTAACACTGATGATGTTTATTTTTTGGATGGATTGAAACATAATCTTTTGAGTGTTGGATAGTTAGTTGATAAGGGATATCATGTTTGATTTACTGAGAAAACTTGTGTAATGAAGGATAAGGATGGTAGTTTGATTGGAACTGGATCAAGAACCAGAGGTAATGTATTTTAGTTGAATCCTACTGAGATGACATGCTTGATTACTAAGATTGATGATTGTTGGTTATGGCACAAAATATTTTTCATATAAATTTTGATAACATTGTGAAAGTAACTACTAAACTTGCAGTAAGAGACTTGCCTAAAATTATGAAACATACTAACATGATTTGCAAGGAATGTGTTATGGCTAAATAGAAGAGAAGCTCATTTCCTAGCAAGAAGTTTACATCAGCAGAGAAGTTGGAAATTGTTCATACAGATTTGAGTGGTCCCATAAGGACTGGAGGATTCTATGGTGAAAGGTATTTTATGATTCTTGTTGATGATTTTACAAGAATGATGTGGATTACATTTCTTAAAGAAAAATTTGAGGCATTTGATAAGTTTAGAGTAGTTAAGAACAAAATTGAGAATGAATCTGGAATGAAGAATAAATGTTTAAGATCAGATAGAGGTGGAGAATTTACTTCAAAATAATTTAACACTTTTTGGGAAGTGAATGACATTAAGAGATAGTTTTCAGCCCCTAGACCACCTGAACAAAATGGTATTGTAGAAAGAAGAAACAGGTCAGTGATTGAAGTAGCAAGAGCTATGCTATTTGAAAATGACTTGGTGAAGACATTTTGGAGAGAAGCAATGAATACAATAGTATATACAACAAACAAAGTAAAAATCAGAGCAGCCACAGACAAGACACCTTATGAATTATGGTTTGGACATGCACCATCAGTTAAGTATTTCAAAATTTTTGGAAGTAAATATTATATTAAGAGAGATGATGATGACATTGGAAAGTTTGACCCTAGAAGTGATGAAGGTATATTTCTTGGTTATTCATTGAAAAGAAAAGCTTATAGATGTTTCAATAAAAGAACTAAAACTATTGTTGAGAGTGCAAATGTTAAAGTTGATGAAAAGTTCAAAATTTAGGAAAGAATGCTTAATTATGAATCAGATGAAGGAACTCGTCCTAGAATTGATCAAGAAAATCTTGAATTATTCTATGAAACTAATAGTGAATTGCTAAATGAAAGTCACATTGAGGAATTCAGAGTAGAACCTAGAGCATAACCTAGAGTTGAAGCAATAACTGAGACAATGACACCTAATAGGAATCTAGCAAGAAATCATCCTATTGAGAAGATTATTGGGAGCATAGAAAAAGGAGTTCTGACATGGAATAAGGTACAAGAAGAACTATGTTTGATTTCTCAAATTGAACCTAAATCTACTGATGAAGCTTGTAAAGATGAACATTAGATTAACGCAATGAAGGAAGAACTAGATCAAATTGAAAAGAACAAGACTTGGGAATTGGTCCCTAGACCTAAAGATAAGAATGTTATAGGAACTAAATGGGTATTCAGAAACAAGATGAATGAAAAAGGAGAAGTTGTAAGGAACAAAGACAGATTGGTATGTAAAGGATACTCACAACAAGAAGGAATTGACTATGAAGAAACTTTTGCACTTGTTGCAAGAATTAAAGCAGTAAGAATGTTTTTGGCTTATGCAGCCTATAAGAAATTCAAAGTATATCAGATGGATGTGAAGTCAACATTTTTGAATGAAGAATTAGAAGAAGTCTACATTGAGCAGCCTGAAGGTTTTCCCTTAACTCATGAAGAAGACATGGTATGTAAACTGAACAAAGCTTTATATGGACTTAAACAAGCACCTAGAACTTGGTATGCAAGACTAGATAAGTATTTGATAAAATTAGGATTTACTAAAGGCACAATAGATAGTAACCTGTATATGAAAGAAATTGAAAATGGTTTGTTAATTGTAGTTATTTTTGTTGATGATATTATCTTTGGAGGAGAAGATGAAGCCAGTGATAAATTTGTAGATGAAATGAAGATTGAATTTGAAATGAGTGTGATTGGTGAGGTGAAATATTTTTTAGGATTGCAGATAACACAGAACATTGATGGTATCTTCTTATGTCAAACAAAGTACTTGAATGACTTATTGAAGAGATTTGGAATGGATAATTGTAAGTCAGCTAGCACACCTATGGTAATTGGACACAAGTTATCTAGCATAGATGAGACTCTTGCAGTTAAACAAAAGAGGTACAAATCTATGATTGGAGGATTGCAATATTTAACTCATACAAGACTAGACATATCACATGCGGTTGGAATTGTTGCAAGATTTCAAGCTGATCCTAAAGAATCACATTATGCAATAGTAAAAATAATACTAAGGTACTTGAAAGGCACAATTGAATATGGATTGTGGTATGAAAAATATGATGATTTTACCCTATGTGCATATACAAATGCAGATTGGGGAGGCAATGTTGATGACAAAAAGAGTACAAGTGGTGGGGCATTTTTCCTTGGAGGAAGATTGGTTTCTTGGCTAATCAAGAAATAAAATTGTATTTCACAAAGAATAGTAGAAGCATAATATGTAGCAGCAACAAACAATTGTAACTAGATAATATGGATGAAACAAATGTTGAAGGATATTGGAATAAAATTTGATGAGCCCGTTGTTATACACTGTGATAACATCAGTACAATATGTCTAAGAATCCTGTACTACATTCTAAGACAAAGCATATAGAAATAAAGTATCATGCAGTACGAGAGAAAGTTGTAGAGAAAGAAGTCAGACTTGAGTATATAAGTACAAAAGAGTAGATTGCAGATATATTTACAAAGCCCTTACTGAAAGATACATTTGAGTATTTGAGAGGTATGCTTGGGGTTATGCCCTAGCCTATTTTTGAGAAGTGATGCGGATTTTTGCATCAATCCAGTGGTATATGAGCTCTATCTCTTTTTCTAGACTGGATGTTGGTACTTCCTCTACGGGGGAGTATGTGTTTCTGAGCTGAGTCATGAGGACTCTAGTGAATGTATTTTTTGAAAAAGTGTCTTTTGACATTAAATTTGTTGTTGACATATTGATGTATTATCTATCATTGATGTCAATGGGGGAGAAGGATACATGAAAAATAATCTATTGAAGAAAATTTGAGGGAGAATGATACAAGAAATATAAAATGGAAAACTATAAGAATTGAATAGGAAAATGAAGCAAGATTTGATTAATGAAGAGGACTTGAAAACATTTCAGAGCAATAGTGTTGCAATGTTGGTATTCATGGAACTTGGATGTTTTTTCATGTATGTTGCCATCAATGCCAATGGGGGAGATTGTTAGGAATGAATGCTAAATATATCCTATGAAGGAGTATTTGAAACCATTCTATAGTAGTTTTTGTTACATTCATGACTATGATTGTCCTTGATGTCAACACAGTGATCTACTAGAGATTAGCAAAGAAGCAGACAATGTTTATATTATCGCACGTGGGATATTGAAGATTAAGCTATGCAGAGTTGAGGACTTACTTTATGTTATGTCCTATTTTTGTGGTCTAGAGCACATATGTAAATTCAACTATTCATGAAACTTATGTGTAATTCAATGGAAGCAGTATTCAGGCAGTGTTCCTGAGAAGCGGCTTGTGGAAACTGGATGATATCTCCTAATTGGGATAGAATCTAGGCATGTGAGGTTGTATAGATGATGAAGATATGATGATAGTGATGTGGATGTGACAAAAAGGTCAGAGGTTGCATGAGTGAAGAATTATCTTGTTTGGAAGCTGACAATTTTATGTAATTATAAAATATTGTGTAACATCATGTGGAAGTTTTTATTTTGTAATTGGTCAAGCCTTGTTGGCCAACTCATTTGTAATTATTTGAGTGTGGGATAAAGGAAGGATTGTTTTCCTTTATTATAATAAGAAATGAGAGAGTATGAAAGTGAATTGTGAAATTGAGAAATATTTGTTGTAATAGGATATGCGAAGTACAAAGATCTGGTATTGAGATGTGATGAAGTAGCTGGTGCGGTTTGTCACAGTCAGAGGAGAAGAGATAAGTATCTGAGATCTATGAATATTTGGTATTATTCTATTGAGTAATACAAAGATCAGTTGGATAGTGTGTTCAATGATCTTTCTCTTGAAGCTGTTTGGTTAGTGGGTCCTTCTGTCTTCCATAAACTCCTAACAAGGTTAGAATATTTTAACAGGGATTCAAAGTCTCCTAACAGGGACTCATATGTACTTAATGTATTTAATAAGGCTCTTAATAGAGTCCATCCTCTCACAAGGAATTTTAATAGTAGTGCATCTTTTGTGGGCATCATTCCCATCAGGATTTACTCTTTGATCAAGAGGTTCCCTAGTCAACATATCTTGTGTTATTGTGTTACTGTGTATGTTTATCTAAGTTATATGGTTGTTTCTTACATTGCTTACATGGTTAAAATCTATCAATGGTGATAAAAGTTGTATTTATCTAATAACTAATTCACCCCCCCTCTCAGTTATCTTGGTGGACTTTACTTTCTAACATGAGGTATTTTGGAGAACCAGTTAATGGCTGCACCTCCCAAAGATCATGGGAAGAGACACATTAAATATGTTGGTTCATGCATGAAATCCATGGATAGAGTGTAAAATCCTCTGACATGATCTTGAGGATCCAAATTTCCATCATATTTTTCATACTTGGGGTAGTTCCACTACTTTCAAGATTGGAGGCATATACATGCTTTGATCGAATGGAAATGGACACAAGGCATCCATAGAGAAGTTTTTGGGTTCTTTCTCTTTTTCCAATTTTTTAAGTTTGATTTTCATAGAATGCATCTGTTTCATCATAGCAGTGATAGGGGTCTCTTCCTCTTGGGTTATGATGTCTTCAATGTTAAATTTGTGAGGAAGTTTAATCCCTTGTTGGGCTAATTTGAGGAAGTATGTCTCTTTATCCTCTCATAGGAAATGCTTCATGAGCTTCTTAAAGAGATCATCATCTCGGTATTGTACAATTTTGGAAGGTGTGGGATCCTGAGCCCTACCTTCATCAGATTTGTGGCCTTATGAGCTATGGCTACCTACTCTTTGAGACATGGAAGCATGTTGATTGAGATTTTGTGTAGATTTAGGAGGAGTTGTGTAACCTCCCTTTAAGCACAAATTGCCTAGTTCATCTTCTTCATAAAGATCGTGATCATAGGATTGATGAAGAGAATGAACAATGAGAGAAGATGAAGGTGATGTATTTGGATCTTCCCTTGGTTTTCTATGTGAGGAATCTCTAGTTTTCACCATTAACCTTTAGGTGAATCTTGGAGCAATATAAGACAACTGACTAATAATTTGATTTAGGAATAATCAAGGGACACAACCTTGTCAAGATTGGATTGGATTGTTGATAAAAAGGTAGATTAGACGTAACTGAAGGATATTGTGCCCAAGATGTATGGGTAGATTCCCAAAGGATGGTGGACATAAATTCATGACACTTAGCCTTTGACAGATCGAGGTTGTTTTGACACAGGATGAGACATGTTCCAGATTAATAAAAAAGATGACAAATCAAGAAAAATAGATCACTTTGGGAAAATGAGATGGATCACTGTTTCTCTACTCTGTACCTAACATAGTAGATTTTCTGACAAAATTTTGACCAAAGCTGAAGGTTGATTGGATTTCTGTCAAATTTAGGGTTTTTTGGCAATTTGTGCAAAATGTCATACGACAGTATATAGGCTTGTACGAAACATAACGGGGCCTGACATGACAATCCAAAAATATGTGTGTGAAAATTGTACCTATTTAGAAGACACAACAAATCAGTAAAAAAAATTGATCAATGATAAGAAAATAAGAAATGAATAAATATATCATCAATCAGGTGATTTACTACTTTCTAGAAGATGTGAGTATGGTATTCTAAAAAATGATCGAGATCAGTGACAATGCAACTCCTAAACGAAGGATTTAAATGTGAAAATGAATGCAAGATTAATCTATGTTTTTTTGATTTTTGATGCAATATGAATAACAACTATACGAAATTGATCTAAAAAATTGATATCAATGGAATAAAAACTAGCTATAAATGCAAAAACTTGAAATATGATAGCTATTGATCTCAAAAATGAATGCACAATCTCGCAAGAACTCGATAGTATAACTCTATTGTTCTTATAATTGCACATTCATAATTATGGAGGACTGAGGCTTGTTTATATAGAAATCCAGGTTTGAGAACTCATGGAAAAACCAAAAATCACTCATTGATTAACTCGAATTGATTGGTAAGTAATCAAGAAATTAGAAACAGTTATCTAGTAAAAGTCATGCAAATCAACTTTTTAACTCATAATTGGAAGTTGAGATCACGCCAATCTTCTTTTTAACTCACAATCACATGTTGAGTTTAGAAAGTTAACAAATTGAGCCCTAGAGTTGATTTTGAGTTTAATTGCTTTTCTGATTTTTGCATAGATAATTACAAGTTGATTTAATTTCCATGTGTTTTATTCTCAACTTAACTGATTTAATCAATTAAGTAACTGATTTATGGGTTAATCAATTATTTAATCAAACTTTGTTCAAAATTATATTATTAAATTTGACAATTTGATTTTAATCAATTAAATAAATATTCAATCGATTATTTTTAGAATTTTTGATTTATTGTCAAATAAACTATATTAATTAAATCTAATTAAATTAATTAAGAGGCTAAATGAAGTTTAATTAATTAAATATTTATCATATTCAATCAATTGCACTTAGGATAAATAAATAAATTTCATTTATCACCAAATAATATTTAATCAGAGATAATTAGGATAGATTAGGAATCTTTAGGAATATTCCTTGATGCAGATTTATGATAAAATTGATTAAGGTTTTGATAACTTGATGTGCAGATATGCCTTGGGTTAGGACTTTAGGGTCAATTTTGATCGATTTGTTGATGTAGGAGGTTAATGGAACTGAAGCCCATTTTTGGGGTATTACAATAGGCACTTCAAAGGGGTATAAAAAGGCTTTGGTTGAGTAAAAGAGGCCATTTTCATCCTCTCATTTGTAAGATTTGGAGTTTTGGAGCACGGATGGTGTGCATTCTGACAAATAAACATTAAGGTGAGCACATGTGGAGCTACACGTGATTGAAGGGCGTGGGACTAGAGGTATGTACATTATTTCCCTCTTGTTGATTTGTAATTTCAACATGTAGTTTTAGATATTTTTATGTTTTTCTAATAGATAGGGCACAAATTTGCACAAATGTTGCATACTTGCAGTTGATTCAAGTATTATGTAATTTCCATAAAACCTACGTAAGTGACCTATAACCTATGTAGCTGTACTAGATGTCGCATAGTTGAATGCTAGACAATGCAATTGTCTGATAACCTAAAAAATTAATATAAAAGTTGTAAAGTAGCTTGCATTGACACTTGATATTTAGGAATTGAACATGCATGTTTTGCATTTGATAAGATATGAATTTGATTTGATCAAATTGCATGATATCATCATACTTCACTTACAACAAAACCATAGAGGTACATAGTGTAATACCCCACAATTGGCACCTTACAATTCTAATCAATTTTGGTGCATTCCTTCAAATTTATGCATCATCAAAGTCCTATTGTACTAGGCAATTCTATCTCCTAATTGACTTTATTTGACTAGGTGTCAAATGCAAAAAAAACCCTAAATTTGCATTAATCATACACTATATTTAATTCCTAAATATTTGACATTTATTGGCTAAATAATCCCTATGATTAATTAATTTAATTCTAAAGTCCTAAGTGCTTTTAATTATATTAATTCCACCCCCTTTAGCTAATACACATCAAAGGAATTAAATATTATTTGGTTATTTGAATGGACATCTCTATTTGAATTTAATTATTCAAAATAAATCGAAAAGCCACCCATGTGGCAATATTCATTCATTTAATAAAATAATTCATCAATTTGTCTCACTTTCCTCCATGGAGATGAAGAGTCGACCATTTCTTTTCAAGAAACTCTTCATCCTTCTCCCGGGCTCTTCTTTATTATGAACCTTCTTTTCTTCATTTTGGAGAGGCAATTTTAGAGTACCAAAACTATAGTGAATTTTTGTTTGAACTTTCTCATAATTTCAAAGCTTTTATTGCATCATTAGAGTAATTCTCATCCTAGTATAATTGCACTTTCATATGAATTAGTTTTCTTATTATGTTCTAGATTAACTCTCACCTTTCTTTCAAGCTTCATAGATTAAATCTACACTTTCATTGTTAGATTACAATTGCATCTTCATTTTTGATTAATTGAAAATTTGATCATTTCAAGCTTTCAAATCCTCCATTTTAGAGTTGGTCTAATGGTTGTTGGGCTCTCATTCTGAGAGTAAATTCAAACACTTTGTCATACGTCCGTATTGCACTGTGTACAGATTCTCGTGCGAGATTTCTGAGTGCACTGCACAAAGTTTTGTTTTCATTAGCATTCTCTCACGTGACAAAGCACTACCTCACATAGGTGCTTGCATTTTCTCACGTGATGCCTTGTACTTCCTCACGTGAGACTGGCCATCAATTTT
The DNA here is from genome assembly GCA_027943335.1 of Chamaecyparis obtusa. Taxonomy (NCBI): domain Eukaryota; kingdom Viridiplantae; phylum Streptophyta; class Pinopsida; order Cupressales; family Cupressaceae; genus Chamaecyparis; species Chamaecyparis obtusa. The sequence goes on from BSBK01005187.1 coordinate 40,445, forward strand.
TAAAATTTTCTCAGTTTCTGCAATTTACTATTACTGTTTCCTAACATTTATTATTTGCTATTGTTTTCATATCTCTAATTTTTTTGACAACATAATAGTGGGCTATAGGATGATTGACCAAGATATAATTTTTTTTTAACAGTTTGCTTGTAGGATGGTTGTTGAAGACATTTAAAAATGTTGTACTTGTTTACTATTTTTCATTCACATAGTATAACTAGGGCCTTGTGAAGATTTCTTAAGGGTCTTGATAGTGAGCTAGGGTAATAGGATATTCATTACATGGAAGTGATGCCTATGGATGAACCTGAGACCCAGATCTTGCTAGCATGATAGATACCTGGGGAAGCAAGGAAAGGTAGTGAATCTTTAGCATGTCTACTTATTAGGGGATTATGCTCTTCTCTCTTTGAGAGAACCAAAAACCCAAAAGCTTGTGGATTGGTTGAGGAGGAACTAGCTCAGTGATGAATATGTCTTGCATGTTTGGTTAAGGTGAAGAGGTAGAGAAGTATGCTCTTCTCTTTTTGAGAGAATCAGAAAATTCATCCCTTGGATCTAAGCCAAAGTTTGTGTCACCTTTAGAGGGCTTGTCGAAAGTTGAACCTCCAGGAATGACCCAAGTGAGTACACACCTATTGCTGGTGATTCCACCTCACTATAATAAATAATGCTTTATTGAGTTTAAAGAATCCAAAGCCATATTAACTTCTTTCTCTTGATTTTTACTATCATCTTGAGAAAGCTCCATTTGTTGTATTGAGTGGCGCTGCTCCTAGCCCTGCTTGCGGGGGTATATGACTTTCGGGTGTTGGTGTGGCTGTGAGGCCCTAGCACTGTATCGGGGGCACCGAAGGTTAGTGTGAATGGAAGCCCACTAAAAACTTTCTTAGTTAGTTTCCTACCCAGATCACCTCTGAAAGGAGACATAATCTTTGCTCAGGGAGGGGGAAGAATCTCTCCCCTAGATTCTCACCATAGGCATGCACTTGGACGTTTGAAGGTGGTATATGAAAATGGTCCCTCCTTCAAGGGTAACCTTTGAACATATACTATTGAGTCCTTGGAAACACCAAAAACATGGGCGCCCTCTAGGGGTGACATGGCTATGTGAGGTGAACACATGCACATAAGCTGTGAGGCACAAATTTTGTCTTCTCTACCATTTTTTGTAGGGATAACTAAGTGATTGTTTCGAGTCTTAACTATCCATCATGATTAAACAAAGACTCCCATGATTCTGCCAAGTTGCTTTGTCCTTGATAGAATTATTTGTGACTACTTCTTGCATCACTATTGATTGATCTAAAACTTTATGCTTGTAAACAAATGCTTGAAACCTTCAAAAATGAGATTGTTGATTCAAACTATCCAAAAACTAGAAATTCTGTCAAAGAATAGTCCTTGTTGTGTCTCAGAATTTGATTTTTACCTCGAAAACTATGTCAAACCAGTCAAAATTTGGTCTTTTCCTACGTGAGATTTCAGAACCTGAGCATTTCCTCGCGTGAGATTTCATTCTCTCATGCGCAGCCTGGCATTTTATCGTGCGAGCAAGCACTTTCTTGCGCGAACCTGTACCTTGATTTTCAAAACAGTAAGTTATTTCCCGGTGAATTAAATTTTCTGCCTAATCTAATTTTTTGCTTGAGGCCTATTTTCCTGTTCTCCTATTGTTCATTGAGTGTCTCGAGCTGTGAAATGAATGATTACTACTTAAAATCATATTGTCTCTCTTTTATTTGTCCTATCTCACTATGCTTTGTACCTTGCAATGCGATAGTCACATCTCGACTATTCTAGCCATACTCTTGATGATTCATGTTGGGTGCATTTCACATCTTGGCTATTCTAGCCTCTTATATCTCTTTTTTTTTGGCTATCCTAGAGACAGAGTTCTAGCATAATCCCAAGTCCTCTCTCGTTACATTTTCATCTATGCTTGTTATGACTAGAAGCGGCAACACATTCCCCATCCATGGAATTGGACAAGGTAGGGGTAAACCTCGTAATCAAGAAATAGGTTATTTTGAACCCATTATCTAATCTAAGTATTGTGAGGGATCCACAAGTTCCTCTTCATTGAGTACACTGAAAGACAAACCACCTCAATCCTCATCTCTAATGTTCCAGGTGTGTAATAATCCGTTGTTTCAAGCACAACCTGGCTCATTGTTTCAAGAGTAAGACAACTCATTGTTTCGTAACTTTGAGAGGCCACTTCCTCGGACTAACCCTATTGGCATTATTGAACCTATTGACTCTGTTGAACCTATCGAACCTTTCAATCCTATTAAAGTGCCAAAGGTTACCTTAGCCATGCCCTTTTGACATCGTTCATATCATTTTATTGAGTCTACACTCGCTGTCCAATCCTACATTGAAAAGATGGGAGATCCATTCGATTTCCAATCGAGAAAATACAACTAAACTCATGAGAAATCTCAAAAAAATCAGCATCCTAATCACTCTCAAAATGATCAACATTATGATCAATCTCAAAATGAGCAAAATCAAGACCAATCTCAAAACAAACCTCAAGGCGATCGACAACCATATCACTATCGCCCTCCTCCATATGACCAAAATCAATCCCAGAATGATCAATCCTGAAACAAATCTCAAGGTGACCGACAACCATATCACTATCGCCCTTCTCCACATGACCAAGACCAAGATGATCAACAAAAAGATCAAGTCCCAAGCATTTATGAGATTCTTGGTAACGAAGATGAGGTAATAACCCAAAATGACATAGATGCAGCGAAAGTCAACAAGGGTCTTATCAAGATGATGGAGATCCTTCTTCTAGAGGAGAAGGATAAATATTTTCTAGAACTGGCCAAACAAGGGGCCAAATTACCCTGAGACTACCAAGTCAAAATGCTTGTGGCCAAAGAAGAAGAGATTGAGACCGCAAAGTTGCAAAAGATGATTCAAGACATGCAAGACCAAATTAGCCAACTTGCGAGGGATAAAGATAAACCTGTACAAAAATTCACAATGGAAAGCATCTATCCTTTCCCATTTGATAAGAGTCTTCTCATGCCAACTTTTCCCAAAGGTGTAGAGCTACCTAAATATGACAAATACTTGGGTACTACTAATCCCCAGGATCACTTGAGGGATTTTGGCACTCTATCTATGGAATTTATACATGATCAGACATATCTTATGCACCTCTTTCCTCGTAGTTTGGGTGGGTCAACTATGGAGTGGTTTTCTTAGTTACCCACTAGAATCAAATGTTTTGACGAGATCGCTAATCTATTTATCCAGCATTACTCACATAGTATTTAGTATCTAGTCAATATTCAAGATCTTTGTAACCTGAAATAGTGACAAGGGGAACCTTTCCTGGCATTTCTCTAGAGATGGAGACAACTCTGTACGAAATATCCCCACAAACTGCATGAGTCTAAAAAAATCAACATCTTTTTGGACAATCTTGTCCCAGATTTTGGATATCAAGTACAATTACAAGGTGCCCTAACTTTTGATAGTATGATTAAGCAAGATGTGCACATAGAGGCATTTATGATCAAGAAAGGAGAGTTGACTTTGTAAAAGGATAACAAACAAGGGTCTTCCACCTCAAACAAAGATAAAGGGAAGTTTGTCAACAAGAATAGAGATGTTGTAAATGCTAGAGTGGTTGACAATGTGACCCCAAAGCCTGTGAAATCTATTTTCAATCTTTCCTCTAGTATACAGGTGGTCAAAGCTATTGGAAAAGGCTGCAACAGAGACTCAACAACCTTTGAGATTCACTAAAAACAAACCTTGGGCATCCTGACCCAAGCGTGAGTTCACGTCCTTAGGAGAACCACTTGATGTGGTTTATAAGACTTTCATGCAAAACCAGATACTCACTCCTTTGGAAAAGCATCTCTATGATCCACAACCATGACCTCATTGGTGGAATGACAATGCATACTATGATTATCACCAAAATAAGGGTCATAAGACTTCTACTTGTCTCCAGCTGCACCATAAAGTCCAAGATTTGATTGACAATGGTGACATTATTGTGGACACCCATAAAAATAATTTGGATCATCAGGCATTTAAAGATCCCTTTCCTCCTCATGAGAAAGGTGAATCTTCCAAGACTAAGAACACCAATGCTAAGGTCAATTACATGTACACTACCAATGACAATGTCATCAACATGATTAAACCTATTGAGGTTGAGTATTGTGATGTGATTACTATTAAGGGGAGTGAAGATGCTCCTAAGACTAAGACTCTATTTGTCTTGCAAGGCCCCGGGTCTCATTCTTCCAAACCTGAATCATTGCAGGATTGTGCAAATGTTGTTACTCGATCTCGTGCAAAAATAACCATTAAGGGTCCTGGCCCTCCTATGTATACTCCGAAGCAACTTGCAGATAAAACTATTGTTGGTCCTACCAACAAGAACTCAAAATCGGTCCCTACACCTAGCATGACTAATTATATCATTCTAGACTAGCTACAACGTACCAACACTCAGATCACTATCTTTGAGCTGTTGAAGATCTCACCTGCTCATAGGGAGATTTTTGATAAAGCCCTCACTGAGGTGAAGGTCCCAAAAGATTTGGATCTTGATCGGTTTCAATCCATGGTGGGTCACCTAACCTCACCCCACTATTTGTCCTTTTATGAAGAAGATGACCATTCATTGAGCCATCCACAGAATGCTCATTTGCATATAGAAGTCATGATAGGTCCAAAGCACATCCATCGCGTCCTCATTAAGAAAGGTGCTGGCCTCAATATTTGCTCTGCTAAGCTGCTCACTCAATTAGGCTATGATGAAGATTGCATAGATGTTCATAAGAAAATTACTATTAAGGCATATGATGAAGAAGAACGTAAATCTAAAGGTCTAGTTGTGCTACCAATCTGAGTTGGGTCTATTGAAAGAGATGTCATTTGTTAGGTTCTAGATATTCCTCTGGCATATAATATATAGTTGGGTAGACCATGGATACATGAAATGCATGCGGTTCCATCTACATATCATCAATGTATCAAGTTCCCATTCAATGGTGCAAAAGTGATAGTTCCTGCCAATACCAATTATTCTTGCAACACACTCGCACAATCTACAGACAGTCTTGTCCCAACTAATAGAGAGTCCATAGAATTATATGATTCCAAGCTCAAAAAAATGGAACAGACTTTGAAGCTTAAGGATATAGGCATGGGAGGGTATCAAATTAAACCTGTGTTATCATTAGCAGCTCTACCTCTGTCTCCGCATTCCTATGAGAGACCCTCAGAGAACAACAAAGCTTCTACTTGTTCTCCCCAAATAATCTATGATGGTGCCTTTGTCAAGGTCACAACACCATTAGAAGATGAAGATGAGGAAAGAGCTATTACAACTTGTCTCTACAAAGGAAAAGAAACATCTAAATAGATCACTCCTGCTCGTGAAGCAGAAACATCAAAACCATATAGTGAAGCCTTCAAAATCATGAAGTGCTTTAGTTATAAAGGGAGTGGACCCATAGGGGTGAATGCCAATGGTTTTCTTAAACCAATTGAAGCCATAGGTCATCGCACCAAGGACACCTCAGGTCTAGGCTTCAAGAAAATCTCATTTCATCTAGGGATTAACAAGTTTGTACCAGTACCAAAGCCAGAACCGGAGCCAGAATTCCAGCTAGAATTTGAGGACATTACCATAGCTGATAAATCAGAGAAAAACTCTGATGAGGATACTTTTCCATATCCTATTCCTCCAGATCTTGCTACATTATTTGAAGGACCAAATGATCCTATTATACCTATCCATCTGGTAGAGACTGATAGTGGTTCCGATGACACTGCTTTAGTGCATTGACTCACATATGACCAATGGAGAGAAATACAAATGATTGATCCCAATTTTTAGGATGAATGGTACATACCACTACATTCCAAGAGTGGTTTGAACAAGATCAACTTTAGCAAACCATTAATGCTACAAGAGATGAAGATGAGGGAGATGGTATAATTAGTGTTGATGGAATTCCCATATCAAGCATCACTGATTCACATGAATATGAGTTTGATTCTTTGTTTGATGCCACTTTTGATAAAGATATAGATGTTGTTCATGTGTATGAAAACCTTTTCAAAGTAGGTGAAGGGTCTAGTGTTAGGTCGACCAAGTGTGAATTTACTAACATTGATATTCCCTCTACTTCCGCTATGAGGACTCAAGAAGAATCAAACACACCATTGGATGAGATTGCTCTAGGTCTTGACTTACTCATCCATGCTTTCAATGGATATAATGTGAATGCACTTGAACTTGCCACTTCTCTTTCACTCTGCCATCCTGAACTTATCAACTGGAACTCTCCCTCTCCAGCTAACAAAGTCCTTATGTTCCAGAATGACTACAATCTTGCCTATTATCTTAACACTATCGAACCTGTAATGTTCTCCACTAGTGAAGACAATATCAACATGACTAAAGTTGATATCAAGTATCTTATTCATAAAATTAAAAGAGAAAAGAATAGATGCTTTGATGGTGAAAACCACATTATGGTAGTGTCAGAGCCGAAAAAGGTAAAAATAAAAGACATATATGAGGGTGAAAATCTCTCTGAGGTACCCAAGGATGAGATAATTGATACGCTTCCCAGTCATTTTCAAGAGAGATCATCAATGCTGATTGAGCTGACACAATCAATGAATTTGGGTACAGAGGCTACACCACAAATCATTCATTTAGCATAGTCATTATCTGTAGAAGAATAAGAAGAGTTCACCAAATTCTTTTGAAGCAAGAAAATTAATTTTGCATGGACTTACTCTGATATGCCTGGATTGGATCCCAATATAATCATGCATCATCTATCTATTGCACTAGGCATCAAGCCTGTCAAACAAAAGCTTCAGAAGATGCATCCACACGTGGAACTTTTAGTCAAAGCAGAGTTAGAAAAAATTCTCAAAGCTAGTTTCATCAGAGCTATTGACTATGTAGAGTGGATCTCTAATATTGTTCTAGTTACAAAGCATGATAAATCTATCCACATGAACATAGACTTTAGAGACCTGAATAAAGCATGTCCTAAAGACAACTTTCCATTACCCAATATTGACATGATAGTGGACATGACAGCTGGTTACCAAATGTATTCTCTAATGGATGGATTTTCTGGTTATAATCAAATAAAAATTACACCAAAAGACCAAGAAAAGACAACCTTCACATGTGCTTGGGGAACATTTTGTTGGAATGTCATGCCCTTTGGACTGAAAAATGCCGAAGCTACATATCAAAGAGTTGTCGCTACTATTTTTCACGACATGATGCACAAAACAATGGAAGACTATGTAGATGACACTTTGGCTAAGAGCATGCAATAGAAAATAGATCTTGCAGATCTAGGTCCTATACTAGATCGAATGGAACAATTCAGTCTCAGACTCAATCCAAAAAAGTGTGCATTCAGTGTCACTTCTTGAAAGCTGTTGGGTTATATCATATATGCTAAAGGCATAGAGGTAGATCCTGAGAAATTTGAAGCTATCATGGAAATGCCTCCACCAAAGAACATCAGTTATATGAGAGGACTTCAAGGTAGACTACAATCTATTCAACACTTCATTTCACAATTGGCTGATAAGTCACAGCCATTCACCAAAACTCTACATAAAGGTGTGACTTATGAGTGGAATGAAGAATGTGACAAAGGGCTCACTCAAATCAAGCAATATCTTGCAAATCCACCAATCTTGATGCCTCCTATTCATGGGAAGCTAATCATCCTTTATATTTCAGCTACAAACACATCTTTGGATGCTCTTTTGGCTCAAGAAGACCAAAATAACAAGGAAAGAGCCATTTATTACATCAGCAGAACTCTGGTCTCTTATGAGATGAACTATTTAGTCATTGAAAAAGCTTGTCTAGTAGTGGTGTTTGCTTCATAGAAATTACGACACTATATGCTAGCTCACACTACAAGACTTATTGCTAAAATTGATTCATTAAAGTAATTACTCAGTAAAGATGCTCTCACAGGCAGACTGGTGAAATGGGTCATGATACTCAGTGAGTTTGACATTGAGTATGTAGAGAGAAAAGCTATTAAAGGACAAGCTATTGCACATCAACTGGCAGAAGCTCCTCTCAAGGATCATCAACCATTGAAAATTGAATTTACAGATGAGTCTATAATGCTTCTTACACATCAAACATGGAATATGTTCTTTGATGGCTCATTTAACCATTAGGGGTCGGGTGCAAAATGCTATTTGTCACACCATAGAGATACTCTTTACCAAAGGCATATAAGATGTTCCCTTGCACAAATAACATCACTGAATATGAAGCTTTAATCAATGGTATGAAGATAGCCATAGAATGGCATGTGGATGAACTTAAGGTCTTTGGAGACTCCTAGTTGGTCATCAATCAAGTTAATGATGTCTATCAAATAAAGGATGAAAAGTTGGTGCCTTATAAATGAATGGTTGATGATCTGAAAAAGTACTTTGCACACATTTCTTTCTAGTAGATTCCAAGAGCAAATAATAAAGTAGCTGATTGCATGGCTACCCTTGCCTCCATGATACAAATGCCAGAAAATGACTTCAGACATGAATTCCTAGTGGAGACATTACACTACCCAGCCTACAATACCCCTGACTCCAAGATGATTTGTTCAATCATTAGACATGATTCATCTTGCTACCATCATATTTACTCCTATCTCCAAGACCAAATTATTCTAGACACTTATACTCAGAACAAAAAATGACACCTAATCTACAGTGCTTCATGATATGTCATAGCAGCTAATGACTTGTATAGACGAGGTCTAGATGGTACCCTCCTTAGGTGTCTAGAGCCCGACGAGTCCAAACGTGCGTTAGATGAGGTGCATGAAGGCATCTGTGGTTCTCATTTGAGTGGTCTGAGATTAGCTCGTAAACTTATTAGAGCTGGTTACTACTGGCCAAAAATTGAAAAGGATGCTATACAGTATGCCAAGTCTTGTAAACAATGTTAGCTTCATGGAAATTTGATTCACGCTCCTACCAAGGAGCTCATTCCCTTCATCAGTTTTTGGCCATTTCATAAATGGGCCTTTGATTTGGTGGGTCAGATACATCTATCTTCCTCAAGAGGACACAAGTTCATTATCACAGCTACATATTATTTTACCAAATGGGTCGAGGCAGTGCCTCTAACTATAGCTGATGACAAATTTGTAGCAAGGTTCATATTGAATTACATCATCTGTAGATATGATGTACCCTCCTCAATAATCACTGACAACAGGGGGTAGTTCAAGAACAAGGATCTAAAGGAGTTGTGTACTAAGTTTAGAATCATTCAGCATTGGTCCTTGATCTATTATCCCCAGCGTAATGGACATGCAGAAGCTTCCAACAAGACAATTCTCAAGATCCTGCATAGAACAATTCACAAATCTAGTAGAGATTGACACCTCTAGATTAATCCAGCTTTATGGGCCTATAGAACAAGCATTCAAACTCCAAGAGGGGCTACACCCTTTTCCTTAGTCTATGGTGTAGATGTTGTATTGCTTATTGAGGTCGAGATTCCTACATTGCAAGTCTCTCTAAAACCTCATTACTGATGAATACATTAGAATATCTTAGCTACAAGAGCTAGAGTTACTAGATGAATGTCGGCAAGTTGCATTCGATCATCTAAGAGAATACTAGAAAAGAATGTCTAAGAGCTATAATAAGAAAGTCAAACCAAGGGAATTCCAAGTAGGTGATCTCATCCTAAGAGAAAACCCCAAGAATCAACAACATCGAATATAGAAAGGAAAGTTTGCACCAAACTGACTTGGTCCATACATTATCATTGCAACATTTGAGTCTGGTGCTTACCAACTATCTACTACTGGAGGAGAACAACTCAAAGAGCTGATCAATGCTCTGCATCTGAAAATATTCTACAGCTGAGACATCTCTGTATGCTCATGTACATACTTTATTCTGAATAAATCCTAAAAATTGTAAAATGTCCGGAAAAAATGATCATCTTAGTGAAAACCTAGTAAACAGGCGCTTTGATGTATCTATTATCCTAGTGAAAACCTGGTAAACAGGCGTCTTGATAATAATTTAAAAAAAAATGCAAAATGGAAAAATACAAAAAAATTTGAAAAATTGAAGAAATACAAAAAAAAGTGAAAATACAAAAAAAATCAAAAAAGAGAAAAGTACAAAAAAATTGAAAAAGACTAGCTACTTTTGAGATCTCTCTCCTTGAGGATCTCTCATGTATTGGTTTCCAGTGGTTCTCACTATGCCTGCCTACTGATACGTAGCTCTCATTTGAATCCCCCTCTTTCAGGATCTCTTATACATCAGTCACCAGTGGTTCTCATTGCATCTTCCTGCTGATGTTTCGTTCTCTCTTAGATCTCTCTTCTTGAGGATCTATCATATCAGTCACCAATGGTTCTCACTGCATTTTCTTGCTGATACTTCATTAGTACTCTGATATCTCCTTGAGACTTCACCTCTTGCGATAGTCACCAGTGGTGGACTCACTGTGTTTGCCTACTGTCACTGTCTTGTTGAGACTTCTCGCGTTGTATATTTCCAATCCAACTTGAATCCTCTTAGAGTGAAAACTACAACTGGCTTTTTAACTCTCTGAAGCATGCTGAGATTTTCTTTTGTGTGTTTGTATTTTCGCTTTATCATTCCTCCTCGAGAAACTCTAAGATGTCTTTCTTGACCGAGAGAAGCAAAGATTGGGGGCATGGTCTTTCCTTTGCTTTTTGTTTGTTGGTTTAGTTCCAATGATCCAAAGGATTCACATAAGAGGGGTGTCCACCATGAGAGCCTTCATCTCATGTTGGATGGCCATGTGTACCTTGACTCCTTTTATATGGAAACTTTGGTGAGGTTGGTTCTTCTCCTTGTCTGTTTGGGTGACTTTTTCTGCTACAAGTGGAATAAAAAATGCTCATCCTGTGAAGTGAATGTAAGGGTCACTATGAGCACCTTGATATGCTTATCATTCACTTAGAAAAAGGAGAAACTCTCATGTGTCTGGCATGTTTATACGCAACAACATTCTAGTCATTCTAGCAACTGTGCTTTAATGCTTATGTTAACTTGCTAAATCAAAAGGAATGGGTGTTCAGGTCATTCTGGCTTCTTGTGCCTTAATGCTTACACCTCATTTTGACAAATCAAAGACTAATATCATATTCATATTCTCATGATTGCAATGTCAGTGAGGGTTGTATGGCATCCTACGAACGTCTGTTACTAAAAACTCTATGATGATAATAAAATGAGTCCAACAACCAAGTCTTAGGAATTGCATCTAGCTTAGGCTTGCATTTTCATTCTAGGCTTGCATTGAGATGATGTTTTGGTGCTCTCTTTATTGTCTCCTCAATCTATTCACCGAAGGTTCTCATCTTTAGTCCCGAGTTCATCTTGGCTGCACAAGTGTTCGGTCCTTGTTCTCGATCTTCAAACATTCTTTTGATTAGTACCTATCATGTATTGCTACATCCCACATGAAATTATTAGTATCATATACATTGCATTTTCATTGCATTTCCATTTGCATCCATAAATTGCATTTACATACATTCTACATCTACATATCCATATACATGTGCATTTGTTATAAGCATAAATCAAATCATACATTACATTTATCTATCATTGCATTTCACATTACATACATAAAACATGTGTATATTCATCTGCATATCATAAAAGAACCATGTCAATCTCATTTACATTTTCATACATAATGTCATATCTATCTATGCATACATCTAATCATATAGGAAACATCTCATAAACATCAATATCCAAAGCAGTATATACACAAGTACAATGATATCAAAATGACGATCTCATATATATATCTCGGTCGATCAATGTCAATGTACATCAAAAGAATGGTGCTACTCAAGCACAGTATCAAAAATGGGCTACAATGTATATCAAGATGAGTGTAGCTATGCCCATCACTACCTAGAGGAGGTGGAGGAGGTGGAACCTATGGTGGTGCCTGAGGAGGTGCTTGCGGTGCTACCCATGCCCCAACATACTTCAAAAATGGTGGCACCTACTCTGCTAGATCTGGCACTACTCCCATGTATGTGGCATAATAGTAGGCTGACTACGCAGCCTCATATATAGTCTCTAGCTGAGACCTAGCAAGTGCCTCCTAGAGCCCTCTAATCTCTCGATCTCACTCAGCTATCTGGGTCTCCTGCATGATGACCTGTGTGTGATAGTCATCCCTCTCCCGCTGCACCTATCTAATCCTCTCTTGGCTCTTCTAGAGAGCCTCCTGTAGCTGTGTAACCTAAGGTTTCCCTTGTACGACATGATCCTACATATCAATATCATCAACCTAGGCCCTCTTGTCAGGAGGTGTCTACTACGATGTGTCACCTGTCCTCTGTCTCATGGACCTCTACTGGGTCCTAGTGTTTCCAGCACCTGCATCTGAACCCATAGTCCTAGGAGGGATAGGAGTCTACCCACTCCTCAGTCTCCAAACCCTCTATTGCTACTACTGTGCTGGTAGCTACTACTATGCAAGCTACTACTGTACTTTTTGTTGTTGTTGTGCCTATTGCTACTGTGCAAGCTACACTACCTACTGTACCCTTTGTCCCATGCCAATAGGATCTGTGAGCCTGGGGTATGGGTGTGCAAGCATATGATCTCTGTATGCAGGCATCACCCCTGCATTGGTGACATCCACCATGTAATCCCACCAAGATGGTGGTATCTGCGTCTAGATCATGCATTTGCCATGGTCTAATCTAGGCTACCAGCCCTTCTTCATCTCATTGACGAATCAAGAATATGTGCAGTACTCCTAGGAGACATCCTACGGTCTCCCAAACTGTCATAGCACACGTGTGAGTAGGAAGTGCTCAATGATGCTAATGGTGCATCCAATCAGTGGACGTGAGAAGAACATATGGGGGAGCTCTTGTCAAGCATCATCCCAAACCTTTGTGGCTACCCATGGTCTCCATATGACTGCATATGACTATTGCCATGTTGTCCAGCTTCCTGCGCCACTACTCCATCTTACCTAGTGCTGGCTGAGTCATGGGGCTTGCATACCTATAAATATAAGGCTCTAGGGGCTGCCTCGTGTCATGAAATATCATCCTGCATATAGGGAGATGCTCCCATGCACAGATCTGCAAAACAAAGATGTTGACGGCCATGGTCTGTGTACTTCGATACACGATCTCATGCATCTCATGGTACATCTACGCAAGCATACACTCACCCCATCCGAATTGCACTGGTGGCCACTCCAACATCTACTCTAGTGTGCATCCCCAACCACACTCCAGTCCATGCTGACCCTGGTCTAGCATTAGATAATAGCTCAAGAACACTACTAGGATGACCACAAACCTATGTCTGGCTTCGTATCGGCCTATCAGCTCATCCCATGAGTTGGCCTGACCCATCACCAAATCATCCTGGAAAATGGCCCTTAGTGCCAGTGTGCCCGCCCTCGACTAAATGTCATACTCCACATGGGCGCTATGGAATGGTATCCTCAGTATCTTGTATATGTCCTCAGGGGTGACTGTCATCTCCCCCATCGGTAGGTGAAAGGTGTTTGTCTCTGAGTGAAAATGCTCAACCAGTGCACCTAGCAGTCCATGATTCACCCAAATGTCAGGCAAATCATGTAGATATGTCAATCCTAGCCCATCTATGCTGGCACCCTCAACATTGGTCAATCTCCGTACTAACTCCCTGATGACTGGGTGGTGGGATAGGAACACAACATCTGGGAAGTCAACCTACAAAGCAAGCGATGACATTCGATTAGTATCTCAATTATGATGGTTTTTCAAAGCAATTATAGCAATTGAGGCTATGCATCTATCCTAAACATGAATTTTGGATGCTCTAATTGGCTGATTCAATGCAAAATTGGACAAAGACTCTACATAATTGTAGCAGCTTCTCACACAAGATTTTCTCTATCGCACGAGACAGGATCTCTTCTCGCGCAAGAGTTCATCATTGGGGATGAAATCTCACGCGACAACACCAAACATCTTGCGCGAGATCATAGAGGAGCCTGATGCGAGGAAGCCCTAACCCTTGTGAGGAAACCATTTCCTCACACGAGGGGTGACCGGGGATGGCGTGAGGAAACTATTTCCTCACTCGATATTAGAAGAACTAAGCTCTAAAATGCCTAAAATCTAACCTAAATGACCTAAGAAAGCATTAAAACTTGAAATGCAGGATGGTTTATTAACTACTTATAGGTGCGTCATACTCTAGTGGCCGGTTGTGTCGTTGAAAGTGCTCAAAATGATGTGTATGCACTGGCACGCTCTCCATCTCTCTCTCTCTCAGAGCTCTCAAATCGCTAGAAGTCAAAGTGAATATGAATTGAAAATGACCCCTCCGGGTATTATATAGCTTTTGATCTAATTTTCAAAAGTGCTTCATTTTGCGTGAAAACTTCACCTTCAACTAAATCAACCAATCTAAATCCATTTTCAGGATCGAAATCAAAATCTAACACTCCTAGATAGCTCAAAATCGCATTTAAAATTTTTTGGGACCATTAGGATCGAACACTTGTGTAGTTGACCTTCTAGTGTCATTTTCTTGCCAAAATCTTATCTCATCATCATTTTCTTGAGATCTTCAATGTTTTCATCAAAAGTCAACTCTAGTAAAATATGGTCAACCATGGTCAAACTTGGTCAACAGGACCTTCAAATCGCTCCAAATCACTTCTGCATTCTCTCGATGCTTCCTTAATCTATTTTGAGTTCCTTTGGATCTTTGATTTTATCTGTATCTGCAACCTTTTGCTGTCAATCATCTTTCTGACGTATCATATTTTGATTTTTCTCCCAAGAGGGCAGGATGATTGCATCATTGAATCTTGTTGAATCAATTCTTGAATCAGTCTGATCTGAATCAAAAGACCTCATCGCTTGGGGCATCTCTTCACTAGGGGAATCTTTGAGCCTCACATCTTGTCATCTTGTCATCAATCTTTTAGGTATCTGAGCAATTTAACTCAGATCCTTGAGGATCAAGCTTCGTTCTGGAGATGGTTCTTGAAATCTCATTAGGTATTGGGACAATCTAACCCTAATTCTTGAAAGTCAAGCTTCGTTCTGGAGATGGCTCTCAAAATCTCTTTTGGACTGTTATCTGGGCAATCTAACCTGGGTCTTGGAGGACTAAGCTCCATCCTGGAGACAATCCTAAATCTGCATCTGTTATCATCTTATCAATGGGTATCGAGGCAATCTAACCCTGATTCCTATCTTCTCTCAAGTGGTAATATGATTGAGGTCTTCGCAAACCAACTTAGAATTCAGAGAATCATGGTTCATTCTGAAGTTGGTTCTGCAACTCAATCTGATCGATGTCTTGGCGATCTAACCTTGACTCTCAAGGGTTAAGCTCTATTCTGGAGATAATCTTGAAAACCTCATCATCCATCACATCAGACTATTCTTCAAATCAACGTGCTGCTTGTTAGGGATTTTTCTTGTAGGGTCAAACTTGGCAAATTATGGGCTTGATTCTTAGTTTAAAGGACTCCAAGTTTGCAAGAAAAGCTTAATTGATGAGGATTGGATAAGATCCTCCTTTTTCTTCGAGCTCCACAGGACTCAGGCAGGTATTGCCTATAAAGATTTAGTATGTTTCAAGTAAACATTCAAATGGTGGATAGGGTCTTCACTGCTATGCTATTGTGTTATTCTAAATTGCTTCAATGAAAGATGATTCTATAAACAACTGAGAACATCCTGATATAGAATATGACAAATGAAACTACAAATGTAATAGCATGAACATTGGGATAAGGATATGGATCCTTCTTCTTTTTATGAGTACAACTCAAGGAAGGTTAACCTCTGATTCTTTCTTTAAGGAATCACCAAATGTGAACTGGATCACTTGGATGCAGTCCCTTCACAATGTGCATAAACTTAGAAACTGAAATGAAATGGTAATGATTATTTTTTGCTTGATGACAGAAAAATAACTACACAACAAACATCTAGCCAGTGCCTATTCCATTGGGCAAATAGTTACTATATGTAAATCCATAGGAAGAGATCAAAACAAATACAGTGAAATGCCTTGCAGATCACTTGTAGTTTGAATAGAGTGCCTTACAAACCATTCTATTACTCTTATACTATTGTCATCAAAATCCTGATAATCATGTTCACTCTCTGAGACTATTTACGAAAATTTAATTCTTTCCTTGAAAGAAACTCATAAATAATCAAACAAGTTGCCTTGCAATTGGTATGTTTTACATGCCTGACAAATAAAAGCATACAAGAGTACAACATAAAAATGAGGAGACAACAATAGAATCTGAAAGAAACTGCAATGTATTTCTTTGACAATAATCTTATTTCAATGCACACAGAAATTAAAGTTCAGGAGCCCAGACATAGGAAAGAAAGATCTGTTTTGTAGAAAAGATATTCAACATTCATCCTTTAGGGACATGCTCACAACAGAGCAGTCATAGGAACTGGAACAAAAAATGAATAGGACTCAAGAACCCTTACAACTGAGAAGAGAAGAGAATAAAAAGAAGAAGAAGAAACCCTAAAATTTGTACTTGACCAACTCCTGTCCATTCTGCAATCTAATCTCATTTACTCTTCTTGCTTCTCTAAAAATATGATCTTCTTGGGCACCTCCAAAATCTGATAACATCTGTCTTTTTTTCCATAAAATCTACTCATCTACTGGAAATCTGATTAATTTGTCCTTTGTTCCTCCCTAAAATTTAATCCTCTATACCCTCTTTTCCTATCACCATGCAATTCTGATTCATTCCTCTGCCGGATTTGCAAAATCAATCAATTTTGGAAGAAGAAAAATCTCTCCAAAATCTGGTATTGGATTAAAAGCCTTTATTGCTCTTAGCAACTTAATCTGATCTGGTTCTAACTACCATCATTACATCTGTCATCTTCTGGCGTTTCCAAAAACATATTATACTGCCATATTCTGATAAAAAATGAATCTCCCAAACATTTTCCCGTGAACAGCTCTGTCATTAAAAAATTTCAAAATTTCTCCAAAGTTTCAACTTTATAACTTTTTAAATCTTTTAAACCTTTAAAATTTGCACATGCCACCAGAACTTGCCACTTGTCACCATTTCATTGGATGCTCGGACAAACTCACATTTAACCTCAGTCCATCTGGAGATCTGGAGACTACATGAATCTCTAAGTCTCAGAAGCATTTCCTTAACCATGGTTTCATTTAGAGACTTGGAGACAACCCTTTAGTCTCTAGATCTCTGCATAGTCATCTGGAGATTTGGAGACTAGTCTCTAAATCTCATAATGATTTCCTCTTTTTATATTTCCTTATGAGATTTGGAGACTTCCTTTAGTCTCTAGATCTTTGAATAATTATCTAGAGATCTGACGACTTGGAGATTTGGAGACTAAGTCTCCGAATCCCAGAATAATTATCTAGAGATCTGGAGACTAAGTCTCCAAATCTCAGAATAATTATCTGGAGATTTGGAGACTTGGAAATTTGGAAACTAAGTCTCCAAATCTTAGAATAATTATTTAGAGATCTGGAGACTTGGAGATTTGAAGACTAAGTCTCCAAATCTTAGAATAATTATCTGGAGATCTGGAGACTTGGAGATTTGGAGACTAAGTCTCCAAATCTTAAAATAATTTTCTAGAGATCTAGAGATTGGAGATTTAGAGACTAAGTCTCGAAATCTAAGAATAATTATCTAGAGATATGGAGACTTGGAGATTTGGAGACTAAGTTTCCAAATCTCAGAATGAGCTTTTTCCTTTGTGAGACTTAGAGACCTCTTGACAAGTGTCCCCTTCTCTGCAAAATTTTTTCTGGGCCCACTGGCACAAAAATCAAGGTGGCCGCATAAGCCTGGGCAAGCATAGCTCCAACACTTTTATTTACTTTATATATTTGGAGAGTTTCATATAAAGACTTTAAATTTCAAATTTGGGAGCAATGTGGGACTAAACTTTATGAAGCATTGTTGATTTTTTATGGCTGCCAGTACTCAGAGGACCATAACTTTTGATTTTCAAACTAAGTTTTTCTAAAATTTTTGCTGTACAATGCACACATGGTCATCTCAAACATATGTAAAATTCAACCTGACCCAGTTCGTATTTTTTGAGTTATAATAAAAAATGTGACTGTAAATCTGAACAATGCACACCTAGAGAATATTGACAATCTACAAATGGAATGACTCTGACAAAGTGACTAAACGGGCACATGGGGAGCTAAAAATTGGCATGATGACTCATTCCCATGCCTAAAATATGATTCTATAACTGACACATTACAATCAATCTTTGGGAAAAAGATACAATCATCCAAACAGGGCCTCAGACTAAAGTATGCAACTGTCCTTTATCAAATTATTAGAAACTGCAAACGGAATCAGATTAGCAAATTGGACAAATGGATTCGTCATGGCTTGAAAATTGAAACACAAGGAATATTTGACCATTGAAATATGATGCAAAAGGAATTTTCTCAATTTGGTCAAATGGTCAAAAGTTATAATCAGTCAAATAGGGCCACTGTACTCTGTTTGACACTTAGGCAAAATTGTGCAATCTGACACTTGCTCAAAATGGGACTTCACAGAATGATTCGGGATGACAAAATAACATCATAGGATGCATGCACATACTGAATGAAGTGTGTTAAACACTTGGGACACCTCAAAGGCTTCAAAATGATAGTCGAGTACATATGCATGAAAAGCAATTAAAGGGCTTCAAACTGCAAAATTTAACATGGTACTGAAAACCCATGTTGCATTTTTGAGTACCAAAAGTGGCTCTGAATGTGGATGTATGCCCCATGTGGGTATGCAAAGAACCTTCAAAATCTCATGGTTGAAGCAGACCACCCCGAAACTTCAAATCAAACTTTATCTCTTTCTTTTCTCAAAACTCTGAATAAGAACCCCTCTAGAACATCTTTATTGAAAGCAAGAAAAGTACTCCTACTATGTACAAAAAATGGCCTCGAGTCACCAAAATTTTTTCAAAACTTCTTACCTCTATCATATACCTGATTTTCATTTCTTTCTTCTTGAGGTAAGCTGGGCATTTTATTCCCATTTGTTTCACTAAGCATATCAACACTTTCAATCAGCTCATTAAGCGAAACAAAATAACTATCTTCATTTTCATAGTGCATGTAAAAATTTGAAACACTTTCTTCATCTTGCTCACTATGAAAATAAGACTTAGCATGCTTATGAATACTACCATCAGACTGGAACTGATCTTTATGTACTGATTCATGCATGCTATCAATTTGAAATGCAAAAGTCTCATACTCTACTTGATAAAAATCATCATTCATACCTTGACTTTGCATATACTCAAGAGTAGCCGGTTGGAGTTCAAATGAATAATCAGATTTATACTCACACATTTCATCATCATCAAATTCTAAAACCACTCCAAAGCCTCCGAATGCATCTTCATAATCAAAATGCTGATTAGTATTCATGCCACAAAAATCATTATTAATTTTACTATAAAGTGCCAGCTGATCTTCAAATACAACTCTATCAAGCACTTCATCATCAAACTCACAAAATGCAACATCATCATTTAAAACTCTGTCACACATGGAAGAAGAACATTTTGATTTCTCACAGAAGGAAGATAGTATGTCATCATTTGCATCTGGTTCAACTAAATCTGAAACCTTCGTGTGTTCTTCAAACAACGGATTGATAACTCCATGTAATACTCCTCTTTGAACACTATGACAAAAAATGGGCTGATCATCATCAAAATCCTCATCATATAAAGCATTAGTAAACACTTTAAATTCACTACCCATTTCATTTTCATGGAGACTCTCAGCATATGAAGAAAAATCAAAACCATATGAAGATTCACTGTCAACATCACCTACAGAGCATATAGTGTCCATAATTACATCCTCTTCATTATCTTGTTTAGGATAACCATTACGACATGACCATGATTCACTCCTAAACTCTCTTCTATATGCTACAACTTCGTTATCTAATGTAGAACCATTAGATAAACTTTCATTCAAATCTTCATGTTCATTGATATCACATCGAATCACCATTTCCTTATCTTCATACTTTGAGGACAAATCACTCTCAGACTCTTGATATTCAAACTGATTTGTATAATGCAAAAACTGAGATGCATTCTCATTTTTAGATTCAGAAAAAGAATTCATACCTTCACTTTCAAAGGAGTGTTCACTTCCATCGCTACTTTCTTCTTCCCATGTTGCATCCGACTCATACAAAGACATCTCAACATCACTGCCTTCTTCATTCTCACTTGAATAACCACTTTCAACACTATGTTCCTCTGATTGTGACTGATATGCACATGAATCACATTCTTCATCTTGTGTTACCGACTCTTCTTGAAATGTCGGGTCAACAACTTCAAATTCATCATCAGAGACATAAATTTTAGCCTCTTCATTTGCACAAGACTAAGATATAGAAGCAACAACTTCATGTGTAGAAACACTAACAATGTCATGTTCATAATTAGTGTTACAAGCACTCATTGCTGGAGCTAATTCATAATTCAAAATATCAGCACATTGCTCAATTCTATCAAAGTCTAGAACATATCTTACTGCTGTAGCATCATGAACACATGTTTTATCAATAGCAAAAGACTCAACCACATCTATACATGTATTATGATCTGAAATTTCAACTTGATTATAAACTACAACAGAAGTGTCGATACACTGATTTGAAACTAAGAGATCAACACTACATTCTTATTTTCTTTCACATTCATTATACAAGCATACATTCATGGAAAAATGACCTCTAGTCAATCCATACTTCAAATTGTTTTCAATATCCATCGCAATTATAAATGCCTGATACAATGATTTAGGGTCTTTATCCCTCAATAAGTAATTCATTTTCTTATCAAATGCATCAAAGTAGACACTTACACACACTTGATCATTGGGTCTGTAACTTTCAGAGATCTCATTCAAAACTTTTGCAAATCTGATATTGAATTGAGGAACAAGTTCATCACTCTCAATACGAATCTTCAAAAACTTACTATAAGAATCAGATATGCTTACCCTTTCTACAAACTGCTCCATGAAGGCTGAATGCAACTCACTCCAAGATGAAATAGAACATGCTGGTAGAAAAGAAAACCAATCTCTAGCATCACCTTCCAAAGTTTGAACAAACAATTTCATATGCACATCCTCATGAGCAATTTCAAAGTCACACATCAAGTCACAAAACAATTGAACATGATGACTGGCTGAAACAAGATGGTTTCCATTAAACTTAGGTAAAATTTTCTTGATATCATTAGGAATGACATTTGGGAAACCATGAATACCATCAAAACATAATGACATATATCTCTTGGTAGAAATAGATCTAGAAACTTCACTAACCGGCTGCATGCTTGATGAAAAGAAATTTGACATTCTTTGAAACTTTGGAGCTCATTCACCAACAATAATTCTCCTTCTTAACTTGTAGCAGATCTATATACCTTCTACCAACCAACCTTTTCAAACATACTTCACCAACTTTTAGTTAACTCATGGTTCAAACCAGAAGTATGTAATTCTACACTCATATGTACTTTCTTTAATGACAAAATCATTTGATAAGGACTGTGTGAACACATAAAATACTGAATGGAGAATACTTGGAAGCCTTTGCTGATTGTTGTTGTTCTCTTCACATTTGACTAAAATTTGATACAAGGCCTCACATCTCAGGTTCGTTCTAACATAAAGTTGCCACCTCTCTTCAGAGGATACAAATTTGACTGATCTTCTTGAAACATCAACAGATTCTGGGCATTCCTCACAGAAAAGTCACATATAATTCTAAATTTTTACAACAAGTCTAGGTAATACACTTGCAGATCTGAAAACAACTTTCAGATTATGATATTTATGAGACTCTTCCCCAAACTGAATATAGCAAGACTTTGGGATACTCTTAGTAGTAAACTTATTTCACTCCCCAGCGGAGTCACCAATTTGTTAGGGATTTTTCTTGTAGGGTCAAACTTGGAAAATTATGGGCTTGATTCTTAGTTTAAAGGACTCCAAGTTTGCAAGAAAAACTTAACTGATGAGGATTGGATAAGATCCTCCTTCTACTTCGAGCTCCATAGGACTCAGGCGGGTATTGCCTATAAAGATTTACTATGTTTCAAGTAAACATTCAAATGGTGGATAGGGTCTTCACTGCTATGCTATTGTGTTATTCCAAACTGCTTCAATGAAAGATGATTCTGTAAATAGCTGAGAACATTCTGATACAAAATATGACAAATGAAACTACAAATGTAACAACATGAACATTAGGATAAGGATATGGATCCTTCTTCTTTTTATGAGTACAACTCAAGGAAGGTTAACCTTTGATTCTTTCTTTAAG
Organism: Chamaecyparis obtusa; assembly: GCA_027943335.1. Classification (NCBI taxonomy): domain Eukaryota; kingdom Viridiplantae; phylum Streptophyta; class Pinopsida; order Cupressales; family Cupressaceae; genus Chamaecyparis; species Chamaecyparis obtusa. The sequence goes on from BSBK01005187.1 coordinate 62,928, forward strand.
GAATCACCAAATGTGAACTGGATCACTTGGATGCAGTCCCTTCACAATGTGCATAAACTTAGAAATTGAAATGAAATGGTAATGATTATTTTGTGCTTGATGACAGAAAAATAACTACACAATAGACATCTAGCCAGTGCCTATTCTATTGGGTAAATAGTTACTGTATGTAAATCCATAGGAAGAGATCAAAACAAATATAGTGAAATGCCTTGTAGATCACTTGCAGTTTAAATAGAGTGCCTTACAAACCATTCTATCACTCCTATACTATTATCATCAAAATCCTGATAATCATGTTCACTCTCTGAGACTATTCATGAAAATTTAATTCTTTCCTTGAAAGAAACTTATAAATAATCAAACAAGTTGCCTTGCAACTGGTATGTTTTACATGCCTGACAAATAAAAGCATACAATAGTACAACATAAAAATGAAGAGACAACAACAGAATCTGAAAGAAACTGCAATGTATTTCTTTGACAATAATCTTATTTCAATGCACACAGAAATTAAAGTTCAGGAGCCCAGACATAGGAAAGAAAGATCTATTCTATAGAAAAGATATTCAACATTCATCCTTTAGGGACATGCTCACAACAGAGCAGTTACAGGAACTAGAACCAAAAATGAACAGGAACCAAGAACCCTTACAACTGAGAAGAGAAGAGAATAAAAAGAAGAAAAAGAAACCCTAAAATTTGTACTTGACCAACTCCTGTCCATTCTGCAATCTAATCTCATTTACTCTTCTTGCTTCTCTAAAAATATGATCTTCTCGGGCACCTCCAAAATCTGATAACATCTGTCTTTTTTTCCATAAAATCTGCTCATCTACTGGAAATTTGATTAATTTGTCCTTTGTTCCTCCCTGAAATTTAATCCTCTGTACCCTCTTTTCCTATCACCATGCAATTCTGATTCATTCCTCTGCCGGATTTGCAAAATCAATCAATTTTGGAAGAAGAAAAATCTCTCCAAAATCTGGTCGTGGATTAAAAGCCTTTACTGCTCTCAGCAACTTGATCTAATCTAGTTCTGACTGCCATCATTGCATCTGTCATCTTTTGGCATTTTTAAAAATATATTATACTGCCATATTCTGATAAAAAATGAATCTCCCAGACATTTTCCCGTGAATAGCTCTGTCATTAAAAACTTTTGAAATTTCTCCAAAGTTTCAACTTTATAACTTTTTAAATCTTTTAAACCTTTAAAATTTGCACATGCCACCAGAACTTGCCACTTGTCACCATTTCATTGGATGCTCAGACAAACTCACATTTAACCTCAGTCCATCTGGAGATCTAGAGACTACATGAATCTCTAAGTCTCAAAAGCATTTCCTTAACCATGGTTTCATTTAGAGACTTGGAGACAACCCTTTAGTCTCTAGATCTCTGAATAGTCATCTGGAGATTTGGAGACTAGTCTCCAAATCTCATAATGATTTCTTCTTTTTATATTTCCTTATGAGATTTGGAGACTTCCTTTAGTCTCTAGATCTCTGAATAATTATCTAGAGATTTGGCGACTTGGAGATTTGGAGACTAAGTCTCCAAATCTCAGAATAATTATCTAGAGATTTGGAGACTTGGAGATTTGGAGACTAAGTCTCCAAATCTCAGAATAATTATCTGGAGATCTGGAGACTTGGAGATTTGGAGACTAAGTCTCCAAATCTCAGAATAATTATCTGGAGATCTGGAGACTTGGAGATTTGGAGACTAAGTCTCCAAATCTCAGAATAATTATCTAGAGATCTAGATACTTGGAGATTTGGAGACTAAGTCTCTAAATCTCAGAATAATTATCTAGAGATATGGAGACTTGGAGATTTGGAGACTAAGTTTCCAAATCTCAAAATGAGCTTTTTCCTTTGTGAGACTTAGAGACCTCTTGACAAGTGTCCCCTTTTTTGTAAAATTTCTTCTGGGCCCACTGGCATGAAAACTGAGGTGGCCGCACAAGCCTGGGAAAGCATAGCTTGAAGCACTTTGATTTACTTCATATGTTTGGAGAGTTTCATATAAACACTTTAAATTTTGAATTTGGGAGCAATGTGGGACTAAACTTTATGAAGCATTGTTGATTTTTTATGGCTGCCAGTACTCAGAGGACCATAACTTTTGATTTTCAAACTAAGTTTTTTGAAAAAATTTGCCGTACAATGCACACATGGTCGTCTCAAACATATGTAAAATTCAGCCCGACCCAGTTCGTATTTTTTGAGTTATGATAAAAAATGTGACTGTAAATCTGAACAATGCACACCCAGAGAATATTGACAATCTACAAATGGAATGACTCTGGCAAAGTGACTAAACGAGCACAAGGGGAGTTGAAAATTGGCATGATGACTCATTCCCATGCCTACAGTATAATGCCACAACTAAAAAATTACAATCAATCTTTGAGAAAAAGATACAATCATCCGAACAAGGCCTTCGACTAAAGTATGCAACTGTCCATCAAATCATTAAAAACTGCAAACGGAATCAAATTAGCAAATTGGGCAAATAGATTCATCATGGCCTGAAAATTGAAACACAAGGAATATTTGACCACTGGAATATGATGCAAATTTTTTTTTCTCAATTTTGTCAAATGGTCAAAAGTTGTAATCAATCAAATAAGGCAACTATACTCTATTCGACACTTAGGCAGAATTGTGTAATCTGACACTTGCTCAAAATGGGACTTCACCAAATGATTCGGGATGATGAAATAACATCATAGGATGCATGCACATACTGAATGGAGTGTGTTAAACACATGGGACACCTCAAAGGCTTCAAAATGATGGTCAAGTACATATGGATGAAAAACAATTAAAGGGCTTCAAACTGCAAAATTTAACATGGTACTGAAAACCCATGTTGCATTTTTGAGTACCAACACTGCTCGCACATCAATTCAAAGAGGGGCAAAATGTAATACCCCAAAATTTTCACCTTACAATTCTAATCAATTCTGGTGCATTCCTTCGAATTTCTGCATCATCAAAGTCCTATTGTACTAGGCAAAATTGACTTTATTTGACTAGGTGTCAAATGCAAAAAAAAACCCTAAATTTGCATTAATCATACACTATATTTAATTCCTAAATATTTGACATTTATTGGCTAAATAGTCCCTATGATTAATTAATTTAATTATAAAGTCCTAAGTGCTTTTAATTAAATTAATTCCACCCCCTTTAGCTAATACACATCAAAGGAATTAAATATTATTTGGTTATTTGAATGGACATCTCTATTTGAATTTAATTATTCAAAATAAATCGAAAAGCCACCCATGTGGCAATATTCATTTATTTAACTAAATAATTCATGAATTTGTCTCACCTTCCTCCATGGAGATGAATATGTTAATATGATTTAGAACAACAAAGAGGGGGGTGAATCAGTTGTTCTCAGGTCCAGATGTATAAAACAAACTTTAAAACTCTTCAACAAATTAGATCCAACAACCAACAGCTACTTGGTCATTACTGATTGCATAATAGAAACATATAACAGTGCAGTCCACTATCAAATACTATCTAACTTGTAAAACACAGAAATGTTCAACCAAAACATTCACACAAGTATTAACACCAGGATTTATAGTGGAAACCCAATTAGAGAAAAACTACTTTGTAACATGTTACTATTATTTTCACTCTTCTGAAGTGAGCTATGTGAAAAGCTAACCCTGTCAAAGGTTACAAACACACTATCAGGTGTGACCTGGTTAAAGGATTTAAACAACTCTGTTAAAAGTGCACCTTGTTATAGGACTTACATACATCCCATTAGAATGCAACCTTGTTCAAAGGATTTATACAAATGACTATTAGGTCAACATCTGTTAAAAAGATTTTGACTGATACAATGGTTAGAAAGTAACAATAGTATTGATCTGAAAATCATCCAACTCACTTTGCAAATATCAGATCCAATTCCATACACATATGCTAGCTTACTAACTGTGAACCTTTACCATCTCCATCACTGATCTGCTCAAAAATCTCTTCAAGCAATCACAACACTTCTCCTTCATCTTTTTCTGCTTAGATAGTCAGTAACATCAACAATACTTCTAGCATCCTCTCCTCTCTTCAACCTCATACTTAAGTTTCTTTAATACTTCCTCAATTAGGTCAATACATCTTTTTCCTCTTAATCTCCTTCGTAGATCTTAGGTTTAGGTAAGATTCATCGAATCCTTCTAACTTTATGTTCTTCATCTATCCTTCTAGAAATATCTCAAATCTCTTAATAGATTTATAATAAAAGGTTTTACAGTGCATTAAATTATTTCATACAATCAATAAATAAAGTCAACACATTTTACATAATCCAAGAATTCAACTATGTCTACTGGAAATCTGAATTCTTCCTCAAATGTAAATTACTGACACTCAGTCAATATAGTGTTCAACTCCTCAAACTCCATTAGAAACCTCGGTCACCTCAAAAACTATTTCCTCGGCTAATACTGTCTTCCTCGACAATTAATTGATGTTCGGTCAACACTGAATTTACTCAGCATATACTAGCTCGGTCGACACTAACATCACTCGGCTTAAACTAGATTTCTTCACTTTTGCTCAGTTAAGCCTACCAGTTTAGTCTTTATTCTTACTTAGATAAGCAATACATTATCTTATCATTGTGCCACATAATCAAGTACCCATTGAAGTATCAAGACAGATCAACCTTTCCTTAGGTGCTATTGTTACCAACCTTGCCTATCCCCTTCATAATAATCAAATAGATATAGTACTTTTTTAGATAGCAATAGTCTTACCAGTTAAGGTTTGACATCAATGACAATACAACAATTGCTTTAATTACAGTTTCCAACAATCTCCCTCTTTGGCATTGATGGCAATACCATATGAATAACACATGAATCACCAACCAATCCAAAACTTATGTGTCGATCAGAAATATTTATAATATCCTTAGCTTCATTTTGATATGAAATTAATTATCCATGCTTGTATGACCATCCACTGAATCTCTCCCTCTTACTTGATCTCCATGAAATCTCACCATGTGTATTCATCTGTGATCATATCCCTCTTTGATAAAAATGCCAAAGCAGCAACTAAAACATACACCCTGCAGATGTAGATATCATTTTTCAGTTCAGCAATAGTATTTCTCCCTCTGTCATCTTTACTTATGACTAATTCTTGGCTTTGCTGTACTTTTCACAACTCTAGGCTGCTCCTAAAGTGTGACCTATCTTTGCATCAATTTGTTAGATACTCTTTGTAGCATATTTGATGTAGTGCTCCTAGCTTGACTAGGAAACCTCAGTTAGGGGAAGAACCCCTAATTGACCTCTCAGATATTCATGAGATTCTTTAGGTAAAGCTTTAGTGAATATGTCTTCTAGTTGTTCCTTTGTATTCACATATTCCATTCATACCTCTTTATCTTGTACCAATTCCCTCAAGTAATGATACTTGATGGTGATGTGTTTCATCTTTGTGTGCATCATTGGATTCTTAGAGTTGTTGATAGCACTTGTGTTGTCATGGTAGATGAAAACTGGTTCAGTGATCTCTTCTTTCATGCCTACCAACAATTGCTTTATCCATACCAAGTTTGAACAGTTCACTACTGCAGCCACATACTCGGCTTCAGCGGTAGATTGGGAAATGCAATTTTGTTCCTTGCTTGTCCAGGAAACTAATCTCCATCCAAGAAAGAAAGCTCCACCACTAGTATTCTTTCTATCATCCACATTTCCTACCCAATTAGCATCAATATACACTCTCAGTTCAAACTTTTTATGCTTCTTGTAGTACAATCCATAGTCAACAGTCCCTTTCAAATATCTCATTATCCTTTTGACAGTGTTGGTAAATAGATTGCTCTTTGTTAAATAAACTCTCAAACACCCAAATCTGAAAGAATAATTAGATGCCAATAGTTGGATAATCTATCATGAGGTTGATAGATTTCCTCTGAATTGAAAGGTATAGCTCCCTTATAGAATGATATGCAATGAATTTGCTTTATTCCTAAACTAACAAGATGCATTCTTAACCTGAGAATGGAAGAGGAGAACCAAGCTAATCCTAGGCAAGACTAACTCAGGGAGATTTGAGATCCTAAACCTAGCCAATCCCGAGAATTCACAATCTTATGACTCCTCAGTGTTGGTAATGCAATATGAAGAATTTGTTAATGCAGAATGAAAAATGGAGTGTGAGTTAAATATTCCAATTTCCATCATAGGAATGCATGCAAACACTATGATCTACAACACATTCGTTATTTGACATAAAATGCAAAATAGTGTCCAAGACTGAATATACCAACACTCTAATTGAATATAAACAGAAAAGTAACAACTAAACACTCTGATTCAAAATGAAACTTTTCTCTGTTTTGAACACACAAATACAATACTCAGATTTATTTGCTCACAATTTATTGTCAAATCTATTACAGAAATCAAAATAATAACCCTTATATGCAATGAAATGAAATGTATATACTAACATGCCCTCCCCTCTACTCCAGCTCTCTGACTGTATGTAGAAAAAGAAGACCATGGACAGTAAAGAATTGACACCAAGTATGATTGTCTCTGCAACCTCTCTTCATGCCAAAAATTTGCCGACCCTTGCATTTTCTTTTGCAATAGTTTATATAGGAATTACAACATGCATTCTTTCATGGGAATACAAAACATTCCAGCTTCTAGAATTTGAGAAGACTGAAGAAAGATACTTTTGAAATTACAAACAAAAAGGAACTCCAAAAGACTCTATCTTTTCATATAATCTGCCTTTGAGAATGTGAAGTGAACAGACTCCATCCATCGACATGAACTTGGGAATGCTACATAACATCTACATGCATCCATAAACATCTGACCATCCCTCTGTATTAGACTTCTCCTTGTTTTCATATCATAAGGAATCATCCTTGATATAATTTTGATTACAAATCTAAATCTGGAAGGAGTATCACCTTATTATCATGAAAACATCTAATAAGGTTACTATGTTTTAACTAGTCTGATACTCAATCGAGATTCCTTTCTGTTCTAGATGCATTAATCAACTCAGTTTCGAGACCTCAATAATGTACAATTTCTTCGACGTGCTCTGCAATCGACATTTTTTATTCTAATATGATAGTCGACTATCTATTTCATCATTTTCTTCCCGTCAACCTCAAGCACTTATGTGTAAACACATGCAGAATGCCTCTGAGATAATATTCTTTTAATTCCTTTTTAATTGTGTGCTTGACACGCATCGAGATCCCGCATCCCCTCAATGACTTTTTCGTAGCATAGCGGAAAAGCAAAGACCGTTGATGAACATCCACCGATAAGTCTTTGGGACCCACCGCCATGCGTTTGCATCCCGCTATGCTGCATAGAATCTCTACCACCATCTCGGCAAAGCGGGAGCCATAGATCGAGAATCTTCCAACTTTTTCAGATAACTTTCCTCGACCCCACCGCGCTACGTGTCTTCATCTCGCATGATCGCAAGATAGTTCTCTCAGTCATGCGATCTTGCGACCACACACCTACTGCAGGGCTTTCACTGTCTTGTCACATGACATTTCTTACCTACTTGGACCTTCACTGTCGCATGACTTTTCTTACCTGCCTGGACCTCCACTATCGGATGACTTTTCTTACCTGCCTGGACCTCCACTGTCGCATGATCGCATGATATTATTTTAATTCTTGCGATCATGTGACTGCTTTATTATTGGTGCACGTGGACCCCAGCTCGGGTGTCAAAGAATCTTCCATGGCTTTGAGGAATAGCGGCAACCATTGGTTTATCATTGCATATAGACCCTATGGACCCACCACCACATGGCTTCATGTCAGAAAAGTCATAACTATAGTCAAATGCTTTTGGACCCACCATCGGAAGATCAACGACCATCGCTTCTTTGCATAGACCTCCAAGATTCTTTGTGAACATACGCCCTCTATCGGATGTAGGATCTTTCCTTGCTTAGCTTATGTTGTCGCATTTGCACTGTTGGCGTACATCGGCCCCGACAGACTTTATTGTTGCATGATCACAAGGGATTATTTTATTTCTTGCGATCATGCGACTGCTTTGAAGATAAGCACTTTAAACGTATTTTCACTCGTCATTTTTAAGTGCACGGGTATCTTTCTAACTTAAAACACGTGCTGTTTGAAACACTTAAATAATAACATTTCTTTTTATGCCAAGCTCAAGTGTCAATACATGTGGCAAAATCCTGCTTAGTCACAAAGCATCTTCCATATCATAGCAACAAAGTGACTACCGCACACCTACCAACATTAACTATTTACCCTTTTCGCATGATCGCATAGCTGTTATTTTATTCATGCGATCATGCGACTGAACACAATTAGAGTATCTTCCTTGCCTTATCTCCATTATTTTGGCTTCAAATCACAGTCTACTTTCACTAATGGGATTGTTAAGGTCCAAAGAACTTTAAAAGACACATTCAATGCTCGAAAAGGCTAAGACCCGAGCTTAAAATGAGAACTTATTCAAATGCACAGTCACTACTTTCGATCCATCTTTCTGATTCACTTTTCATTTTCTGTTCACATCAGTTCTATCACTGCATCATCCAAATGAAGAACCATTTTTCTGATTCCTTATAAGTGTCTGGAAATCATGGCCTCCAATTTCCATTTTGCTTGAGAAAGATCACCAATTAAGAGCATATTATCCTTGCTAGGTTGGGATCTATAACCTACCCAAAATAATGAAACCTTGAAAACACCCACCTGGCTTGAAACAAGATGGAAAATGAAGGAGAACCTGGCAAAGACTTCCTATCCTAGGGAAGACTTAGACCTAGACACCATCATGACTAGACTGACTTGACATGACCATATGACTCCAATATTGCCAAAAGAAATGGGTGACTAAAAGTCAGAGAACAGATGGCTCTGACTGGGGGATCATGTACTACAAAGTGCATGAAGAATTCAGCTTCTCTGGTGAGACAAGTGCCTTAAGCATTGGGTTGCGGAGTCTAGACCAAAGAGAACAACAAAAAGCTACATACAGGGAGGGTGGAGGGGAGCAGGGAAAACTAAACACACTAAACAGGAAAACAACCAACTATGAAAGTGAGAAAAGACTACACTAAAACACACCAAAATTGGAAAGCAACAACCTATCCTATAGCATAGGTGAGGAGACCTCACCTGAAGAACAGAGAGCAAGAAAGGAATCATTCATGTCCATTTACAGGAGGAGAGAAGTATGAACCCTTCCGGCATAGAGGAGAATGCTTCACCAGCTTGCAATAACATTGACATCCTCTGGCAAGTCCTTCACTGCTGAACTCGAGTCCAAAAGCAATTTGCAACATAGTAACCCCCAGGACCTTTCCAAAGAGCCATGCCTCATCATATACTTCTGATTCCTTTGTACTTTTCTACACACTATCTTTTACATGCTCTATCATCTTTTGTGAAGGAGAGGAAAAGTCACGGTCACAGGTTTTATCACTGGCAACTTCAGATTTTAAAACGGGGTTGAAACAGGAGGACTCTTCATTGTACACATGCTCTATCCAGATTGAGACATTTTCTTCATTTGCTGCAGCAGGACGTTCATCTGAATTCAAAACTTCAATATCTAGATTAATGATTGGCATCACAAACTGATTAATTTCCATTTCCGGACCGGGAGGACTATGATCAGATTCACTACCTTCTTCATGATGCTGCAATACCTCATTATTTTCTAAAATTCCTTCCTTTTCAACATCTGCTATTGCTACATTCTCAGATTCAGTATGATGACCACTAAAACATAATTCAGCCAACACGTTTGTCTTAGGATAGTTTTCAGGAATACAACAACTTGAAATATAATCCCCATTTATTTCTCTTTCAATTTTGCTAATCATCTCCTCAACCATATTTTCAGATTTGGCAAAACATGTTTTCACATTTTCTTCAAGACACATAGATTCTAACATAGTATCATTGTCAACCTTTGTAAATTGAAAATTAGTTTTGCCAAAATTTTCAATGAAATTCAACTCTTCATGTTTTGGAGATGCATTAACTATCTGATTATTTTCATCAAAGACTTCATGCAAAAGATTATCCTTATTTTCTTCAAATCTGAAACTTTTTAAATCAGAACTGAATGAAGGCATGAAAGAAACTTCTTTGTTTACTATTCTTACCAATTCTTTATCATTGAAAAGGATGCCTTCATTTGCTGAAAGTTGTGCTTCCGAAAACTAGGGCATCTCTTGCTTTTCAAAACTTGAACCATTAGTTGACATGATCTCTTCATTCTGCTCACTGATTATATCCTCCTTAGGAAAGTTTTCTACAGCTTCAATAATTTCAGCATGCTGAACCAGAACTGATTCTTCTGTTTGCAGTTCTGAGAGTGGTTCTTCATTTACTGGTTTTTCATCAGGAACATGGGCTGAAAGGTATATCTTTTTCCTTTTCCAATCTTGAACATTAAAATACCTTTGATATACGCCTTTTAACAGCTGAACAGAGAAGCTTAATCCATTTTCTTCAGCTTCATCTATACTTTGTTTAAATGTGGACCAAAGGAATTGTAAATTGAAATCACTTTCAACATCTATCTCTTCAAAAGTGGGTTTTTTTCTAGTTTGCTTTCTTGATTGAACCTCTAGTTTGCTCAAGATTAAAGAATTGTAAGAGACGTGATCATGTGAGATCTCTGATACTTCATCATCATCCACCTTTAGTTCTTTACTTAGCTGCAAAAATTTTGTCTTCACTTCCACCTCTTTCAACAAGTGATATCTTGCACAGATCTTTCTCCATAACAACACAGTTGCTTGATCTTCTTTAATACTCAGGTTCATCTTTATTCCATAACTAATATTTTCTAACAAGGCTTCATATATATCATGCAACACAGGATCAGTAGTGTGATAGAGTTCTGTGAGGTAAGGGTCTGGTCTCCTTCTCACTATTTTAATAGGCATGGTCCTTTTTACAATGGAGTCACCAATCTCTGAAAGTTAAAATTTGAAAATATAAACACCAGACTTCTCAAACAAGGCTATGAGAACCAAAATGGAGTCACCAATCTCTGAATAGCAGAGAAAATTAATAATGCAGCTTGAAAAATTAATATGTTCTTCCTCTTAGTTGCCAAAAACACAAGCTGGGAACCTGAATGATAAGAACTTTCAAATCCTTCAAAATCTGATATGAAAATAGAATTATTTAGAAACACAGAGTCGCCAATCTCAAGCAGAGATAACAATAATAAAATTGAGAAAATGATCTCTAGCACTGATCTTCTTTTCCAACTCCCCAATAGAGTCGCCAAAAATCTGTTGGTAAACAGATTGTTCTTTGTTAAATAAACTCTCAAATGCCCAAATCTGAAAGAACAATTAGATGCCAACAGTTGGATAATCTATCATGAGGTTGATAGATTTCCTCTGAATTGAAAGGTACAACTCCCTTATAGAATGATATGCAATGAATTTTCTTTATTCCTAAACTAACAAGATGCGTTCTTAACCCGAGAATAGAAGAGGAGAACCAAGCTAATCCTAGGCAAGACTAACTCAGGCAGATTTGAGATCCTAAACCTAGCCAATCCTGAGAATTCACAATCTTATGACTCCTCAGTGTTGGTAATGCAATATGAAGAATTTGTTAATGTAGAATGAAAAATGGAGTGCGAGTTAAATATTCCAATTTCCATCATAGTAATGCATGCAAACACTATGATCTACAACACATTCGTTATTTGACATAAAATGCAAAATAGTGTCCAAGATTGAATATACCAACACTCTGATTGAATATAAATAGAAAAGTAACATTTAAACACTTTGATTCAAAATGAAACTTTTCTCTATTTTGAACACACAAATACAATACTCAGATTTATTTTCTCACAATTTATTGTCAAATCTATTACAGAAATCAAAATAATAACCCTTATATGCAATGAAATGAAATGTATAAACTAACATGCCCTCCCCTCTACTCCAACTCTCTGACTGTATGCAGAAAAAGAAGACCATGGACAGTAAAGAATTGACACCAAGTATGATTGTCTCTGCAACCTCTCTTCATGCCAAAAATTTTCTGACCCTTGCATTTGCTTTTGCAACAGTTTATATAGGAATTACAACATGCATTCTTTCATGGGAATACAAAACATTTCAGCTTCTAGAATTTGAGCAGATTGAAGAAAGATACTTTTGAAATTACAAACAAAAAGGAACTCCAAAAGACTCTGTCTTTTCATATAATCTGCCTTTGAGAATGTGAAGTGAACAGACTCCATCCATCGACATGAACTTGGGAATGCTACATAACATCTACATGCATCCATAAACATCTGACCATCCCTCTGTATTAGACTTCTCCTTGTTTTCATATCATAAGGAATCATCCTTGATACAATTTTGATTACAAATCTAAATCTAGAAGGAGTATCACCTTATTATCATGAAAACATCTAATAAGGTTACTATGTTTTAACTAGTCTGATACTCAATCGAGATTCCTTTCTGTTCTAGATGCATTAATCAACTCAGTTTTGAGACCTCAATAATGTACAATTTCTTCGACGTGCTCTGCAATCAACATTTTTTATTCTAATATGATAGTCGACTATCTATTTCATCATTTTCTTCCCGTCGACCTCAAGCACTTACGTGTAAACACATGAAGAATGCCTCTGAGATAATATTCTTTTAATTCCTTTTTAATTGTGTGCTTGACACGCGTGGAGATCCCGCATCCCCTCAATGAATTTTCCATAGCATAGCAAAAAAGCGGAGACCGTTGATGAACATCCACCAATAAGTCTTTGGGACCCACCACCATGCGTCCGCATCCCGCTATGCCGCATAGAATCTCTACCACCATCTTGGCAAAGTGGGAGCCATAGATTGAGAATCTTCCAACCTTTTTGGACAACTTTCCTTGACCCCACCATGCTACGTGTCTTCATCTCGCATGGTCGCAAGACAATTCTCTCAGTCATGCGATCTTGCGACCACACACCTACCGCAGGGCTTTCACTGTCTTGTCGCATGACATTTCTTACCTACCCGGACCTTCACTGTCACATGACTTTTCTTACTTGCCCGAACCTCCACTATCGGATGACTTTTCTTACCTGCCTGGACCTCCACTGTCGCATGATCGCATGATATTATTTTAATTCTTGCGATCATGCGACCGCTTTATTATTGGTGCACGTGGACCCCAGCTGGGGTGTCAAAGAATCTTCTGTGGCTTTGAGGAATAGCGGCAACCATTGGTTTATCATTGCATAAAGACCCTATAGACCCACCACCATGTGGGTTCATCTCAGAAAAGTCATAACTATAGTCAAATTCTTTCGGACCCACCATCAGAAGATCAATGGCCATCACTTCTTCGCATAGACCTCCAAGATTCTTTGTGAACATACACCCTCCATTGGATGTAGGATCTTTCCCTGCTTAGCTTATGTTGTCGCATTTGCACTGTTGGCGTACATGGGCCCTAACAGACTTCATTGTTGCATGATCGCAAGGGATTATTTTATTTCTTGGGATCATGCGACTGCTTTGAAGAGAAGCACTTTAAACATATTTTCACTTGTCATTTTTAAGTGCATGAGTATCTTTCTAACTTAAAACATGTGCTGTTTGAAACAGTTAAATAATAACATTTATTTTTATGCCAAGCTCGAGTATCAATACACGTGGAAAAATCTCGCTTAGTCACAAAGTATCTTCCATATCATAGCGACAAAGCGACTACCACACACCTACCAACATTAACTATTTACCCTTTTCGCATGATCACATAGCTATTATTTTATTCATGCGATCATGCGACTGAACACAATTAGAGTATCTTCCTTGCCTTATCTCCATTATTTCGGCTTCAAATCATAGTCTGCTTTCACTAATGGGATTGTTAAGGTCCAAAGAACTTTAAAAGACACATTCAATGCTCGAAAAGGCTAAGACCCAAGCTTGAAATGAGAACTTATTCAAATGCACAGTCACTACTTTCGATCCATCTTTCTGATTCACTTTTCATTTTCTGTTCACATCAGTTCTGTCACTGCATCATCCAAATGAAGAACCATTTTTCTGATTCCTTATAAGTGTCTGGAAATCATGGCCTCCAATTGCCATTCTGCCTAAGAAAGATCACCAATTAAGAGCATATTATCCTTGCCGAGTTGGGGTCTATAACCTACCCAAAATAATGAAACCTTGAAAACACCCACCCAACTTGAAACAAGATGGAAAATGAAGGAGAACCCGGCAAAGACTTCCTATCCTAGGGAAGACTTAGACCTAGACACCATCATGACTAGACTGACTTGACATGACCATATGACTCCAATATTGCCAAAAAAAATGGGTGACTAAAAGTGAGACAACAGACAACCATCATGTGAGTTTCCTTAGGATTGGTAGAGAATCTTGCCACAATACCAATAGCTAAAGTAATATCTAGTCTGCTATGTACAACATATTGTAGCTTTCCAATCATGGATCTATACAAAGTCTGGTTTACTTCTGCAACATCATCATTTTTAGACAACTTCTATCCAGTAGGCATGGGAGTACTTACTGGCCTTGAATCTTCCATACCAAAGATTTTTAGTATCTCATGAACATATTTAGACTGGGTGATTAAAATTCCTTTCTCCATCTGATATACTTTTAAACCAACAAAAAATTTGATCTCCCCAAACATACTCATTTCAAATTCAGTTTGCATTTCATTTGAAAATTTCTTACACAAGGCATCTTGTCCACCAAATATAATATCATCTACAAAAATATTAGCCAACAAGATTCCTTTACCTTCTTCATCTTTCATGTATAGATTGCTTATGTCATTTGTCCTTGAGAATCCAATCTGTATCAGGTAATTTTGCAATCTCTCATACCATGCTCTGGGAGCTTGCTTTGGTCCATACAGTGCTTTATTCAGTTTGCAAACCATGTGTCTTTTCTTTGGATCAACAAATCCTTCTGGTTGTTTAATGTACACTTTTTCTTCTAATATACCATTTAGAAATGTAGACTTAACATCCATTTGGTATACCTTGAAATCTTTGTAGCCAGCATATGCAAGTAAGGTTCTTACTCCTTCCAATCTAGCTACATGGGAAAATGTCTCCCCACAATCTATTCCTTCTTCTTGTGCGTAGCCTTTGCATACCAGCCTAGCTTTATTTCTTTTGATTTGACCATTCTCATTCAGATTGTTTCGGAACACCCACTTTGTTCCAATGACATTTTTATTTTCTAGTCTCGGCACCAAAGTCCAAGTATCATTCTTCTCTATCTGGTCTATCTCCTCATTCATTGCTTGTATCCAGTCTTCATTTTCTAATGAGTCCCTTGTTGTCTTAGGCTCGAATTGGCATAGTAAACATGTTGGATCTCTTGTCTTGCTTCTGGTCAAAACTCCAATATCTTTGTCTCTAATGATCTGTTCAGGCTTGTGATGTCTCCTTACATATTATGCCAAAATAGGTTCTACTCTCCTTTCATCTTGCTCTTCAGGTTCATCAACAAGATTGTCAGATTCAGCTTTTGAATGCTCAAATACCTCTTCTTGATACTTGACAGCTTCCTCTTGTCACTCAACACGTTCTTCTTCTCTCTCGGCATTATTTTCCAAATGCTCAACATTGCTTACTTGAGACTTTGCATCAGGTGAAAGTTTGTCACTTGCCTCTCCTTTCGCTATATACACAAAAGATTTGTAATCTTCTAGTTCTCTTTTGTTGTCAGCTTTATTTTTCTTTGCATTCTCATCAACTTTGACATTCACACTTTCCACAATTTTGTTAGTGTTAGAGTTCAAACATTTATAAGCTTTATTTTTTGTGGAATAGCCTAGGAATATGCTCTCATCACTTTTATCATCAAATTTTCCATTCCTATTGTCTTTTAGTATTTAGAATTTGCTTCCAAAAATTCTAAAGTACTTTACATTAGATGCATACCCATGCAATAGCTTATAAGGTGTCAGATTTGTACCTTTTTGATCTATACTCGGTTAAGAGTATAAACAACTATGCTTACAACTTCTCTCCAGTTCTTTTGTGCAACATTATTTTCAATCGTTAATGTCCTTGCACAATCCATGATAGATATGTTCCTTCTCTCTACTATACCATTCTGTGGAGGAGTCCTTGGTGCAGACATCTATCTTTTGATCCCTCTATCATTGCAAAATAGATTGAATTCATTGGATATAAATTCTCCACCTCGGTCAGATCTTAGACACTTCAGGTTCCTTCCTGTCTCCTTTTCAATCTTAGCCAAATACCACTTAAAAATTTGAAAAGCATTAGATTTTTCTTTTAAGAACATTACAGTCATCATTCTGGTATAATCATCAACAAATAGGATAAAATATCTAGCACCAAAATAGCTTTGTACACCCATAGGTCCAAAAAGGTTAGTATGAACCAAATCTAAAGCATTCTCAAAAGTAAAAGTCTTGCTCTTAAAACTAGACTTTGTCATCATACTCAATTGACATTCTTTGCACATTACATTCTCAGGTTTCTTCAATCTAGGCAGACCTCTCTCTTTCTTCTTCTTACTAATTTCTACTAGATTATCAAAGTTAACATGACATAGCCGCTTATGCCATAACCAAATATCATCAAGTTGTGCAATCATACATGTTTCTTAAGATAGGTCTAGATAGAACAAATTACCTCTTGTCTGTTGTCCACTTCCAATCAGTTCACTAGTGGCATCAAATATTTTGGTCTTTCTATGATGAAATTCCACTCTATAGCCAGTGCTATTAAGCTGTGAAACACTCAACAGATTATAGTTAAGACCCTCAACCCAATAACCATTCTCACAAGTGATCTTATCAGTCAACTTAATCAATCCTTTTCCTCTAACAGGACATGGTGCATCATTACCAAATTTCACACTTCTACCTTTATAATGATCTAAGGTATCAAACTTACTCTTGTCACCAGTCATGTGATGTGAAAAACCACTGTCAATAATCCATTTATCATTTTTGTTCACATAAGATATTAATGCAGTTTTCTCATCCTCGTCGGACTCATCTTTCATTGCAACATAGACAACCTCAATTTCAAAATCATCACTATCAGTGTCAGTCTCTTCTTTGGCAATATAGCAAGATTTCTTACCTTTTCCTTTGTAGTCTTTGTACCTTTGGTAACCTCTATCTTCTCTTTTGTCTTTATGCTTGCTGTCTCTTTCTTCATCCTTATCATCCTTGTTAGGACATCTAGTAGCTATATGACCAACTTTATTACATGAAAAAAATATAATAGGGAGTTTACCTTTATACTTTTCTTTTCCCCTTTTCAGTCTTCTAGCCATAAGAGCTTCTAGATCCTCAAGTTCTTCATTAGATGTGTCACTTTCACTTTCACTTTCACTCTCACTGATGCATCTTTCTTTTTCCTTCTTTGACTTACTAAAAACCATTTGTGACTTAAAAGAAGATTCAACATTAGCAATACTGAAGTTATCATAGTTAGAAAGTTCAAAAGCAATAAGCTTACCAACCAAACTTTCCAAAGTAAGAGCATTGTTAGGGTTACATCTAGATTCCTAAATTGCTAAAATTTTGATGGCATAAATAGGACGTAGAGTTCTCAATACTTTTCCAATTATAGTTTCATCATCAATAGTTTCATTTTCTCCTCTAATAGCATTTACAACTTCTTTTATTCTACAACAATATTGTGCAATATTCTCACCTTCTTGCATTCTCATTTCATCAAATTTACCTCTTAGGATCTCAACTTTTGCTCTTAGTACATTTATGTCACCACCATAAATGTTTGTAAGAGTGTCCCACATTTTCTTTGCATTAGTGCAGTCTTTGATGTCTTCAAATTCTGGATAACTTAGGGCAGATGCAATCTCCAACATTGCTTGGTTGTGCTCTTGTTTAGCTCTCATCTCCTCGACAGTTAGAGGTGCAACAGGTGTGACATAATCATGCTCAACATAATACTTTGTAGAATCATCAATACCGGCCAGATGCAGCTTCATCAAACTTTTCCATGCAAGAAGTTCTCCTTATTTAGCTTCGTTACCTCCTTATACATCCTGATCATTCTCTTCAAGTACCTTTAAAATTGTTCTCTATAAGCACCAAAAAATCTGATACTAATTTTTAATATGATTTAGAACAATAGAGAGGGGGGGGGGGGGGTGAATCAGTTGTTCTTAGGTCTAGATATATAAAACAAAATTTAAAACTCTTCAACAAATTAGATCCAACAACCAACAACTACTCGGTCATTACTGATTGCATAACAGAAACATATAACAATGCGGTCCACTATCCAATAGTATCTCACTTGTAAAACATATAAATGTTCAAACCAAAACATTCACACAAGTATTAACACCAGGATTTATAGTGGAAACCCAATTAGGGAAAAACCACTTTGTAACATGTTACTATTATTTTCACTCTTCTGAAGTGAGCTCTGTGAAAAGCCAACCCTGTCAAAGGTTACAAAAACACTGTCAGGTGTGACTCGATTAAAGGATTTAAATCACTTTGTTAAAAAGGTGCCTTGTTATAGGACTTACATACATCCCATTACAATGCAACCTTGTTCAAAGAATTTATAAAAATGACTGTTAGGTCAAACTTTGTTAAAAGGATTTTGATTGATACAATGGTTAGAAAGTAACAATAGTATTGATCTGAAAAACATACAACTCACTTTGTAAATATCAAATCCAATTCTGTACACATATGCTGGCTTACTAACTGTGAACCTTTACTATCTCCATCACTGATTTTCTCAGAAATCTCTTCAAGAAATCACAACACTTCTCCTTCAGCCTTTTCTGCTTAGACAATCAATAACATCAACAATACTTACAACATCCTCTCCTCTCTTCAACATCATGCTTAGGTTTCCTTAATACTTCCTCAATTAGGTCAATACATCTTTTGCCACTTAATCTCCTTCGTAGATCTTAGGGTTAGGTCAGATTCATCAAATCCTTCCAACTTTATGTTCTTTGTCTATCCTTCTAGAAATATCTCAAATCTCTTAATAGATTTACAATAAAATATTTTATAGTGCATTAAATGCTTTCATACAATCAATAAATAAAGTCAACACATTTTACATAATCCAAGAATTCAACTATGTCGGTAAGAAATCTAAATTCTTCCTCAAATGTAAATTACTGACACTCGGTCAATATAGTGTTCAACTGCCTAGTCTCCATTAGAAAGCTCAGTCACCTTAAGAACTATTTCCTTGGCTAATATTGTCTTCCTTGACAATTAACTGATGTTCAGTCAACACTAAATTTACTTGGCATATACTAGCTCGGTCGACACTAACATCACTCAACTTAAACTAGATTTCTTCACTTTTTCTTGGTGAAGCCTACCAGTTTAGTCTTTTACTCTTACTTAGATAAGCAATACATTATCTTATCATTATGCCACATAATCAAGTACCCATTGAAGTATCAAGATAAATCAACCTTTCCTTAAGTGCTATTGTTACCAACCTTGCCTATCCCCTTCACAACAATCAAATAGATATAGTACTTTCTTAGATAGCAACAGTCTTACTAGTTAAGGTTTGACACCAATGACAATACAACAATTGCTTCAATTATAGTTTCCAACAAAAGAGTCAGCTGTTTCTTTTCAACAAACTCTTCATCCTTCTCTTGGGCTCTTCTATATTATGAACCTTGTTTTCTTCATTTTGGAGAGGCAATTTTAGAGTACCAAAACTATAGTGGATTTTTGTCTCAACTTTCTCATAATTTCAAAGCTTTTATTGCATAATTAGAGTAATTCTCATCCTAGTTTAATTGCACTTTCATATTAATTAGTTTTCTTATTATGTTCTAGATTAATTCTCACCTTTCTTTCAAGCTTCATAGATTAAATCTGCACTTTCATTGTTAGATTACAATTGCATCTTCATTTTAGATTAATTGCAATTTTGATCATTTCAAGCTTTCAAATCCTCCATTTTAGAGTTGGTCTAATGGTTGTTGGGCTCTCATTTTGAGAGTAAATTCAAACACCCCACCTAAATAGGAGGTAATAGGTTGATTCACTATGAATCTGTGAAGTGGGTAATTCATACTCATTTTCGTAATTCACTTTGTGAGCAATGTCTATGTTGTGTCTATGGCTGGATTAGAGGTCCACGTTTAGTTATAAACACATAGGTATTTACATAATTTCTCCACTATACTTAAGCTCCACTCTCACCACTATAGACTCAAAAAATTAAACTAGCTTATATGGAATCGTGCCTCCAACTGAACAATCATGATAGGGATGTTATGTTATCCCTATGATTGGATTATGTTACGTACATGCCTAAGATAAGGTTGAACAAGGAAGGGGCTCATAATCACATTAGTTGAGCAATGGCATTCAAAGACCAATTAATTCTATTTAGTGACTGGAGAGATCACAATCACTTTGGAGGATGTGTGACATATATTGAGGATCCCGATTAATGGCTAGCAAAAGACATACAAGCTTTTGATGACAAGTGAAACTTTGAGAAGATTGTTTGATTGCAACGTTGCTGGGTTAGACATTGTTGGATAGAGGAGATTCCAAGTTTCCTTCTAATCTTGGATTTAACTTTGTTTATGATGTGATTTGTTGATAATCACTTGGGGACTTACATTAGCTTCTTTGTGGAGGATCTATCAACCTCTTAGATATGAATGATATAATTATTGAGCTCTATGGACTAATTCTAACAATGAATTGAAATAAATTGCAATAGATGAAGGTTTAGAGATCTAAACTAATTCTACTCCTTTACTATGTGGTTGGCCATGATCATTGAATTTTAACATATGTGGTCATGGATCATGATTGTTGGAACTCATGTGGACCTATATCTATTATCATATATCCTTATGTCCTTATTGTGGTGATCATTGTTTTACATTTTGGGTCCTAACCTATATATTTGTAAACCATTTTCTTTAGCTTGGGATTGATGATCAGATAAGTTGACTTGTGGTTGGTGATCTTGTATATAAGCTACGTAGTAGTTCTTGTTTAAGGTATTTGGAGTTGGGGTGAGAGTAGCTTGGACAAATTTGAATGAGGATATGAAACTGATTTCTTTGTATTGACCATAATCAGGAAGGCCTTACATCTCAAAATGTTTGAAGCCAATTTGATGTAAATTCTTGTTGATGACAATAAAAGTCATCATGTTCAATTTACATCTCTATGTTTCTTTATTATTTCTACCATGTTGACTCTTGTTGCAAAATTGGATATCTCCTATGGAGACTTCTCTGGTCTTGACTGCATCAAATGGTATTAGAGCTGGTTTGATCTTGCGGTAGTGTAAATATTGGTTTCCAAACTTGTGAATCTTTTGGGGCATTATTTTTGATGTGGAAGAGTGTAGATATGACTTGCATCAATGAAGGACTTGTGCAAGGTGGTCAAAAGGGATTTTATACTGGAAGGTTGAGTTTTTGTGATTATATAAGTCAGCTATGGATATTGGTGTGATAGATGTTGTTTCTAAGCTTGTGAAATCCTGAATTGGTTTGTCTATGGATAACATATTGTGGATCTGGCCCATGATTGTAGAGGATTTTCATGAGGTTGTATTAGAAAGAGGAGGTTACTAGTTATGAACCTAGGAAGGAGGTGGAACCCTTGAGACAACCAGTTGTTGGTGAAAAAATCTCCAAATAGAGGAAGTTTGTGAATATGTTCAGTAGATTACCGACTGTGAGGTAGCTAAAATCTTGAAATTAGATCGCCGATCCGAGGCAGTTGCACCTTGGGAGAGAAGGGAAGAAGTTTATGAGAAAGGTTGACTGGTTGGTTGAAGATAGGATCTTTAGACGACTTGAGAAAAATCTAGAGGAGATTGTTGGTAATCTTGAGGAGATGAGGAGGTTGAATTACAGTTAGAATTTAATGTTCTAGAACAAGAGTTTATAGCTTGTGAAAAGGTTTGTTTAAAGAAGGAAAAGGCAAGTTAAGGTTGCCTCTAAAGAGGTACACACTGACCTTTCTAAGATTTAGGTTGTAGATTGAGTCAATTTTCAAGATCAGATGGTTGGGTCTAATGTGAAAATTTTAGAGCATCTTGTTGTTGGTACTAAGATTGATGATGATGTGGAGGAGTTACCTTTTTCTAAGGGAAATATTTAGGATGTTGGTATTTATGAACTTGTTGATAGGGTTTTCAATATTGGAGATGATAATCATGTTGTTGATGAGGAGTTACATACTAGGTTGTTCCAGTTGGATTTTGTTACTTGTGTTGTATAATTGCAGATAATGGCTAAGGATATAGAGGTGGTCGATGAAGATGGTAGATATATTGAATTCCTTGTTGTTGATAAGATGATTGTGGAAGGTGATGAGTTGCATGATTTTTTTGTGAAGGAGAATACAAATCTGATGCATTGTGTTGAGGATGCTAATCAGTTTGTTTTTGTTAATAGATTGTTGACTGGTTGGTTGTAGTGCAAACAATTCATAGGTTTGATTGGAGAAATAAAATGTTGCTTGTGTGTAGGTTTATCTTCTTGTCTTTAAGGATTGGGAAACCGATGGTCAAGATGAGGTTGTGTTCAGATTTTCTTGTAGCATCAAAGTGTGAGTCATAATTTTCTATCTACCTTGGGTGTTTGATGAAAGAGAATATTGGGTTCCTGGTGATCTTACATCATCTTTGAGGAATTTCCTTTTGGCCTAATGAAGTTCCTTGTCTTGGGTAGTTTTCAAAGATTTTATGTGCAAATGATTTGTTGAGATCTTTGGTGTGTGTAATGAAAAGGGTTTGTTCCTTGTTATTCATGGAGGCTACATATATGATCACATCTCTTTTAGTTGATGGTAGTTCAAGTTTGGATTCATCTAGTGGCTGTGGGTAATGTGTTTATTTCTTGTCTGGACTAATTTAAGAGATTTATCGTGTGGTTGGTGATCATTGGATTTTAACGTGTGTGATCATGGATTGTGATTGTTGGAACTCATGTGGACCTATATATATTATCAAACATCCTTATGTTATTATTGTGCTGATCAGCTGTTTCACATTTTGGGACCTGACCTATATATTTATAAACCATTTTCTTTATCTTGGGATTGATGATCGGATGAGTTGACTTGTGCCTGGCGATCTTGTATATAAGCTAGGTAGTAGTTCTTTTTTAAGGTAGCTCAAGTTGGGGAGAGAGTAGCTTGGACATATTGAAAGGATTATATTAGATTGATTTCTTTGTATTGGTTGTAACCGAGAAGGTCTTAAAACCTGACATGTTTGAAGCCAATTTTATGTAAATTCTTATTGATGATAATAAAAGTTGTCATGTTCAATTTACATCTTTGTGTTTCCTTGTTCTTTCCATTTTCTTGATTCTTTTTGAAAGATTATACATCTCCTTTGGAGACTGTTAGTGCTTCAAATGATTGCAAATGATAAGTATAAATTATGATGCATAACTCTATGGACCCAAAAGATGCATCTAACAATATCAAACACTAAGGTGCTAAGGATTCTTGTCCTTCTTCACTTTGAGCTTCAAGCTTAGGAAGGTGTACCTAACATATTAAATTATTTAAAGAATCACAACAGTTATTTGTATCCTTGACATAAATATAATCATCTAATTCTTTCAAAATACATTTAAGATAAATTATCATTTAAGTTTTTTAATGATGATAAAAGTAAATCAAGTAAAGACTAGTGCCAAATCCTAGGGAAAAGAGTCAAAAGAACATACATCTATAGAAATCTCTCAAATCAAACATATCTAGAACCTGAAAGAAGTGTCTTATAAATCATACTCTTATTAACACATGCATGTTAATATGATTTAGAACAATAGAGAGGGGGGGTGAATCAGTTGTTCTCAGGTCCAGATGTATCAATTGAACTTTTAAACACTTCAACAATATCAAATCCAATCACCAACACTACTCATTTATTAAAGAATGTATGCCATAAACATATAACAATATTGTCCACTATCCAATAGTATTTAACTTGTAAAACATAGAAATGTTCACACCAAAACATTCACACAAGTATGACACTAGGATTTATAGTGGAAAACCAATTCGGGAAAAACTACTTTGTAACATGTTACTGATATTTTCACTCTTTTGAAGTGAGCTCTGTGAAAAGCCAACCCTGTCAAAGGTTTACAAACACACTGCTAGGTGTGACCCTGTTAAAGGATTTCAATCACCCTGTTAGGAGTGAGCCTTGTTAGAGGACTTAAGTACATTCCATCAGAATGCAACCTTGATTAAAGGATTTAAACAATGACTGTTAGGTCAACCTTGATTAAAGGATTTAGACTGATACAATGGTTAGAAAGTAGTAGTAGTATCTGATCTAAAAAACATACAACTCACTTTGCAAATAAAAAATCCAATTTGCACATATATGCTGGCTTACTGATTGAGTTCTATTTCCATTTCCATCACTGATCTGCTCAGAATTCACTTCAAGCAATCACAACTCTGATCAACTCTTTCACCTTCAGCCTTTCTGCTTAGACTTATCAATCAATAACATCAACAAATCCAGCATACTTCTTTAACCTCACACTTAGGTTTTCCTTTATACCTCTTCAATAGGTAGATCCATCTTTTGCCTCTTAATCTCCTCCGTAGATCTTAGGTTTAGGTTGGATTCATCGAATCCTTCCAACATTCACGTTCTTCATCCATCCTTCTAGAAGCATCTTCAATCTCTTTATTGAAATCACAATAAAAAAGTTTACCGTGCATTAAATTCTCCATACACTCAATTAATAAAGTCAACAAGATTTACATAATCCAAGAATTCAACTAAGTTGGCTAGGAATCTGAATTGTTCCTCAAATGTAAATTACTGACACTCGATCAATACTGTGTTCAACTCCTTGATCATCACTGTGTAGCTCGGTCATCTCTTCAAACTATCTCCCTCGGATAATGTTGTCACTTGGCAATGAAATGATGTCTGGTCGATACTAAATTTACTTGGCATATATTGGCTCTCAGTCGACACTAACATCACTCAGCTTAAACTAGATTTCTTCACTTTTACTTGGTTAATCCTACTTATTCAGTCTTGCTTCTTACTTAGATAAACACTACATTATATTATCATTGTGCCACATAATCAAGTACTCATTGAAGTATCAAATAACTCAACCTTTCTCTAGGTTCTATTGTTATCACCCTTGCCCTAATCCTTCTCATCAATCAATAGTTATAGTACTTTCTTAGATAGAAACTATCTTACTAGTTAAGGTTTGACATCAATGACAATACAACAATTTCTTCAATTGCAGTTTCCAGCAATCTCACTCATTGGCATTGATGGCAACACCATATGAATAACACATGATTCACCAAACAATCAAAAACTTTGTCATTTCATCAAAAACATTTGTAATATCATTAGATTCATTCTGATTCTAAATCACTTAGCCTAGCTTGCTTGATCATCCACTTGCTTGACCATCCACACAATTACTCCCTCTGAATCTTTTCTGTGTCTCTTTTCCTCTGATTCTTTGAATTACTTCCTCTTTTATGTGTTTTCATCTGAATCTTTCCCTCTTTGACAATAATGCCAAAGCAATATCTAGAACTTGTATCTTTAAAATGTAGATGTCATCTTTTCAGTTAAGTAACAATATTTCTCCCTCTGTCATCTTTCTTATGACTGATTATTAGCTTTTCTGCACTTTTCACAACTCTAGGCCACTCCTAAAGTGTGATCTTTTTTTCATCAATTTGTCATATACTCTATGCAACACATTGGATGTAGTGCTCCTAGCTTGACTAGGAAGCCTTAGTTAGGGGAAGCACCCCTAATTTACCTCTAAGATATTCATGAGCATCCTTAGGTAAAGCTTTTGTGAATATGTCTACTAGTTGTTCCTTTGTATTCACATATTCCATTCTCACCTCTTTATCTTGTACCAATTCCCTCAAGTAATGATACTTGATAGCAATATGTTTAGTCTTTGTGTGCATGATTGGATTCTTTGATATGTTGATAGCACTTGCATTGTCACAATATATGAAAACTGGTTCAATGATCTCCTCTTTCATGCCTTTCAACAATTGCTTAATCCATACCAGATTTGAATAGTTCACTGTAGGTGCTATAGACTGCGAAATGCAATTTTGTTTCTTGCTTGTCCAGGAAACTAATCTCTATCCAAGAAAAAAAGCTCCACCACTAGTACTTTTTTTTCATCAACATTTCCTACCAAATCTACATCACTGTAGACTCTCAGTTTAAATTTATCATGCTTCTTGTAATACAGTCCATAGTCATCTATCCCTTTCAAATATCTCAATATTCTATTCATAGTCATCATATGACTTTCCTTAGGATTGGCAGAGAATCTTGCCACAATCCTAACTAGTAGAGCTATATTTGGTCTGCTGTGAACAACATATTGGAGCTTTCCAATCATGGATCTATACAGAGTTTGGTTTAATTCAGTGATATCATCATTTTTAGACAGTTTCTATCTAGTAGCCATGGGAGTACTTATTGGCCTTGAATCCTCCATACCAAAGGTTTTCAGTATCTCTTTGACATATTTAGATTGTGTGATAAAAATACCTTTTTCCATCTTATAGACTTGCAAACCAATAAAGAATTTTATCTCACCAAATGTAGACATCTCAAACTCAGTTTGCATCTCATTTGAAAATTTCTTACATAGGGCATCTTGTCCTCCAAATATGATATCATCTACAAAAATTTTAGCTAACAAAATCCCTTTACCTTCTTTATTTTTCATGTACAGATTGCTATTGTCATTTGTCCTTGAAAATCCAATATGTATCAAGTAATTATGCAACCTCTCATACCATGCTCTTGGGGCTTGCTTTAATCCATACAATGCCTTGTTTAGCTTGCAAACCATATTTCTCTTGTTTGGATCAACAAATCCTTTAGGTTTCTCAATGTACACTTCTTCTAATATACCATTAAAAAATGTAGACTTGACATCCATTTGGTATACCTTGAAATATCTGTAAGTAGCATATGCAAGTAGAGTTATCACTCCTTCTAATCTTGCTACAGGGGAAAATGTCTCCCCATAGTCTATTCCTTCTTCTTGTGCATAACCCTTGCATACCAACCTTGCTTTGTTCCTTGTGATTTGTCCATGTTCATTAAGCTTGTTTCTGAACACCCATTTTGTTCCAATGACATTTTTATTTTTTGGTCTTGGCACCAGAGTCCAGGTATCATTCTTTTCTATTTGGTCTATTTCCTCATTCATACCTTGAATCTAGCCTTCATTTTCTAATGCCTCCCTTGTTGTCTTAGGCTCAAACTCACACAATAAACATGTAGGATCTTTCAGCTTGCTTCTAGTCAGAACTCCCATTTCTTTATCTCTAATGATTTTCTCAGGCTTGTGATGACTTCTTACATACTGTGCCAAAGTAGGTTCAAATTTATTTTCTCCTTGCTCTTCAGGTTCATCGGTAAGATTATCAGATTCAACCTTTGATTTCTTGACAGCCTCTTCTTGATGTTCGGTAGCATCCTCCTGATTATCGGTAGCATCCTCCTGATGCTCGATAGTATCTTCTTGATTCTTGGTATTGCTTACCCGTGACTCTGCATCAGGTGCAAGTGTGTTACTTGCCTCTCCTTCTTCTATATAGACAAAAGATATATAATCTTTGGGTTCTCTTTTGCTTTCCTGTTCATTTTTCTCTGCATATTCATCAACTTTCACATTTACACTTTCCACAATTTTGTTAGTGTTAGTGTACAAACACTTGTAAGCTTTACTCTTTGTGGAATAGCCTAGGAATATTCCCTCATCACTTTTTGCATCAAAATTTCCATTCCTATTATCTTTTAATATATAGAATTTTCTCCCAAAGATTCTAATGTATTTTACATTAGGTGCATAACCATGTCATAATTCATAAGGTGTAACATTTGTAACTTTTTTGATTTGTACTTGGTTTAAGGTATAAACAAATGTACTTAAAACTTCTTTCCAGTACTTTTGTGCAAAAGTTTTATCAATCATTAGTGTCCTTGCACAATCCATGATAGATCTATTTCTTCTCTCAGCTATACCATTATGTGGAGGTGTTCTAGGTAGAGACATCTGTCTCTTGATTCCTCTATCATTACAGAACAGATTGAACTCATTTGATATAAACTCTCCACCTCGGTCAGATCTCAGACATTTTAGGTTTCTACCTGTTTCTTTTTCAACCTTAGCCAAATACCACTTAAACAACTGAAATGCATTAGATTTTTCTTTTAAAAACATTACACTCATCATCCTAGTGTAATCATCAACAAACATAATAAAGTATTTAGCACCACAATAGCTTTGTACACCCATAGGTCCACAAAGGTCAATATGAACTAGATCTAAAGAATTTTTAGAAGTAAAAGTATTGCTCTTGAAACTACTTTGTCATTTTACCCAACTGGCATTGTTTGCACATCACATTATCAAGTTTCTTCAATCTCGACAAACCTCTAACTTTCTTCTTTTTACTAATATTTACCAGATTATCAAATTTAACATGACATAGCCTCTTATACCATAACAATACATCATCAAGTTGTGCAAACAAGCATGTCTCTTTAGATAGATCTAGATGTGTGTGTGTGTGTGGATTTTGTACCTAGATGTAGACACAACACTTTAGTAAAATATTAGAGGTTAGCCAAAATTAAAATCTTGCAAAGTAAATGAAACTATGCTAACCAGGCGATTTACTGCCTTCTAGTAGGTGCGAGTGTGATGTTTTCAGAGTGAAATCAAGATCAGTGACAATGCAACACCTAAACAAAGGATTTGAATGCAAAAGAATGAATGTAGGTTAATCTATATTTTTGTATTTTGTGTGCAATAATATGAGAAATTGTATGAATCTAATCTATGTGAATAAAATTGAATGCAGATTTAATCTAAAAATGATATGAAAACTATGCAAAAACTATGATCAAGTATGAAAGATCTCACAAATTGCCTGTCGCAAGTGCTTACTCCTTTAATCGCCAATTTAGTAGAGTAATTATGAAAATTTGAGTGTTGATAATTATGAAGAACTGAACCTTGATTTTATAGAAATCCAGGGCTTTGAGGATGCAGGAGAAAAGCATAAATCACTCTTGATAAACTCGAGTTGATTTTTGAGTTATCAGGAAATCAGAGATAATTAACTCACAAAAATAATGCAAAAGCAGTGTTTTACTCAAAATAGAGTTTAGATCAAATTTGAACTCATCATCAGATGTTGAGTTTCAATTTTAAAATTGATTGTTAATTTCTAGTTGCCTACTTTTTTGATTGTGCATGATTTAATTTAAATTAATTTAAAAATAAAGTGATTTAATCTCAACTTAACTGATTTTTGAATTAAAACAATTGATTTATGGGTTAATCAATTATTAAATCAAACTTTATTCAAAAACTATATTATTAAAAATTGACAATTGACATGAATTACTTAAATAAGAATTTAATCAATTAGTCATGAGATTTTAGATTTATTGTCAAAATTAATAAAACCATTTAGGAATAAATAGAATTAAATTTAATTAAATAATTAAGTGGCAGTATTAAATCTAATTAATTAAATATTCAGAATATTCAATTAATCAAACTTTAGGATAAATAATATTTATCACCAAATAATTATTAAATTAAAGATAATTAGGATAAATAAGAATATTGCTAGGAATATTCTCTGATGCAGAATTAGGATAAAATTAATTAGGATTCGATAATGTGTAGATGTGCCTTAAGTTAGGACTTTGATGTCGATTTTGTTGGAATTGAAGATGTAGGAGGTTAATGAACCTATAGCCCATCTTTGGGGTATTACATTTTGCCCCTCTTTGAATCACTGTGTGAAGCGTAGTGGTTCAAAGAATAGTCTGTGTTTGATAAAGATGTATGAAACTGATTTGAAAGATTAACCGATTCTGAGATAGAAACCAATTGAAAGATTTAAGATTTAGGTTCTAATTGACCAAAGATAATGTTAACTATAACAAAAATGAACCGGTGATTATGAAAAAATGCCAAAATGCCTAATTCTGAACCTTATGATTGCGAAGAAGTGAGTGACTGATTCCAGACCTGATTGTCCCAAAAAGAATCATATTGGTATCACATCCTGAACCCATCATTTATGAAGAAATAAGGAAAATAACACTAATGAACCGATGGTTACGAAAAGCTGATACAGTTTACAAAATAGATTTAGGATACTAGATTGATATGGATCTCAATGAATCTGATATGCCCCAAGAGATGATATATTTTCCCCATGCGATGAGGACTTTAGATAAATCAGTAACTAGACGTGGTTGTTATCTTGATCACTGAGGAAAGAAATTTGATTGAAAAAATTAGAGTTACATATCTTGAATGATGTGTAATACCATGCCCCATTTGGGATTAAAATTGAAATTTGACAAGAAAAGCCAATGTTAAATGATTTAGAAGCATGTTAATTGATTCGAGAAGTGGTTATTCATGTCCGAGAATGTTTTCTACATCATTTGGAGGTCCTGGAGACCAAGTTTGACTAGGTTTGACCATGAGTTGACCATGGTTGACCAAGTTGAAATTTTGATAGTTTGATGTAAGATAATCAGTTAAGTTGAATTTTGGATTTCTATGATGATTGAAGGTTGATTATGCAAGTAGTCAGACATCTTGGGTCTGAAAATTTTAAATCACAATTTTGAAATAGTAAATGATCTTAGATTTTGATTTTGATCTCGAAAATGGGTTCAAAACGTCGAAATTAGCCAGGGGTGCAATTTTCATGGAAAATGAAGTACTTTTGAAAATTAGGTCAAAAGCTATATAAGGACCAAAAGGGTCATTTTCAATTCATTATTCACATTTGACTTTTGAAACCTTGTGGAGCCCCCTGAGTGAGAAAATGGTTGAGCCAAAGGTACCTATTTCTTCCCACCAATTTGAGCACAGCCGGAGGCATCAACGGCCTTCGCAGTATGGACATCCGGTAAGTGGACCTCTGTGCTACTTCATAAATTCCATTTTTTTAATGTTTGTAGCATTTTTAGAGTGTTTTTCATACATTTCAATTTTTCAATTCTCGCATGCATGGAAACTCATACGATAGTCCTCTGTGACTCGTACGACTTTTCAATTCCCTATAGAGTGTTGTGTCAGAACCCCCTGAAACTCATTGGAGAGGGACCCAAGAGTTGTATGACATTTTGTCGGGTCCCTCATCTATCGTACGGTGAGACCTAGAAAGTCCTATATGCATGGTTTGTCGTATGGGACCGTGCTAAAACTCGTACAAGTTTTGATGCCAGATTGTATTGTCGTATGAAAAATAGTGAGCTTAAATCCATCTTTAGGTCAAAATTTTTGATTTTTTTATTCCTTAGGCTGATTGTTGAGCATTTAATGCACCTTCTGAGATAGTGAAATTTTGAATTTATGTACTGTTAGCCTATTTTTCAACCAAATTATTGAGAGGATTCCCCGTTTCTATTCTATGTAGGTTATATATCCTGATGTTCATGTGTGCATCTCACATCCTATGACCCAGAGACTCTGCATTTCACTGCATGACCCTATGAGGGTACATCTTGCTTCCTGTGGATTCGAGTATCTAATTTGGTTGCCTAAGATTAGGGTTAACCATGGAATGTTGACTGCATTGATAGAGCAATTTCATTCAAAGACCCAAACTTTCCATCTACCCACTGGAGAGATTCCTGTCACACCTGAGGATGTATATAGAATATTGCACATTCCATTTCATGGTCCTCGTCTAGATTATGTGAGTTTAAGGCAGTCTGGATTACATGCCTTTAGATGTTTGTTTGGAGATGATACACAACTTACTGGTTCTATTTCTTGGGAGTTATTAGTGCAGTGCTATGGGTAGACCCATAGATTAGAGTGTATCATAGTGAGGATGATAGGAGGCATTATTATGTTTGACCATCAACAAAAGGGTCTATTGAAGGGATGGACCCTGATGGTAGCACGATTGATGGCCACTCCTTTTGAGTTAGCTTGGGGTCAGTGCATGGTTGCACATATGTTCTCTGAGATGCACAAGATCATGTATCAGGAGGGAAAGTCTTTTTCTTCCGGTGCATTGGTACTTCAGCTATGGGCCTGGGAGCACATCCCAATTTGTAGACTAGTGTGTTAGTCACAATGCCAACCATAGGATCTGGTCATATATATATACTCTGGTTATGTTACACAGGTGCGCATGGATCACACAAAGTACTTTAGGCAGCGTCTCGATGATATGACTTTTGTAGTATGGAGACCATACTTGTTGATAGAGGCATGGCCCACTATGAGGGAGTAGTTTAGTTATTTCTATCAGAGCCATGTACTGATTGGGAAATCTACTACTATTATTGAGTGCTTCCTAATCACTAGAGTATGGAGGTAGTATGGCATCATTCAGGATGCACTAGAGGAGCTTACAGCTTATGCATGGATCCATAGAAAGCTCAGATTAGGATGGGGCCCTAGATTATCATATGCTCTCTGTACACAAGAGTATAGTGGTATCGTTGGTAGAGATTGGGATTATAGAGCAGATATTCCAGATGATGGTGTTATAGATGGATTCATTGGATGGCTTGTAGAGCATCCTATACACAGGTTTTATGATCCTACAGAGTTGATACCTTCCATGGAGGAGGCCATAGATGTCATAGGTGCATAGGTTCCTATTGGTCAAGGACAGAGATGTACATAGGTATAGATGCCCCATCCTACACCTTTGAGGCCGAGAGTAGTATTCACACCTCCATAGAGACCATCTAGACAGATGAGACCACCTCGTCCCTCTAGTTCTTAAGTAGGTAGACCTACAATTTTACATAGGAGATCGACTAGAGGAGAGAGTGGCACTTTAGGCAGTGTGAGCACAACATATGAGGTACTGGGTGTAGAGCAAGATGTGGGTGCCAGTTTGAATCTTTTATAGGGTGATACTAGTTTTGATCTTGGTGCTCAGGTTAGATGTCGTAAGGCGTAGAGAGCGGAGATGTAAGGCGTAGAGAGCGGAGACCACTAAGTAGCCAGTGGTAGATACTGATATGCCTACGGCAGATGTAGATCCTAGTGTACCATTGACTCCTCAGGAGATCATTAGACGAATCAGATTATATGTTAGGGACCTAAAGGTATGGAGTGCTCGGTGGGAGGAGCAATTCACTGAGGCTGATAGATAGAGATCATTGCTCCAAGAGAAGAACATGAGATTGCAGACAGAGGTGACACATCAAACCTTGAGAGCTACTTATTATGTTTCTACGTACTATGTCATTGTTCCTACTACTCAAAGAGTACCCACATACTCTCAGTATAGGATAGCTTGAGAGGGAGTGAGGGCACCTAGAGCTGAGGTAGTGCCTGATGCACCACCACCACCTCTACCAGATGTAGAGGATCATGCAGACAACTAATCTTTCTAGAGATATTCTAATATATTTTTCCATTTTTGTTTCATGTATACTATTCTGACTTCTATTAGCTCACATGAGCTCATTCCTTTATACTTTGTGCCAGTAGTGCACCCTTGACTAGTTCAAGTTTTATGATATGAGATCAAGATTTTGGTTGTGACTTCATGTGTACTTGTCATGTTTTGATTTATGATGATATCATGTGATGTAAATGCTATGGATAGTGTAGAATGTATGTATGGATTTATGCAATGCAATGGTTTTTTTCAAATGTATGAATGTTATGCAAATGTAATTGATTATGGAAAATGTATGAAAATGTATGGAATGTAGATGAAATAGATGAAATGATCATGAATATGTAATGTAAATGCAACAATACACATGATATGTTTTGCAGGTATTGATGAAGACAAGTACTCAGTCTTATGTCAAAAAGGATGTTTAACCCAGGATGGTGACTGCTTGCAGTTCTATGAGGAAACCTTCATGTGAGATTCAACTCTTCATTTCCATTTTAAGT
Organism: Chamaecyparis obtusa; assembly: GCA_027943335.1. Taxonomy (NCBI): domain Eukaryota; kingdom Viridiplantae; phylum Streptophyta; class Pinopsida; order Cupressales; family Cupressaceae; genus Chamaecyparis; species Chamaecyparis obtusa. The sequence goes on from BSBK01005187.1 coordinate 96,954, forward strand.
TTATTTTTGAAGTATTTTTTAAGTGTTCAAACAATTTGTGAGATCATGAAATCATGCAAAGTGCAAAATGACATGCAAACCTAAGACCTGGGACCTAGTCACTGATCATGTGTTGATTTGTTATCATCATTGAACTTTTTAGGTAACTGGATAAATCAATGCAACCTCCACTAGTTATGAAACTATAGACATATGAATATTGATTTGTATGCTCAAGAATCAATACAACGCCCACTGGCTAGACAACCATGGACATATGAATATTGATTTTGTTTTCAGAATGTCAGTTTAGATATAAGCACCAAGGCACAAAAGCCAGGATGACCTAAATATCATGTCCATTTTGATATAGCAATTTGTATAAGCATCAAAACATAAATGTCATGATGACCAGGATATGCCTTGCGGTAAAAAACACATCAAGCAGTCAAGAGATCATTCTAAATCCAGTGTGAATTACCTGTAGTGACCCTTTATCATTCACATCCTTAGGTAAGATTGTGTTTCATAGTAGGAGTAAGAACTTTCTCAAAAAGACAATAGTTAGATCAAACTCCCTTGAATTTTATGGGTATCAATGGTCAAGGTACTCATGGCCATCCAATTTGAGATAGAGGCTCTTACAGACGGACACCATTTCAATCCAAAATTTCCAAAGTTGTTAGATTTTCACTCAAAGAAGAAAACAAATAAAAGATTATGCCCCCAGTCATCACTCTCCAAATCCTATAAAGGACATCATCAAAGAGCTCGAAGGGACACAATATGAAAAAATATCAATGTGAATCAGTAAGCATACAAGGAGATAAAAGCATGTAAAAAGCATAGATTGTTTTAAGTTTGTGTTGATGTTTGATTGTGTTGTTGTAGATGCAAAATCCTTTCTAGAGAGGAGAGAGACAAACAGACTTGGATGGAGCTTCAAAGGACTCTAACTGGATATGACACATCTAAAGTATACTGGAGACCATAGGATATGACATTGATTACCCCCAAGTTTGAACATTGATAGGATAAAAATGCTTGAGCTGATTGGTATACAGATCGACTTATTGAAAATAGGAATACAAAAAGAAACCGGGAGATATGTACAAACTAAAGCAAGACTGAAAGCTGGGAAAGACCAAGATTGTGCTGATAGATGGAGCATTTTGAACAAGTGGCACCTGTTTGCCAAGTTTTCACCATCTTGGCAGAGATTCTATTTTTGCTACCAAGGTGCCTGTTTCTAGGTTTTCACCAAGGCACTTTTTCTTTTTCTCATTTTTTTGTATTTTTCATTTTTTCATTTTTTTGTATTTTTGATCATTTTTTTTATTTTTTTGTGAATCATCAAGGTGCCTATTGCTAGGTTTTCACTAGGATGTTCATTTTTCTAGGACTTTTTCTAATTTTTCTGATTTTTTCAAGATATTTTACCATATACTGAATGCCTTAGGCGTAGAATTTCTTCACATGGAGAACGTTGATTGGTTCTCAGAGCTATTCTCCTTCAGTCATTGAGAGTTGATAGGCACCAGAGCCAAAAGTAGTAGTGATAAAAAAGGGACTCGGCTAGTTGGGTTCAAACTTCCCTTTGCATTCTCTATGTGATTGATTTTTAGGATTCTCTCTCAAGACTAGATCACCAACCTGAAATTCTTTGTGTCTGACTTTCTTGTTGTAGCCTCTAGAGATTCTTTTCTTATATACTCTAAGATGATCATACGCTGCTTGTCTATGCTCATCTAGTAGTTCAAGTTCTTGCAACCTAGACACTCTATAGTCATCATCAATTACTAGACCATGCATTCTGATTCTTAGTGATGGGATTTCAACCTCAATAGGTAGTACCACTTCAAACCCATAAACTAAAGTGAATGGTGCAGCCCCAGTGGGTGTTCCGATACTTGTTCTGTAGGCCCAAAGAGTTGGATTGATCATGAGATGCTAGTCTCTTCCTATTTTATTAATTGTTTAGTGCAAGATTTTCAATAGATTCTTGTTAGATGCCTCTGCTTGTCCATTCCCTTGAGGATAGTAGATAGATGATCAATGTTGTGTAATCTCTAATTTGGCACATAGATCATCTAAGTCTCTATTCTTGAATTGTCCACCATTATTTGTGACTATAGAATGTGGAGTACCATACCGACATATGATGTAGTTTAGAATGAACATGAAAAGTTGTTTGCCAGTTGCTTGAGTCAAAGGAACTACTTCTACCCATTTTGTGAAATAATCTATAGCGGTGATTATATGGGTATGTCCATTAGAAGAATGAGGATGTATGGATCCTATAAGATCAAATGCCCATTGGTAAAAAGACCATTGTGTAGTAAAGGGAATTAGATCTCTCCCTAGTGCATGCATTAAGTTACCATGTACTTGGCACTTTTGACAGTTCTTAGCAAACTTGATAGCCTCTTTCTTCATTTCCAGCCAATAGTACTCAGCCCTAATAAGTTTTCGAGCTAGTTTTAAACCATTTGAATGCAAGCCACAAATACCTTCATGGACTTCCTCTAATGCACGTTGAGATTCTTCCCGCTCTAAACATCTAAGTAGCGTACCATCTAGACCTCATTTGTACAGATCATGATCAATGATGACATATTGGGATGCATTTCAGATAAGGTATCATTTCTCATGGTAGTTAAAGGTATTAGGAATGATTTGGTCTTTGAGATAGGAGAAAAGGTGATGCAGGAGCATCCTGGGTGTAAGAGCAATCTTGCATCACCCAAAAATATTTTTGTTTTTGTTTTCAATAAGGGCTATTTTGTGCAGAGCTGCTATTTATGGAAAGTTACTATTTTTGGTAATTTTCATATGTGCTTAGAATGATCTTATTTCTTTCTTGGAGGTGCATTTTGGTCATATAAGGTTGCCAGTAAAGTTTCATTGCCAGATCAAGTGTATATTGGAAGATATTGAAGATTTTCGGTATTGGCAGCAGGGTACAGAAACTTTGAACTCAGTTTTGAAGGCTTTAGAGGCCCCGGATGAGGTCAAAAATTTGGGTGACCGGCACTTACATGGGTCAAGCTTGTAGAGTGCTTCGTGGCGTTTCCGAAATGGGGTTATAATAGCCGAGCGGGTCAACTGGTGATAACTTATGGTCTTCGGAAGTTGGGCCATCTGAAATGGCAGAAAATAATTTTCTTCAAAATTTCTGTTCGGGTTTCAAAGGTCATCTTGAGCCGACTATGATGTAATAAAATGTAAAATAAAATAATTCTAAGTTGGTCGGCCTTATTGGCTAAAATTCTGGAACCTTCCCAGGCGGTGGAAAATTGCCTATATAAGGAAGGCTGTATTATTGTCTTAGGCAGTTCAGAATAATTCTGGGTAGTAGATCTGGGTATTGATTCGAGGCTTTGTCCTAAAGAATATTGTAAGGGAATGCCCATGTGGCTTTGCATATTGTAATTCTGAAAGTTTGTAATTCCACATTTGTGGAGATAATAAGAAGCCAATTTTTTGTTCTTGCATATTATTGTTGTTGTTTCTCTATTTCTGTTATGTGTTTGTGGCATTAAGGGGAGCACCCTTCATCAGGTGGTATCAGAGCAGGAGTTCTTGAGTGTGTAAACAGATCGCCGACTGTGAGGCAGTTTGCACCAGGACCGTGGCTAGGGTTTCAGCGCGCATCGCAAAAATGCCTCCATGAAGGGAACGTGGCGGAAGAGCTGGTGTTGTAACACCTGAGGTTAGAGAGCTGCAGAGACAAGTGCGAGCATTACAAGAAGAGATTCATAGAGGAATGAATCTTAATGTTAGAGATGAAAGCGAGGATGAAGCCGAAGAAGAATATCAAGAAGGAGAAGCTGAAATTGTGAACCAGGAGGAAGAAAGACTTTTTCGGGTGATTTCCAAGATTGGGAAAAGACCTAAGATTGAGGTTCCTACATTTTCTGGAAATCTTATCCCAGAGGAATTGATCGACTGGATCAATGAATGTGAGGAATATTTTGAGTATGAAGATGTTGAGGATCCTGATAGGGTCAAATTTGCAAAGGCCAGACTGAAAGGTCATGCGAAGATCTGGTGGTAAGAAATTCAATTGGAGTGAAATAGAAGAGGGAAAGATAAAATCACAAGATGGGATCGGATGGTGGATAAATTAAAGTGACAGTTCATTCCTGTTGATTATGAGCTTGATCTACTAAAGAAAATGCAAAGTTTGAAGCAAGCAGGAAGATCTGTTCAGGAGTATATAGAGGAGTTCTATCGACTCCTCATCAGAACAGGCCATGCAGAAGTTGATAAGGAGAAAGTTGCCCAATACCTTAATGGGTTAAGGCCAAGCATTCAGGAGGAGTTGAATCTGGTTCGAATGAGCAGTATTGAGGAGGCATATCAATTTGCCCTAAAAGTAGAGGAAAAGCTGAACAAGAAGTTCGAGAGCAGACAAAATGGAAGAGGTCACGGTGGACGCTCTGGTGGATGGTCATATGGTGGCCAAAATGAAGATCTGAAAAAGAAGGATGAGGCCAGTAGCAGTCAGAATCAGCGTGAAAATAATTCCAATCACTTCCAGAATCATAATAATAAAGATCAGAGAGGAAGAGAAAGAGGACAAGGATCTAGAAGAGGAGGCTTCCGTGGAACATGTTTTCACTGTGGAGAAGAAGGTCATAGGGCATTTGAATATCCTTAGTGCCAAGGTAGAACAGATAGAAGAAATGAAGGCCAGGCCAGAGTTGCACATGTAGATGCCAGATCATCAAATTTTGAAGATGCTGAAAGAGGAGAAACGTTGATTAACAGAAGAGTCCTGTTGAGTGGTGAGAATGAACCTGAGCAAAGGAGGAGCCTGTTTCACACCAGGTGCAAGTGTGAAGGTAAATGTTGTGATGTGATCATTGATAGTGGAAGCACTGACAATTTGGTGTCAGAAGAGATGGTGACAAAGTTGAAGCTCAAGAGACAGAAACACCCACATCCATATCGGATTTCCTGGGTACAGGATGACCACAAGGTCATGGTCAATGAACAAAGCCTGGTGAAGTTCAAGATTGGTGGATACCAAGATGAGGTATTGTGTGATATCATATCTATGGATGCATGTCATATGTTGTTGGGTAGACCATGGCAGTTTGACAGATGTGATGTACATGATGGTCGTGCGAATACCTATTCCCTGAAAAAGGATGGAGTGCGGCATAAGCTAAAACCATTGAAGGAGACTGAAGAAAAGGTATGTGGTAATGCAAGGATAACTTTTGTTGATGGAAGAAATTTCCTAGATGGTATGAGGCATGAGCATGTATGTTTTGCTTTAATTCCAAAAGCTGGTAAAGAGAAAGTAGAAGATGTTCCTGTAGAAGTTGCAGATTTGTTGAATGAGTTTCAAGATATTGTATCCGATAACGTGCCTGATGGATTACCACCGGTCAGGAAGATCGGTCATCAGATGGACTTGATCCCAGGAGTGAGTTTTCCGAATAAGGCAGCACACAGAATGACACTTGCAGAAAGTGAGGAGTTGAACAGACAAGTACATGAACTGTTACAGAAAGGATTGATCCGTGAGAGTCTGAGTCCCTGTGCTGTACCAGTGGTATTAGCACCAAAGAAGAATGGAGAATGGAGGATGTGTACAGATTCCAGATCAATAAACAAGATCACAATCAAGTATAGGTTTCCATTGCCACGAATGGATGATATTATGGACTATTTGAGTGGAGCTGTTTATTTCTCAAAGATAGATCTGAAGAGTGGATATCACCAGATTCAGATCAGAGAAGGAGATGAATGGAAGACTGCCTTCAAGACAAAGGAAGGACTATATGAGTGGTTAGTCATGCCTTTTGGGCTAACCAATGCACCGAGCACTTTCATGCGGCTCATGAACGAGGTTCTGAAAGAATTTCTGGGTAAGTTTGTCATTGTTTACCTAGATGATATTTTGATCTTTAGTAAGACATTGGATGAGCATATGATGCATATTTGTATGGTATTTGAGAAGTTGAGAGAAGAGAAATTATTGATTAATTTGAAGAAGTGCAGTTTTGTGAAGAAAGAGTTAGTGTATTTGGGATTTGTAGTTTCAGCAGAAGATCTAAAAATGGACCCAGAGAAGGTACAGGCTATCCTTGAATGGCCTACTCCAAGGAGTGCTACTGAGGTAAGATCTTTTCATGGTCTACCTAGCTTTTACAGAAAGTTTATCAGAAATTTTAGCAATATTTGTGGACCCTTGACTGAAACAATGAGAGGGGATAGAAAAGAGTTTAAGTGGACTAAAGGAGCAGAAAAGAGTTTTCAATTATTGAAACAAAAAGTTACAGAACAACCTATTTTAGCACTTCCAGATTTCAATAAGGTGTTTCAAGTAGATTGTGATGCTAGTGGTACTACAATAGGAGCTATTATGAGCCAAGAAGGTAAACCTGTTGCTTATTTCAGTGAGAAGTTAAATGATGCCAAGAGGAAATATTCTATTTATGATCAAGAATTTTATGCTATAGTTCAGGCATTAAAGAAGTGGAGACATTATCTACTTCCTAAAGAGTTTGTTTTGTATACTGATCATCAAGCTTTGCAATATTTGAATAGTCAAGGAAAATTGAATCAACGGCATTTGAAATGGGTTGAGTTTTTGCAGAGTTATACATTTGTTTTGAAACACAGGAGTGGAAAGTCTAATAGGGTTGCAGATGCTCTTAGCAGAAGGCAACTATTGCTGACAGAAATGTAGATTGAAGTGGTTGGGTTCAAGGAACTCAAGAATTTGTATCCAGAGGATCCTGATTTTGGTGAAGCTTGGAAAGCTTGTACAGAACCTGTTACTCTAGACAGGATGAAATGGTTGGATTTCATCATCCAGGATGATATGCTATTCAAAGGGAGTCAGTTGTGCATTCCATGAAGTTCTATGAGGGAGAATCTCATCAAGGAGAAGCATAGCGGAGGATTGGCTGGACATTTTGGTCGTGACAAAACCCTTGGTTTGGTTAGTGAGAATTATTATTGGCCACAGTTGCAACAAGATGTGAAGAAGTTTGTACAGAGTTGCAGAGTATGTCAAATGGCAAAAGGAGTGAAGCAGAATATAGGGTTGTATCAGCCATTATCTGTACCAGAGAAGCCTTGGGAGGATATCAGCATGGACTTTGTTCTTGGTTTACTGAGGACACGATTCAATTTTTGTGGTAGCTGACAGATTTTCAAAGATGGCTCATTTTATTCCCTGCAAGAAGACTAATGATGCTGTTCATGTAGCAGAATTATTTTTCAGAGAAGTAGTGAGACTTCATGGTTTGCCAAAGACCATAGTTTCAGATCGGGACACTAAGTTTGTTGGATATTTTTGGCGTACATTGTGGAAGAAGTTGAAGACAGATTTGAATTTTAGTTCATCACATCATCCACAGACTGATGGATAGACAGAGGTGGTGAATAGGAGCTTGGGAAATTTGCTGAGATGTTTGGTTGGAGATAAGCCAACAGGATGGGATTTGATTTTATCACAGGTGGAATTTGCATACAATAATTCTATCAATAGAAGCACTGGTAGATCACCATTCTAGATTGTATATGGAAGTAGTCCAAGAAATGCATCTGAATTGAAGAAGATAGATAAAGGAGAAATAAGTAGTGCTGAAGCTGAAGATTTTGCAGAACACTTGAAGAACATCCATGAGGAGGTGAGGAAGCATATTACCAAGATGAATGCACAGTATAAGGCTAAGGCAGATGAGAAAAGGAGGTATAAGAAATTTTAGGTTGGTGATGAAGTTATGGTTCATTTGCGGAAGGAGCGGTTTCCAGTTGGTACATATAACAAGCTGAAAATGAAGAAGTTTGGACCATGTAAGATATTGAAGAAACATGATTCAGGAAATGTATATGAGGTAGAATTACCTACTGAGCTAAATATTTCGTCAGTGTTTAACATTTCAGATCTGACAGAGTATCATGAAGGAGGTGTTGAAGATGAGATCACAGCAGCACAGTGGGTTATTCCAGCAACTAGTTTAGACACTAAGGAGATCGAAGATATACTGGACAGTCGTGTTGGCAGAAGCACAAGGAACATGACATATGAAGAATATCTGGTCAAATGGAAAGGATGACCTATTGAAGATTCATCATGGCTGACAAAGGAGGAGCTTAGCTGTCTTGGTTTTCCTCTGCACACTTGAGTCGTGACAAGGTCACTTCTCAAATTACCCCGGGTGTCTGATGCAGGAGCATCCTGGGTGTAAGAGCAATCTTGCATCACCCAAAAATATTTCTGTTTTTGTTTTCAATAAGGGCTATTTTGTGCAGAGCTGCTATTTATGGAAAGTTACTATTTTTGGTAATTTTCATATGTGCTCAAAATGATCTTATTTCTTTCTTGGAGGTTCATTTTGGTCATATAAGTCTGCCAGTAAAGTTTCATTGCCAGATCAAGTGTATATTGGAAGATATTGAAGATTTTCGGTATTGGCAGCAGGGTACAGAAACTTTGAACTCAGTTTTGAAGGCTTTAGAGGCCCCGGATGAGGTCAAAAATTTGGGTGATGGGCGCTTGTGCTGGTTAAGCTTGTAGAGCGCTTCGTGACGTTTCTGAAATGGGGTTATAATAGCCGAGCGGGTCAACTGGTGATGACTTATGGTCTTCGGAAGTTGGGCCACCTGAAATGGCAAAAAATAATTTTCTTCAAAATTTCTGTTCGGGTTTCAAAGGTCATCTTGAGCCGACTATGATGTAATAAAATGTAAAATAAAATAATTCTAAGTTGGTCGGCCTTATTGGCTAAAATTCTGGAACCTTCCCAGGCGGTGGAAAATTGCCTATATAAGGAAGGCTGTATTATTGTCTTAGGCAGTTCAGAATAATTCTGGGTAGTAGATCTGGGTATTGATTTGAGGCTTTTTCCTAAAGAATATTGTAAGGGAATGCCCATGTGGCTTTTCATATTGTAATTCTGAAAGTTTGTAATTCCACATTTGTGGAGATAATAAGAAGCCAATTTTTTGTTCTTGCATATTATTGTTGTTGTTTCTCTATTTCTGTTATGTGTTTGTGGCATTAAGGGGAGCACCCTTCATCAAAAGGTTTTTATAGCGGGATGAATCAAGACCTACAACAATGCAGACCATGCGGGTTTTGGGGGAATCATATGCAGGATAGGATAGTGCTTCCACTAGGAACTCATAGTGTAGCTCATATTCAGGCTGCTGTAATAAAGTAGATAGTGTTGCCATTGCATCGACAACCTTATTCTTTGTTGTAGGTATTTGCTCAAAGGTGATAGATATGAAGTATTTCTTTAGATCATCTACCATTCTCTTGTATGGAATGAGCTTTTCATCTTTCATTTGATACACATCATTGACTTGGTGTATTACAAGTTGTGAGTCTCCATGAATGTGTAATTCTGTTACTCTCCACTCAATTGCTATTTTCATACCATTAAGAAGGGCTTCATATTCAACAATATTATTTGTACAAGGAAATTTGATTTTGAATGCTTTAGGGATGGAGTATCCTTGAGGAGTGATAAACAATATGCCTGCTCCAGATCCATTCTATGTATAGGAGCCATCAAAGAACAATTGCCATTCTCTAGAAGAAAGATTCATGATAGAAGAATCCAGGAATTCCATTTGCATTGGAGTATCATCAAACAAAGGTGCATCTACTAACTGATCAGCAATAACCTATCCCTTGATAGCTTTTCTTTCAACATATTCAATGTCAGATTCACTTAAGAGCATGACCCATTTAGCTAGTCTACCTGCAAGGGCAACTTTTCTTAGTAGGTATTTTAGTGGATCAATCTTAGCGACCAAATGCATGGTATGAGCCAACATATAATGTCTCAGTTTTTATGATGCAAACATCACAGCTAGACAAGCCTTTTCAATCATGGAATTCTTTTCATATGCTACCAATGTTCTACTGATATAGTATATAGCTCTTTCCTTCTTGTTCTCGTCATGTTGTGCGAGCAATGCCCCCAGTGATGTATCTATTGTAGAGACATATAAGATCAAAGGATTCCCTTGAATAGGAGGCATCAAAATAGGAGGATTTGATAGATATTTCTTAATATGATTAAAATTCTTTTCACATTCCTCATTCCATGCAAAGGTCACACCTTTATGTAATGTCTTTGTGAAAGGTTATGATATGTCTGCTAGCTGAGATATGAAGCGTCTAATAGATTGTAGTCTCCCTTGTAATGTTCTCATTTGACTGATATTCTTGGGAGCTTTCATCTCCATGATAGCTTTAAATTTATCTAGATCAACTTTAATGCCTTTCTTTGAAACAATGTAGCCTAAGAGCTTCCCAGAAGTGACACCAAAAGCACACTTCTGAGGGTTCAGTCTGAGACTAAAATTCTCCATTCAATCTAGTATTTTTCTCAAATCATTTAGATGTTCAGATCTTATCATAGATTTTGCCAAAGTATCATCAACATAATCCTCCATAGTACAATGCATCATGTCATGAAAAATAGATGTCATAGCTCTCTGATATGTAGCACCAGCATTCTTAAGACAAAATGGCATGACATTCCAACAAAAGGTACCCTATGCACATGTAAAAATAGCTCTCTTAATCCTCTAGAGCAATTTTGATTTGATTATACCCAAAAAAACCATCCATCAAAGAATACATCTCGAAGCCCGCAGTCATGTCCACTATCAAATCAATGTTAGGTAGCGGAAAATCATCCTTAGGGCATGCTTTGTTTACATCTCTAAAATTTTTGCACACTCTTATAGATTTATCTGGTTTTGAAACATGTAAAATATTAGAGATCCATTTAGCATAATCAATAACACAAATGAATCCGGCTTTTAGTAGTTTCTCTAATTCAGCTTTGACCAAGAGTGCAATATGTGGATGCATCTTTCTCAATTTTTGCTTAACAGGTTTGACATTTGGAGCTATAGATAAATGGTGCGTGATAAGATCAGGATCCAACCCTGGCATATCTGAGTATTTCCATGCAAATTTGATCTTCTTTTCTATCAAGAATGTAGTAAATTTTAGCTTTTCTTCTTCTGATAAGGATTGTGCTACATATATCAACTGTGGTTCTTCTACTATTCCCAAGTTGATGGATTGAGTGGGCTCAATTAGAACTTGAGATCTATCCTATAAATGACTCAGAAGGACATCAAATATCTCATCCTTAGGCACCTTAGAGAGGTTTTCACCTTTGAATATGTCTTTTATTTTTACTTTTGTAGGTTCTGAGACTGCCACAAAGTGGTTTTCACCCTCAGAAATCCTTTTCTTTTTATTTTTATTCTTATTTTTTTAACTAAGATACTTGATGTCTGACTCTGTCATGCTAACTCTTGGTTCACTGATGGAAGTCCTCATAGGCTCAACTACATTAAGGTAGCAAGAAAGGGCATAGTCTTTTGGAAAGGTATAAATAGCTTGGCTCATATTTGTAGAGGTTTGGTCAAGAAGTTCAGGATGTTGGATAGTCAAAGTGATGAAAGATTGGGAAAGAGTGTTTACAGATATGGATCTGTCATCATTGGTCCTAACCTGATGCTCAAGTTCAAAGGTGATATTTCAACTTAAGATGTTCAATTCGTGAATAGGCTCAATGTCATTGTGGGAATCCACTTCATCCATTGATGGATTAGACTTGTTAAGTTCATCATTTCATTCTAGACTTACATTGGGTTTAGGTGCATATTGGTGAATAAAATCAACATGTTTCTCTGTAATAAGCTCATCTTCCTCTTTGTCTGTTTGATTTCCTTCGAGATTAGCCAGTTCTTGTGGTGCAACTATCTCTTGATCTATAGTAGGTTCTTGTGTTTCTACTACATTGATCCTTTTCACTAGATCATCTTCAACTTCAAGGAGGTCTTTTATTTCTTTAAGAAAACACTCATAAAGAATGAGTGTGTGTGTAAAAATTGTACCTGATCTGTAGACACAACACTTCAGTAAAACATTAGAGGTTAGCTATAATCAAAATCGTGCAAAATTGAAAGCTATCTAACCAAGTGATTTACTGCCTTCTAGTAGGTGCGAGATTAATGTTCTCAGATTGTTATCGAGATCAGTGACCTAGACGACACCTAAATGAAGGATTTGAATGCCAAACTGATATGAAATATGAATGCAATTAATCTATATTTTTGGTATTTTCTATGCAATAATAATGATGAAAACTGATATGAAATTATGCTAGAATGAAATTGATTTATGAATATGCAAAGTAAGCTAACAATGATATGAAAGCTATGAATTTGAAATTGATCTCAGAAAAATGTTGATTCACAATAAGCTTTGAGCCTTCCAATTGCAATTCTCTAGCGTGATTGTGCAAAATATGAGATATATGGATGCAAATTTAAGAGATGATTGAGAGATGAATTATGAAGAGCTGAGTCTTGGTTTTATAGAAATCCAAGGCTTTGGAGGTGCATGGGAAAAAGCCATAAATCACTCAAATAAATCAGGTTGATTTTTGAGTTATTTTTAAATAAAAGATAATTAACTCACAAAAACATGCAAAAGCAAAGTTTAACTCAAAATAGAGTTTAGCTTTAATTGATAATTGATAGTTGTTTGCTTTTGTGATTGTGCATGTTTTATTTATGAATTAATTTAATAATAAAGTGACCTATGCTCAACTTAACTGATTTTTGAAAATAAATAATTGATTTATGAGTTAATCAATTATTTAATCAAACTTTTATTAAAAACTATATTATTAAATAATGACAACTTGCTTTAATTAATTAAATAAGAATTTAATCAATTATTCATAGGATATTGGATTTATTGTCAAAATTAAATAATATAATTAATAATAGATAGAATTAACTTCAATTAAATAATTAAGTGGCAGAATTAAATCTAATTAATTAAATATGCAAAATATTCAATTAATCAAATTTTAGGATAAATGTGATTTATTGCCAAATAATCATTAAATTAAAGATAATTATGATGATTAGGAATATTACTAGGAATATTCTCTGATGCAGAATTTAAGATAATCAATTATGATTCGATGATGTTTAGATGTGCCTTAGGTTAGGACTTTGATGTCGATTTCATTCGATATGTAGATGCAGGATATTAATGAACTTATAGCCCATTTTTGGGGTATTATATTTTGCCCCTCTTTGAATTACTGTGCGAAGTCCAGTGGTTCAAAGATAGTCTGTGTTTGATAAAAATATGAAACTGATGTTTGAAATTGATAATTGATATGAGATAGAAGCTGATTGATATTGAAATGATATGGAGATAATAGGTCCTGAATGACCAAAGATAACATCAAATGAACCTATGATTGCGAAAAAGTGTCAAAATGCCTGATTCCAAACCTTAGGATTGTAAAGAAGTGAGTGACCCGTTCTAGACTTGATTGTCTTAGTAGAACTAGCAGGTATCACATCCAAACCCTTCAGTTGCCAAAGAACCAAGGAAAGAACACTATGAACTGATGGTTGCAAAAACTGATACAATTTACAAGATTAGGAGAATACCAGATTGATATGGATTTATGAATCTGATATGCCTCAAGTGATGATAGATTTGCCCCGAGCGATGAGGACTTTTGATGAATCAGTAACTAGATGTGATTATTTGTCTTGATCACTGATGAAAGATATTGATAGAAATTGATTACAGACTTTGAATGATGTGCAATACCATGCCCCCTTCAGGATTAAAATTGAAATCTGATAAGGAAAGTCAGCGTTGATAGTTTGGAAGCATGTTAATTGATTGGAAAAGTGGTTATACACATCCGAGAATGCATTCTGCATCGTCGGAAGGTCCCAAAAGACCAAGTTTGACTAGGTGAAACTATGAGTTGACCATAGTTGACCAAGTTAAAATTTTTGATAGTTTGATGTAAGATAATCAGTTAAGTTGAATACTAGATTTCTATGATGATTGAAGGTTGATTATGCAAGTAGTTAATAATATGAATGATCTCTGATTTTGATTTTGATCCCGAAAAAGGATTCTACTTGCTGTTTCATTGGAGGAACCTTCGTGTAAGATTCAGCTCTTGTTAGATTTGAAGATGCAATTTGAAGAATCATTTAAGCATTGAAGTTCATTTAGTCATTGTGAGATCATGCAAAGATGAAAAATGCAAAGAAGCATGCAAAATGAAATGCAACCTAAGACCTAGGACCTAGTCAATGATCATGTGTCGATTTGTTATCATCATTGAACTTTTTGGTAGCCAGATAAATCAATACAATGCTCATTGGCTATGAAACCATGGACATATGAATATCAATTTGTATGTGCCATAATCAATACAACACCCACTAGTGAATAATCATGGATATATGAATATTGATTTTGTTTTCGGAATGTTGGATTAGATATAAGCATCAAAGCATAAGCGCCAGGATGACCTGAATATCATGTCCATGTTGATATAAAAATTTGTATAAGCATCAAAACATAAACATCATGATGACCGGAATACTCCTTGCATGACAAACACATCAAACAATCAAGAGATTATTCTAAATCCAATGTGAATTACCCGTAGTGACCCTTTATCATTCATAGCCTTAGGTAAGATTTGCGTTTCACAGTAGGAGAAAGAACTCACTCAAAAAGACAATAGTTAAATTGAACTTCCTTGAATTTTCTAGGTATCAATGGTCGAGGTACGCATGGCCATCCAATTCAAAATAGAGGCTCTTACAGTCGGACACCATTGCAATCTAGAATTTCCAAAGTTGTTAGATTTTCACATACAAGCAGAAGACAAAGAAAAGATTATGCCCCCAGTCATCACTCTCTAAATCCTATAAAGGACATCATCGAAGAGCTCAAAGGGATACAATATGCAAAAATCTCAATGCGAATCAGTAAGCATACAAGGAGATAAAAGCATGAAAAACACAGATTATTTTCAGTTTGTGTTTGATTGTTGTTGTAGATGCAAAATCCTTTCTGGAGACAAGACTGACTGACTGACTCAAATGAAGCTCTAAAGGACTCTGAGTGGATATGACACGTCTCAAATACACCGGAGACCATAGGATATGACATTGATTGCCCCCAAGTGTAAACATTGATAGGATACAGATGCTTGAGCCGATTGGTGTACAAACCAACTTATTGAAAATTGGAAATGCATAAACAAACCGGGAGATATGTACAAACTAAAGCAAGACTGAAAGCTAGGAAAGACCAAGATTGCACTGATAGATGGAGCATTTGGAACAAGTGGCACCCATTTGTCAATTTTTCACAATCTTGGCAGAGATTCTATTTTTGCTACCAAGGCGCCTGTTTCCAGGTTTTCACCAAGGCACTTTTTTTTTTTTTTCTCTTTTTTGATATTTTTAAATTTTTTTTGAATTTTTAATATATTTTGATTTTTTTTGAATTTTTGATATATTTTCAATTTTTTTTTGAATCATCAAGGCGCCTATTGCTAGGTTTTCACCAAGATATTCATTTTTTTTAAGACATTTTTTAATTTTTAAGATTTTTTTAGGACATTTACCATAAACTGAATGCCTTAGGCATAGAATTTTTTTAGATGGAGAATGTTGATTGGTTCTCAAAGTTGTTCTCCTTCATTCGTTGAGAGTTGATAGGCACCAGAGCCAAAAGTAGCAGTGATGACAAAGGGACCCAGCCAATTGGGTTTGAACTTTCCCTTGCATTCTCGATGGGATTGATTTTTCGGATTTTCTCTCAAGACTAGTGTTGGGTATCCTAAAATTTTTCAAGGTTTGAAGTCCAATTCATGGTTTAGGTCTCCACGCGAGTGTTTTTCCTGGACTAGGGTTTGTAAAGTGTCGTGAAAATGGTCTTGACATGTTCAGGAAAACCCTTACCCTAGGTCTTGTCTTCCAAAAATGTTTCCATTCGTTTCCAAACTTCATGTGGCTTTCTTGTTTCTTTTTCTTGGTTACCTTTTAATCACTTAAGTTGCTATTTGTGCACATGCGTATTTGCCCCTAGTGTTCGCTGAATCAGGAAATGTATTATCAAAGGTCAAAACTATTTAGCGATTCAGCGAATGAGTCATGTTCATGTTCATTATTAATATCAGTCGCCAGTTCTCTAGATCCTCCAGCGGTTATCCCAAACATCCAGCGAATTGGCGAATGCATTAAAGCCAAGCATCTAACCCTTTGTTCGCTAAGTCTCCTAATGTTTCGGCGGTTTCATTTTCTTTTCTGAGAACTAGCGAATGGCGGTTATCTCCAGTTCTCGCAATACTTGGCGGTCTTTTGAAACAATCTAGCGATTCAGCGAACACTGTGTTCGCTTGTTCTCAGAATCTGGCGGTCAAGGGTTGTTTCAACTAGAGAATTAGCGAATACCGTGGATTGCTTTCAAAATCAACGGCCCTGTTTTAATCTCAAGATATCTGTGGGTCCTGCATATTTGATCTGGCGAATGAGCGACTAAATGAAAATAATGCTATCCTCTAAATTTGGCGGTTCTGATGGTTTTCCCAAAAGGATTTCAGCGGAGATAAGTTTTCTTTGTTCGCTAATTCTCGGAATAAGTTGGCGACATGCTAAACCATTTAGCGATTCAGCAAAGCCTTTGGTCGCTAGTTCTCTAAATAAAAGGTAAAGGTTAAAACAATCTGGCGAATAAGAGAATTAATGGATGATAAGTTTTAAGGCTTCAGTCGCTTATTCTCGAAATGAAATTGTCACTGATATAGAGTATTTGGAGAACTAGCGAATGCTCTTTGTTCGCTGATTCTCAGAATTAAATGGTTAAGGGTTTTGATAATCAGAGAACTAGCGATAGCCATCGATTGGTGAAGATCAACGGTCAATCTGGAATCCTGGTATAAAGTGATGATTAAGTTAAATGATTTAGCGACTCAACGAAGCCAGTGTTCGCCAGTTCTCCAGACAGTCAAGCGGTTAAGTATTTTTTTTAGCGAATGCGTGAACCCTTTGTTCGCTAGATCTCCAGGAAAATTGACCGTCAGTCATAACATTAAGAGAATGGGAGATGGTTTTGTTCGCTAGTTCGCCAAATGGTAATTGCAGGTTAACTGTATAAGTGGGAACCCTTTGTTCGCTGATTCGCGAAATGCTTGGATGGTTAAGGATAGGATTCCGAGAACCCGCGAAGCTAATAGTCGCTAGTTCTCCAAATGTGAACCAGGGTCAAACAAGGATTCAGAGAATTAGTGAAGCCAGTGGTCGCCAGTTCTCTGGTTGATAGCTAGGGTTAGCATTTTATTCAGCGATTAAGAGAAGCCATTAGTCGCTGGTTCGCTAAATGGGCTCAGATGGAAAAGGTCACAAAGGAAAAAGAAAAAGGACCGTTGCCACATAGATAAAGTACTTTGTTGATATGGACATAAAACCAGTAAGCCATCAAATCAGCTTCAAGAAGAAAGATTGCATGACGCAAATAGTTTTAAAGTACAGAATCCTGATCATTCCCTCTTCACCTTGTTTTCAAGTAGTTTAATCTATCTGTCAACATCCGGACATGGCGAGCTCGAAATTTGAAATCTGGGGGTACATGAAATTGAATATGGGATCCATTAAGGAGATTTGCATTAACTGTGGTAGTTGCACACCTTGGATTCATATCGATAAATAAGTTGAAGCTCATTGTTTATTTGTTCAAGTTTCAGTCATTGAGAGTTTCTGTCTGTCTAGAGCATTTCCGAGCATAAAAGCATTTGAGATACAGAGAATTGAAGGTGTTCCTGTAGCAAAGATGAGTCAACCTAAGAAGAGTGTAGCGTCTTCCAGTGGTGAGGCCAAATCCAAAGCTGGTGAGGACAAGAATAAGCCTAATTTTTTAGATGAATTCCTGAAACTGTTGCCGGGCTCCAGTCAGAACAAGAGGGCTGCTGATGACGTGTTTCAAGATATTTTGGAACGGTGTAGAGACCCAATCACTCCGGAATTCATAGGTTACACCATTTTCAATTTCTTTTACGGCAATAGAAATAAGCATGTTCCTGTATGTAATGGTTGGGTGCTAGGACTAGGAAAAATGGTTGTCCCTAACGTTTTCCTAGATATTGATTTAATTGTTGCCCTAGCCAGAAGATATGACCCTATCTCAAGGACAATCAGAAAAGAAGACCAATCACCCTTAGTTACTCTTGATAGGGGATCTTTTATGAAAGCTTTTGGTCTTTACACGTCCTTTTCCACTGAGATTGATTTGAACAAAGAAAAGGCAAGATACAGAAGCAATGTAGGGTCAGTAAAAGACCAATTGGTTAAGCATATGCCAAAACAGGACAAATATATAGCCCCCCTTCCTGCTAACATGAATGCCCCATACCAGTTCAAATCCCTCCATCATTATATGAGATATACTTGTTATGCATTATGTAGAGTTTTGGGAATGGATGGGAATGCAGAATTTTTACCAGCTGACTTGCTGATGATCATCTTGGATATTCAAAATCCTTTGGTAAACACTGACTATGATTACATCCAGTATGTGATCGATAGGATGCATCAGGGGCTAATGTCTGTCCAAGAAAGTAAAAGTCCTATTGAGTTCATGCATTATTCTCTATTAATGCATTTGATTCTGTTTTTCAACATCAACAGTTTTGATGCAAACATGTTAAAACCAAGGTTCAATTTCAAAGATCAGCACAATCCAGTGCAGTTGTGGGTGAGGATATGGAATTCTACATCTAATGAGGCAGATTTTTGTGTTTTTCAGAATTTCATTGTTTATCCAATTATCAGGATGCTAGGTATAAATGTCACTAGGTTATCTCCTAGAGTCCTCAGGCTTTTAAGACCACTGCAGTATGTGGATAAGTGGGATGGAAATCACAATTGGAGTGATTTCTACTTGGGAGATAATTCCACAATTATCAGAGTTTATGGCTGTCCCCAACCCCCACATTTATTACCAAAGTATGTGCCTCCGAGGTTGGCTTGTTTGGAATTTGTTTGGCAGCTTATGTGTACAGATAAAGAGCTCCTGGCCCCTCATAGGAAGGGTACGTTCACACCCAGGCAATTCAAGGTAGGTGATTTCCTGATAGGAAAGAGGGCTTTTCCTCAAATCAGTGCATGGCTACAACAATTCAAAATGGTTACTGGTGCTTGTAGGCACATAGATCCTGAGGATTTCATCAAGACTGCCAGGATGACTTACATCCCAAACATTGGTGTGATCAAAGAGCATGAAGGTTTGGATGAAGAAGATGTGATCAGAAACATCTTAGATGAAGATGAAGTTAAAAGGAGATGGTACAGATTCTTTGATTTAGTCGATTTGTCCAACCAGTTGAAAGCATCTCAGATTCCTTTTGAGGGTTTTTTCCCTGATCTTCCTTATTTGAAGAGGATTGATGGGATGATTGAAAAGTATGACACCTTGGCAAATCAATTGGAAGGCTTGATTGATCAGAATGAGCCAGAGAAGAAGAAGAAGAAAGATTATTCATCTTCTGATGAGGAAGAATTCATTGATGAGTCACAAGAAGAAGATAGTCCTCCATAGGTTGAGAGACCACTAGTTGTTGATCTTACTCAAGATCAACCAGAAATGAAGGATATCTCAGAGCCACCATTGAAGAGACAGAGGCTTGAGGAAGGTGAACCTTCAAGGCATGTGAGACAAAGAAGGGAAATTGACAGAGCATCTGCTCTTGTACCAGGTGATAGGCCATATCATCATCAATTGAGGAAAGCAATAAGAGCAGGCAAGAAGATAGCCATTGAGCAAGAAGACAGAGAAAAGTCCTTATGGTTAGAGAAGGATATCAGAGAGGTCTATCAAGAGGAATTCTTGAGTGATGATCAGTTCATTAAGACTGATGAGTTCAAGAGTTTTCTCATTTGGAACAAGCAGCAAGAAGTGAAGAAAGCTCTACCTGAAGGTATGGAGCCAAGTGAAGAAACTTTGAGAGCTCTTGCTTCATATGATCCTAGCTTTGATCCCATCACAGTGGACGAAGCCAGAGATTTGGTTAAATCAAGTGGAATGTTGTTAACCCCAGGATAGGATCTGACTTCTGCATTCCTCATTGATCAACTGAGAAAGCAACCAGAGGGTAGCCTATCATATGAAGTTCACATTGGTGACATGATTAGAGGAAGTGGCTATGACCCTAAGTCCCAGGCTATTGCAATGTGGTCCATGGCTCCCAAAACTCAAAAGCCATCCCTATTGAGTATAGAGGATAAGATGGAGGGGAATAAAATTATATGGACTGTACAAAATACAACAGACCTTGAGGTCTCCAAGGCAGTAACTCATTGGGCTAATCTGAATGAAGCTAAGACAGCTCAGCTGTCAGAAAGATATGCCAAATTGTTTGAGAGTTCAAGCATGGTAGCCAAGGATAGAGATCTGAAAATGATGAGGATCAAACAGTTGGAAGATGAGCTGGCAGAAATAAATGTCAAACTTGAGGAAGCCTCAAAAATAATTCCTCCTCCTCCTTTGCAAGTTGAGGTACCTGTTCAGGTAAATTTGGAGGCAACTGAGGGACCTGCTGAAGACTTGGAAAAGGTGAAATTGGATGCATCCCTGGACACTATAGCCAAAATAGTGCAGTACAGGCAGGACAAAATAAAGGACAGGATGGATGCAGTTCATAAATCAGTCAGCCTATTACATCAGACCAATCAAAAGGTGAATGACTATTTGGCCACCTTGGAACCACTCTATAGTATTTGGTCTAGGAGGAATTTATTGTTTGATAAGCTTGACAGTTTACAAGAACACAGGCCTGATATCCCAAAAGTAGTAACTGATGTGTTTGAAAGGATTGGCCTAATAAGTGCAGCGTCAAAGTTTTTCAAAGGAAAGTCAAACCAAATAAAGGCTAAGTTAGCCATGTTTGATAAAGATTACAACAAGTATTTGCCCCCGGTATATGATGACAATGGAAATGTGGTTAAGCTGGAAGATTGGAAGCTGTCAATGGGTCAGTTGGTCATCAATCAAGATGCCTTCCTAAAAGATAATAAGGCTTTGGACGTGGAAGGAACTAACAATATAATTGATAGTTTATTCAAAGTTGAAAGTGACTGCATCAAGTTTATATCAGAAGTTAAAAATGTGACTGACTCTACATGGGAACGGCAAGTCAACTTGTTACAGGAGCTGCAGAGTTACGATTGGCCATCCGATGATGATGTGGTAGCTTGGGAAAAGCTAATCACAAAGAAGAAGAAGAAACCGGTCATCCAGCTGACGGAGGAGGAAGAAGAATAGATCGCACTTGGCACCTGATCCAGAATTTGAGGGAGAGCGTGTTCAAATAGAGAATGATGTAAGTTAGCCTGTAATGGCAGTCATCATTCATATGACAAACTTGGTAACTACTCTGAAAATATCTACAAACAAAGGTGCCAGCTGCGGAAGTTGTTCAGAACTGAAAATACGCCTTGCTGTCTTTATTAAATATCTTTCTGTTTGTATTTTCTTTTGTTTTCTAGCGCAATTTTCTATCAGCCATCTGAAGCTTGTTGCATCCTTTCGAGGATTCCAGGATGGTTGATTAGTATAAATAGTCTGTTCCTATTGTTGATCGGGGTTGGAAAATATTTTGTAAAGGAGAGGTCTGAAATATAGAACCTGATTTTCTGTGAAATCAAGGAAAATTGTACGAATGCATTTTATCAATTAATACAAATACACTGGAGTTCTGTTACTACAATTTGATTGTCTTTACATGTGGAGTGTTTTAGTTTCTTTATGCATTTAAATTGTAAGACAGTTTAAATACATCTTTCACAAGGTGAATGTAGGGGTTGAGCTTAAGTATCTTTCAAGGAAAGAGTAAAATCTTAGGGGAGGTCTCTGGGAATTGAATATCTATATGTGGATTTGATGATAGGTGTAGGAATGGAAACAATGATATGTTAGGCATGTTATTGGAGTTTCATTGTATTCGCTTTAATAGATATATGTGAAGGTAGAGTTCGACTCTGATGCCCACCGGATAAGGGACTAGTTTTAGATCCACTTACATTGGTTTACCATCCAATATATAATTGATTAAAATTTTACTTCATATGCATAATTTCCAGATTTGAGTCATATTATGACAAGTTCATAAATATGTATTTTAGTGCTTTGTAGAAGCAATAAACGAGGTTAACCCTTCCCTGAGTTTAACTCTAAAAGGAAGAAGGATGAATATCCTTAAGCCATTGTATTGTGTTGCTATTTTTATAGTCTATATCATGATGTTGTGTATCAGGATGATTTGGGCTATACTCAGAGTTTTAGCAACTTATTGATTTGGATTTTGAAGGCAGTAACAGAGCAGTGAAGGAGCAAGTTCTCAATTCAGAGCTCAGTTGAACGTTGAATTGATAGAGGTACACCCGCCTGAGTATGTATTACTCGAAGTGAAGAAGGTTTTAACCTTAATACCTTAGTAGTTTGTAACTTGCTAGGTTACAGCCATTGGGATTATTTGAGTATTTGATTAATCTGCAGGTTCAAACACTAACAACTAGATCGCCAACTTGAAATTCTCTGTGTCTGAATTTATTGTTGTAGCCTCTAGAAATTCTCTTCTGATATACTCTGAGATGATCATACACTACTTGTCTGTGCTCATCTAGTAGTTCAAGTTCTTGCAACCTAGACACTCTGTAGTCATCATCAGTTACTAGACCATGCATTCTGATTCTTAGTGATGGAATTTTAACCTCAATAGGTAGTACCACTTCAGACCCATAAACTAAAGTAAAAGGTGTAGCCCCAGTGGGAGTTCTGATACTTGATCTGATACTTGTTTTGATACTGATTCTGATACTTGTTCTGATACTGGTTCTAATACTTGTTCTGATACTGGTTCTGATACTTGTTCTGATACTTTTTCTGATACTGGTTCTGATATTGGTTCTGATACTGGTTTTGATACTGGTTCTGATACTTGTTCTGATACTTGGTATATTTGATAGCATCTTTTTCCATTGCAAACTCCCAAGCAAGATCATATTGTGCAGTCCCAATGTCTAGCAAGGTGGAGAACAAGAGGGATTGGCAAGTTGGTGGAAGAGATGGAAGACAAGAGAATGAAGGAGAATGAAGGGAAGAAATCCCCAAGGAAAAATCCCTCAAGAATACCCAAGCTAGGGAAAAATTATCATGTAAAGCACATTGGGACAAGCAATGAAAGGCTAGCATAGGATAAGTCACAAAAGCATAATGCCAAAAAAGGAAAGGATGTAGTCCAAAAGAGTAGACATGTCAAGAGGCTTCATAGCACTATGTTTTACTCTTTCTTCTATTAGATCAACACCAAAGGGGAAAAGGATAGCGACAGGTGAAAATGAATGGAGGAAGATAGACATGAAGGCTAAAAAAAAAGGAAATGAAAATAAGATCATCGTAAGATAGCTCACAAAATAGCCAAATGTTCATGTATAGATCAACATTGTCAAGATCAAAGAGACAAGATGAAATGGATGAAATATGTAGAAGAACTACGCATGATGCCTGATTGCCAGGTTTTCATCATTGTACTTATCCAAGGTGCTACAAGGGAGTGGTTTTCACCATAGGATGAATTTATTTCTCTTTACTTTTGCTACCAAGGTGCCTATTTTCAAGTTTTCACCAAGGCACATTTTCAATTTTTATTTTTTTTATTCTTTTTTTGAATTTTTGGAAGAAGGAGAGCTTTTTAGATAATGCTCCTTGAAAAGATAAACCATGATATGCCAAGGATTCAAATGATATGCTCAAAGATGCTGATAGGGAAAGGGAGATGGAAGAGAAAAATGGAAGATAAGGTTTTATGTAAAGCGAGTGAGGTTGGAAGATAGGAGGAATAGGCAAATGAGGAAAAATGATAGAAGGTAGAAGGATAATGCATGGAAGGATTGTGAAAGGGTAGATGGAAAGGAAGGCAAGCTCAACATCAACACATACCTTGAAGGGTGGCGAGAGGGTGGAGGAAATGTGAATGAAGGAATATGTGAAGGAATATGGTGAATGGATAGTAGAGGTTGTGGTTTAGGCACGTGGAATGGAAGAATATTTTTGGAGGGAGATGAAGTGGAAGTCTTTGGAAGCTTGAATGTCAACTTCACTTTTTTCTCAACACCAGACTCTTTCAAGAGAGATTTTGGAATCCATATAGCCGTAGGCTTTTTATTTCCTTTTGATGATCTAGAGAGAATATCTTTAATGATGGATTTTGGAACCCATACTTGTCTTGTAGTTTTTTTCTTAGATATCTCTTTGGACTTTATGCTTCCATATCTATTAGAGGAGACATGGTGATCTTCTTTTTTTGATGGATTCTTGTATTGCTTCTTTTTCTTGTATTGAACATTCAAGTTACTTCCAAAGGACTTGGGATTTGTGGAAGAGGGAGGATATGACTAGTTTAGATGGGTGGATGGATGAAAAGGATTCAAGGGTATGCATCTATGTTGATCTTGAGGAAAGATGGGAGATGGAGGGGTGTAAGGACCCAAGATGGATGGTGAATTAGGAGAGTTAGGAGGGGAAAGTGAAGGGACATAAGGACCCAAGATGGATGGAAAATTAGGAGATTTAGGAGGGGAAAGGGAAGGGACATAAGGACCCAAGATGGAAGGAAGCCGTGAAGCCCTTAGTAGTGGTGGAAGAGGTCCAAGGATGGAAGTGGAAGATGCAAAAGGATAATCAATAAGTTCATTAGCATCTATATGACAACCAAGGATATCAACATCTTTAGAGTGAGCATTAGAATTTTCAATAGAATCAAGTACATCTTGAATAGGAGCACCTTTTTTGATAGGATTGTTC
Source organism: Chamaecyparis obtusa (assembly GCA_027943335.1). Lineage (NCBI taxonomy): Eukaryota > Viridiplantae > Streptophyta > Pinopsida > Cupressales > Cupressaceae > Chamaecyparis > Chamaecyparis obtusa. The sequence goes on from BSBK01005187.1 coordinate 121,642, forward strand.
AAAGCTTGCAAAGACTTAGGAAGAGTAGAAAGTGGAAATGAACATGGAGTGGTAGAACAACAAGATGGAAGACTTTGATCTTGACAAGGATCTTTGGATAGCACAAGCACATAATTTTTCTTTTGATTTTTAATAGGCTCAACATTGGAAGTAACAACACCATTTTTAACAACCTTAATGGAAGTATCATCTTTGGAAAGCACAAGTGTAGTAAGGTTATTTTGATTGTCAATAAGCTCAACAGTGTAAGTAGTAGCTTGATCTTGCTTAGGAGAAGACTTAAGACATGGTGGAATGCATGAAAAAGGGTCTATAGGATCAAAAGAACCCTAAGGCAAATAAGAAACATCAGAAAAAGGAGTGGATGACATGGAGGGTTCTTGATCTTGATCTTTCTTTATGTTCTTTCTTCATCATTTTTAGAGTCCTCTTGACATAGAGCCACTTCTAAGGACAAGGAAGCATGTTGGGATTGTATGGAAGACTTTGGAAGAGATGGTGAAGGACTAGCTGAAGTAGACATTATAGAATATGAAGGCTTAGGCTCTTTAGGTTTATCATTATTGAAAGTATTTGCAGCCAAGTGAAGGTTAGCTTGAGTTTCTTTAAGAGGTAGTCCTAGAGGATAACAATAGGGAACTGTATGAAAAGTATTGGGGCTTGTGTCGGATGAAGGTTCTGTGAAAGATTTGAAAGACTCGAAAGCTTTAGGAAATGTATGAGTATTAGAGGAAGTAGGGGATGGAAGGGAATCATCACAAGACAAAGGTCCAACATTAACATGATCTTGCTTGAGAGTATAATCTTTATTTTCAGCCTGAGAGTTCTTAGAGGAGAGATCCTTATAGTATTGATGTTTCAAGCTAGCACGATGCATTTTATAGTCCTTAGTAGTAGTAGATGGATCATAATCAAGGTATTGTCCACAAAAGCCATCAAAGTCTTTTTCAAAATCAGAATCATATGGATCACCATCACGATCTATCCAATGTGATGGCCCATTTGTAGTAAGTAGGAACAAACAACGAGGAGGACTCTTAGGAATAGAGGTGTCATAGATATCATTACATTGTCTGTCGTCATAGTCATCATAGTCTCCAAAGCTGGATGTGTCACTCTCCATGGAAGAGGTATCATAAGGATTGTCACGTTGCTCACATTTTGTCTGGAGGCATGGTGACATGTACAAGTCTTTATCACATGGAAAAGGGCATAGAGCTTCCATGGAGAACTCTTTAGGTTCCTTTTCTTTCTCAAGTTTGTTAAGTTCAATTTGCATAGCTTGCAGTTGCTTCATCATAGTGGTGATTAGAGCTTCTTCCTCTTGTGTACTGATTCTTTGAGACATGTGTACTGATTCTCAATGGCTACTGCTCTGTTCTTGACACAGTGATTTGTATGATAGATTCTGGAACTAGGCTGAAAAAGCTAGGTATCTGGCAATTCTGACAACTTTCTAACAACTTTCAAAAATTTTCCCAAATGACACTTTGTAGACTCATACGATAGATGGGCAATAATGAAATGACACTTTGTGAAAACTCATATGACTTTTGGGTAGCAATGAAATGATAGTTGAAAATATCATACGACAGTTACAAGATTTTGACTTTGAAGATTTGCTAGCATGGAAACTCGTACGACACTGGGTACTCAATCATATGACATATGGGTTGTAATGAAACGACACTTGAAAAAAACTCGCATGACTTTCTAACCTCTTGAGACAAATTTTGACTCCAGAAAGGATTTTACGTCAGATTTTGCAAATTTTGAGTTTTTAGATTTAAATTGTTTGCAAATCTCAATGTCCAAATTTGAGGATTGTAACAGATTTGTCCGTTTTCAGTAACCAGATAGATAAACAAGCACGCAAAATAGTAAGCAAGTGATTTCAAGCATGTCTGAAAATAATGAACAAGGGCAAAAGCAACCTTGCGCATGAATAATCAAGTGACTTATTCATTCTAATCCTCAGAAGCGCTAATTGTGTATGTTCCAAAATGTTTTGCAATAATGCACATATACCCTATAAAATGAAAATTTGGCCTCACTAGGGTTTTTAGTAATGGTTTGACTCTGCAACTTTTATGATCCAAAGGGGTGAACTCCAATCCCAGCGCACCAAGGTTTTGACACAGTCTGAGAACTTAATCTTCAAGAGCTGCTAGGGAGATCTGACAACCCAACAATGAACCATACCCGTGGAGATTTCTTCCATAAGGACATTTATATAGCGGCTGTCACTACCATGGTGAAAATGGCTATGACCGCTTGAGGTTCCGTCAACACAGTTTTCCTTGTGAAGGGATTGTCCGCTATGGTTAACCCTCTCTAAAGATGACTCATAATAGTATACCATAAGGGGACTTGGCTCCAGATCCAAGGTTTTTGATACCTTTTCACTTTTAACCCAAACAAAGTAAGCAGATTAATCTGACACGCTAAGACAAAATTTTGCTTCACCAAGGTCTATGATGCCAACTCCACGTGATCTATCAACCTCTCCAGGGAGAGAATGTATCAATCAATAAGAGAAGGTGCACTAACCAATTTTGATTCACCAAAGCTCTTGATGTCAACCCCACGTGATCTATCAACCTCTCCTGGGAGAGAATGTATCGATCAATAAGAGAAGACACACTAACCAAGTTGAATGTGAAATGCACTAAGTATCCTCCCTACCTACAAGGATTCTGTCGTCAAGAAAGATTTCTCTAGGAATCCAATCTCTCAAGAATCATGAATAGTGTTCATAGGGCCTAATTACTATGTGAGCACAGATATATTCCCGAAAGAAAATCTACCAAAAGTACCCAAAAAGTAGAAAGAGGAACAGTTAACGCTTAAAGCGAATATGAGATGAGTCCACAAGGTGGAACACTTAACACCTCACAGAAGCTGAAAATGAGTCCCCACCTTAGAAAAAAAGTGAGTTCCTAAAAGCACAAAAGGGTTGCCAAGTGGAACACTTAACGCTTCTGTCCTATTGACCCCTCCCCTTTATGGTGCTGAGATTGCAACCACGGGGCAGAAATGAGGGGCTGACAGATTAGCAAGTCCAATAACCCAAGATAGCAATCAAGATCAATCACAAGTATTCTAAGACTACTTAATGAATCCTTAAGGGGTCACAACCTAGTATCAATTATGCAAGTGTGTAGAAATAGATAAAAGCATGAAAGGATGCACACAAGCCAGACACATAAGAGATTTATTTTAAGTCCAAATTGAAATGTTAATAGATGAAGGAGAATACCTTAGGTCCAACGCTCTGCAATCCAGAATTTAGCACACATCTGAAAGTACAAAATCAAGACAAATCAACAGCAAACTATAAGCGTTTAGAAATCAATAATTTGAAAGTACAAATATGCAAATTCTGTGCCTCTGTAGAAAAATCTCACGCGAGGCAGGATGCAGTCCCACGCGAGGAAACACTATTTCGCGTGACAAAGGATGAAATCTCATGCGAGTTAGGATGTGGTCCCGCGTGAGGAAACACTATTTCACATGACAAAGGATGAAATCTCGCGTGAGTTAGGATGCGGTCCCGCGGGAGGAAGTACAGTCTCACGTGAGAAATTGATTTTTCGTGCACAAAAAAATAATGATACCAGTGAAATTTTGCACGACACAAAGAAATCTCGTGTGACAGTGTGAAATCTCGTGCGATAATTCATACAAAGATGTATGAAAGTATGGACAAAATGATAAAAATCATAGTGTACAGACATTTTTGATAGAAAAAGTGCCAAAAATTATATTTTTTTATTTTTTGCAGGCAAAAAAGAAACAAAAAATAACGTCCTACAGAGTATACCAAGACCCTTGAAACCCTTATCCTCAAAAGATAGACAATTGATAGAAATGAAGGGAAACCCAATTCAGGGCCCCACGGTGGGTGCCAGAAATGTGTGTGAAAATTGTACCTGATCTGTAGACACAACACTTCAGTAAAATATTAGAGGTTAGCTATAATCGAAATCGTGAAAAATTGAAAGCTATCTAACCAAGTGATTTACTGCCTTCTAGTAGGTGTGAGATTAATGTTCTCAGATTGTTATCAAGATCAGTGACCTAGACGACTCCTAAATGAAGGATTTGAATGCCAAACTGATATGAAATATGAATGCAATTAATCTATATTTTTGATATTTTCTATGCAATAATAATGATGAAAACTGATATGAAATTATGCTAGAATGAAATTGATTTATGAATATGCAAAGTAAGCTAACAATGATAGGAAAGCTATGAATTTGAAATTGATCTCAGAACAATGTTGATTCGCAATAAGCTTTGAGCCTTCCAATTGTAATTCTCCAGCGTGATTGTGCAAAATATGAGATATATGGATGCAAATTTGAGAGATGATTGAGAGATGAATTATGAAGAGCTGAGCCTTGGTTTTATAGAAATCCAGGGCTTTGGAGGTGCATGGGAAAAAGCCATAAATCACTCAAATAACTCAGGTTGATTTTTGAGTTATTTTTAAATAAAGGATAATTAACTCACAAAAACATGCAAAAGTAAAGTTTAACTCAAAATAGAGTTTAGTTTTAATTGATAATTGATAGTTGTTTGCTTTTGTGATTGTGCATGTTTTATTTATGAATTAATTTAATAATAAAGCGACCTATGCTCAACTTAACTGATTTTTGAAAATAAATAATTGATTTATGGGTTAATCAATTATTTAATCAAACTTTTATTAAAAACTATATTATTAAATAATGACAACTTGCTTTAATTAATTAAATAAGAATTTAATCAATTATTCATAGGATATTGGATTTATTGTCAAAATTAAATAATACAATTAATAATAGATAGAATTAACTTCAATTAAATAATTAAGTGGCAGAATTAAATCTAATTAATTAAATATGCAAAATATTCAATTAATCAAATTTTAGGATAAATGTGATTTATTGCCAAATAATCATTAAATTAAAGATAATTATGATGATTAGGAATATTACTAGGAATATTCCCCGATGCAGAATTTAAGATAATCAATTATGATTCGATGATGTTTAGATGTGCCTTAGGTTAGGACTTTGGTGTCGATTTCATTCGATATGTAGATGCAGGATATTAATGAACTTATAGCCCATTTTTGGGGTATTACAATGAGCTCTTCAGTGGTGTCTAAATCATCACTATCAGATTGTTCAGTTGTTTCTTCCTTGGGTTGATTTGTTGTGGAGGGCTCAATCTGTCCTAAGACATGTGGAGAGTTCTTGCTAAGATAGAAATGTTTCTTCTTATATCCTAGACCTATTGTATTCTTGTTTTCTCGGCCACGATGGTCAAGAGGTGACATAAGACCTTTACCCTATAGTCCTAGAGGCCCTTTTCCTTTATATGCCTTTTTTGTGATCAATTTGTCCCCTGGGCCATATGACTTAGAAGGGATCTTTGGTGTTTTAGAGTCACATATTTGAACAATTTGAGATTCAGGTTCATCTTTGTATAGCCATGCAAGTACAGCTTCAACCTCTTCAAACTCTTCTTTGGACACTTGTTCTGCAACAAAATTTCCTTTATATGCCTCAAGAGATTCTTTACCTTCCATTTTAGAATGTTTTAGAGTTTGTCCATAAGACTTAGGTGAGATAGGGAGAGATGTCAAAGATAATACTGGATCTATAGTATATTCTCACATACCATTTTATTTGATTTTAACCTATTTAGGAATGTCTTCCATCTTGGAGGTTGAAGCAACATCTAGCTGCTTAGTGGAAGATTCTCTATTATTAGGAACGAGCTTATCAACACTTTCTTTCAATGCATTGCAAGTTGTATATAGATCCACTAGAATCGTCACCTCTACTCCTTCATAAGGAAATTTCAAACACTGATGGTATGTAGAAGTAACAGCTTTCATTTCATGTATCCAGGGTCTCCTTAGAAGGATATTGTAAGCCAAAGGTAGATCAAGAACTTGACATATAGTATCTCTGATGATAGGACCACTCTTATAGGTAAGATAATTGTTCCCTTGGAAGATCTTTCTTGCTCATTGTATGCTTTGATAGTTATCTTCTTTCTAGGATCAATGGCCATTTATGAAAATCCCAATTGTGTAATCAAGCTAAAAGAATAAATGTTTAGACTAGCACCCCCATCTATCAACACACATTTGACATGATGGTTTTGGATCAAGACTTCAATATGCAAGGGCTAGTTGTGCGGATGAATCAAGGAGTTATCATCTTCCTCTGAAAAGGAAATATACTATGGAGATGTAAGGTGACCAACCATAGCCTGGAATCTGTCTAAATCAAGGTTATCAGGAACATTGGATCCAAGCAGAGCATTGTCTAGAATGGCTCTATGAGCTTGAGATATCCGAAGCAACTCAAATATGGAGATTTTTGCATTTGTATGCTGGAGTTGTTGGAAAATACTGTATGATGTTGGCCTCGTGTCTTTAGGATTTTAAGATTTAGATGTAGCCTTCTATTTAGAAGTAGATGAAAGATTAAAAGGCACCTTAGGGACATTGGATGAATCTGGTATTTGTCCTTGCAGATGTGCTTGAGTTTGTGATCGAGTAACTGCATTAGCTGATTGGTTTTATCTATCTTTTCTTACAATTGTGATGACATTGCAACACTCAAATAGACCTGGTTCAACCATATTGATAACATCATTGTTTCTAGAGTAGGCATAATTGACTTTAGCACCCATATTAGGTTGAGAAGAAGAATCTTCTTTACCATGTTTTGGAAATAGTTTCGTGAATGTTGTATGATCATTATTGCTCTTATGATTGTTAATCATGATTTCCCCATTATCAATTTTGTCTTGTATGATGTGCTTCAAGCGAACATAGATATTAGTCTTATGACCCTTATTGTGATGGAAGTCACAAAAATCATTCTCTCTCCACCATTTCGGTTTAGGTTCAAGATCAAAGACTTTTATCTCAGCCAAGTAGATGATTTTGTTAGCCAATAGAGTTTTCATGGCAGATTCCAAGGATTCTCCAAGAGGAGTGAATTTGCAGTTAGGATCTATAGCCCAAGGTCTATAATCAGATGACTTCTTATTGGGTATGTTGTTTTAGCTTTGAAAGCTTTGATAGCTTGGGTGCCAATAGTGAGATTGAAAGTGGTTGCCTTAGATGGGGCACATATAGTATCAACAATGCCATCAGTGACAATGCCTTTATTCTTATTCCATTTTTTTTTCTTGTCCTTAGAACTAGATTCAGATTCATACTTGTCCTTTTGAAGTGTGATATCTCCTTTTTTCACAAGTACTTTCTCAATTTTGATCGCATTATCTACCATCTTATCAAAGGATGTATGATTTTGCATTTGTAAAGGGTAGTTGATTTCTGGAACAAGATTATTGATGAAGATTTCTAGTTTCTCGATTTCTAGAATGGGTCTAGCATATAGAGAAAATTTCTTCCTCCATCTCTTGAGAAATGTTAGGAATGGTTCTCCTGAATATTGTTTCAGATTGTCGATGTTGATCATGGTGACCAGATGCTAGATATTGTAGGAGTATTGTTGATAGAATAGTTTGATTAACTCCTCAAAATTTTTGATAGTTGGAGGCATTCTAGAGAACCAATGAATGGCTGCTCCTCCCAGAGATCGAGGGAAGAGACACATTAAGTAGTTGGTTCGTGCATAAACTCCATAGATTGAGTACAAAATTCTTTGACATGATCTTGAAGATCAGAGTTTCCATCATACTTATCATATTTAGTCATTTCCACTCTTTTAGGGAATGGTGGCATGTACAAGTCTTTATTGAATGGAAAAGGGCATAGGGCCTCCATAGAGAACTCCTTAGGTTCCTTTTCTTTTTCTAGTTTGTTAAGCTTGACTTGCATGGTATGCATCTATTTCATCATAGCCATGATAGGGGTTTCTTCCTCATGCGTAATAATAGTTTCAACATTAAAGTTTGGAGGAAGTTTAGCTCCTTGATGAGATAACTATAGAAAGTATGACTCCCTATCTTCTTTCAAGAAATGCATCATCATTTTCTTGAAGTCATCATAATTTTGATATCGAGCAATTTCAGAAGGTGTAGGTTCTTGATCCGTACCATGTTGAGAGTGAGGTCCTTGAGACCCATGATGTGTCCCTCTGTGAGACATGTTAGGAGTTTTAGGACTCCCTGGGATAGATTGAGGTGAAGTTTGTTGATTACCTCCATGAGTTGATGGAGGGGGTATGTAACCAGTTTTCAATAAAAAATTTCCAAGACCATCATCTTCGTAAAGACATGAATTGTAGAGTTGTTTGAGAGTTGGACCTACGTGAGTAGACAAAGGCAAAGTATGAGATGCTTCTCTAGATTTCTTGTGTGATGAAGCTCTAGTTTCCACCATTAACCTTGGGTGAAGCAAAAGAATAAGATGAAGACAACTGAAGAATGAATTGATTCAAGAAGATCGGATGATGCAACCTTGTCAAGATTGAATTGATTAAAGATTAGATTGGATGTAAATGAAGGATATTGTGTCACAGTAGTATGGGTAGACACCCAATAGATGGCGGGCATGAGCTCACAACACTTAGTCATTTTGTAAGAAGACTGAATTTGAAGACAATTTTGACAAGGTTTTGACACAAGATGAAAAAGACTCAAATCGATAAATTAGAAGGCTAAATCAGACTCAAGAGACCACTTTAGGAAAATCATCAAATTTATTCTACCTTTTGCTCTATTCCTGACACAGTGAATATTTTGATAGAATCTGGAAATAGGCTATAAAAATTGGATTCTTGACAAATTTGACCAATCTCTGACAACTTTTTGAAAATTCTCAAATGAGTTTCTGAAGGCTTGTACGACACTGGGTATGCTCTCAAAAAAAAATTGACAAGACTCGTACAATAATTTCTACCAGGGATAATGTTATTTTGATTTCTGGTGACAACATTTGTATGACACAGTACTAGCTCTCATACGAAAATACAGGAGTTATGAAATGACTTTTGCTCAAAACTCGTACGACATTCTGACCCCATGAGATGACTTTTGACTCCATAAAGGTAGTTTTCTCTGGATTTTGCAATCTTTGGGTTTTTAGTTTCAGATTGTTTGCAAAATTGTCTATCCAAGTTTGAAGATTATTCTAGGATCATTTGTTTCCAAGAACCAAATATATAAACAAGCATGTAGAACAACAAGCAAGTGATTTCAAGAACGTCTAAAAACAATGAACAGGGGACAAAGCAACCCTGCGCATGAACAATCAAGTGACTGAATGTGCTAATCCCTAGAAGTGCTAATTATGTATGTTCCAAAAAGTTTTTCAATAACACACATATTCCTAGAAAAATGAAAATTTGGCCTAACTAGGGTTTGTAGTAATGGTCTGACTTTGTAACTTTTGTGATCTCAAGAGGGTGAACTCCAATCCAGGCACATTGGGGTTTGTACATAGTCTAAGAAATTAATCAATCAGGAGTTGCTAGGGAGATTTGACAGCCCAACAAGAGACCACACTTGTGAAGATTTCCTCCACAAGGACATTTATATAGCGGCTGCTGCTACCACAATGAAAATGGCTATTACTGCTTGAGGTTCCATCCACGTGGTTGACCCAATTAAGGGAATATCCACTATAGTTAACCCTCTCTAAAGGTGACTCACAAAAGATACCACATGGAGACTAGTTCCAGATTCAAGGATCTAAGTTTTTGATACTACCCAAAAGGGAGTAGAGCATAGTCCTCTAGCATTTTCACTTTTAACCAAAACAAAGCAGATAGATTAATCTGACACACTAAGACCAAAATTATCTCACAAAGATCTATGATGTCAAAGGCTTATGATCTATCAACCTCTCTGGAGAGAGAATGTATCAATCAAAAGTTGAAGATGCACAAATTTAGTAGAATGCAAGAAAATCTCAGTAACCTCCCTACCTACAAGGGGATCCTTCATCAAGAAGAGCTTTGCATGCATGAACAAGTGAAAGAAGCCCACTCTCTCAAGATTATCTATGAATAGTGTTCATAGGGCCTATTTACTATGTGTAACAGATATGCAGAAAGTAAATCTATGTTCATTTTATAGCCCAAAATGAAGTCTGTGATACGAAAGCAAGAAAAGTCACACAAGCTTGACATGTGAGTGTTCATTTTATGTCCAAATTGAAGTGTTATCAGATCATAGTAGTAGATTTTACCTATTTTGGCAATTTAGTTTGTGCTTTTCCCAATTAGATTCAACAAATATTAGTTAGCAATAGAAGATTTCAATTGTTAGGGTTAGCTGTTAGTCCAAATCTGAAAATCAAATCTAAAAAACTAAAAATTTTGAAACGACAATTGAATCCTGGCACTAAAACTCATACGACAATGGGTTACCTTCCAGATGATAGTCAAGAAACTCATACAATAGTGGGTGTCTTCTCATATGACAATCAAGCTCCCAAATGATAATGTATAGCTTATGATACGAGCCTCGATGAAATCAACTATCGTACAATAGTGTGGTCTTCCTGGTATGACTTTTTGACAAAAGTCATACGAAAAATGTACGGACAGAGAATGAAATCGTAGAATCAACCAGAAAATGATAGAAAAATAGATAGAAGTGAAATAGAAGAGATGGAAACCCGTTTCAGGGCCCCACAGTGGGTGCCAGAAATGTGTGTGTGAATTTTGTACCTAGCTGTAGACACAACACTTTAGTAAAACATTAGAGGTTAGCCAAAATCAAAATCTTGCAAAGTAAATGAAACTATGCTAACCAGGTGATTTACTACCTTCTAGTAGGTGCGAGTGTGATGTTCTCAGAGTGAAATCAAGATCAGTGACAATGCAACACCTAAACGAAGGATTTAAATGAAAAAGAATGAATGTAGGTTAACCTATATTTTTGTATTTTGTGTGCAATAATATGAGAAATTGTATGAATCTAAGATATATGAATAAAATTGAATGCAAATTTAATCTAAAAATGATATCAAAATCTATGATATGAAAACTATGCAAAAACTATGATCAAGTATGAAAGATCTCACAAATCGCCTGTCGCAAGTGCTTAATCCTTCAATCGTCAATTCACCAGAGTAATTGTGCAAATTTGAGTGTTGATAATTATGAAGAGCTAAGCCTTGCTTTTATAGAAATCTAGGGCTTTGAGGATGCAGGAGAAAAGCCATAAATCACTCTTGATAAACTAAGGTTGATTTTTGAGTTATCAGGAAATCAAAGATAATTAACTCACAAAAATCATGCAAAAGTAGTGTTTTACTCAAAATAGAGTTTAGATCAAATTTCAACTCATCATCAGATGTTGAGTTTCAATTTTAAAATTGATTGTTAATTTCTAGTTGCCTTCTTTTCTAATTGTGCATGATTTAATTTAAATTAATTTAAAAATAAAGTGATTTACTCTCAACTTAAAACTGATTTTTGAATTAAAACAATTGATTTATGGGTTAATCAATTATTAAATCAAACTTTATTCAAAAACTATATTATTAAAAATTGACAATTGACATGAATTACTTAAATAAGAATTTAATCAATTAGTCATGAGATTTTAGATTTATTGTCAAAATTAAATAATACCATTTAGGAATAAATAGAATTAAATTCAATTAAATAATTAAGTGGCAGTATTAAATCTAATTAATTAAATATTCAGAATATTCAATTAATCAAACTTTAGGATAAATAAGATTTATCGCCAAATAATTATTAAATTAAAGATAATTAGGATAAATAAGAATATCGCTAGGAATATTCTCCGATGCAGAATTAGGATAAAATCAATTAGGATTCGATAATGTGTAGATGTGCCTTAAGTTAAGACTTTGATGTTGATTTCATTCGAATTGAAGATGTAGGAGGTTAATGAACCTATAGCCCATTTTTGGGGTATTACACTAGATAGAACAAATTATCTCTAGTCTGTTCTCCACTTCCAATTAGTTCACTACTGGCATCAAATATTTTAGCTTTTCTATGATGAAAATCCACTCGGTAACCAGTGCTATTAAGCTATGCAACACTTAGCAAATTATAGTTAAGACCTTCAACTTAAAAAGCATTTTCACAAGTGATCTTATCAGTTAGCTTAATTAATCCTTTACCCTTTACAGAACATGGTGCATCATTACCAAACTTAACACTTCTACCTTTGTAATGATCTAGGGTTTCAAATTTACTTTTGTCACCAGTCATGTGATGTGAGCAACCACTATCAATAATCCATTTATCACCTTTGCTCACATAAGAAACAAGTGCAATTTTCTCATCTTCATCAGAATCATCTTTCATAGCAACATAAACTACTTCAATTTCAAAATAATAATCATCATCATCAGTGTCAGTTTATTCTTTAGCAATATAACAGGATTTGTTACCTTTATCCTTTTAGTCCTTGTACCTTCGGTAACCTCTATTTTCTCTCTTATCCTTGTACTTGCTTTCTCTTTCCTCATCTTTTTCACTCCTATCAGGACATCTTGCAGCTATATGGCCAACTTTGTTACGTGAAAAACATATGATAGGAATTTTACCTTTATATTTGCCTTTTCCTCTTTTCAATCTTTTGGCCATAAGAGCTTCAAGATCCTCTAGTTCCTCATCAAAAGTGTCACTATCACTTTCACTATCACTTATACATTTTTATTTTTCCCTCTTAGACTTATGGAAAACCATTTGTGACTTGAATGCAGATTCAACATTAGCAACAGTGTAGTTATCATAGTTAGAAAGCTCAAAAGTAGTAAGCCTACCAACAAAACTTTCCAGTGTTAAAACATTACAAGGGTTACATCTAGATTCTTGAATTGCTAAAATTTTGATGGCATATATAGGAAGAAAATTTATCAATACCTTTCCAATAATAGCTTCATCATTAATATTTCCATTAGATCCTCTAATAGCATTTACTACCTCCTTGATTCTACCACAATATTGAGCAATATTTTCACCTTCTTGCATTTTCATTTCATCAAACTTACCTCTCAGGCTTTAAGCTTTTGCCCTTAGTACACTTGTATCAGCACCTTAGATATTTGCAAGAGTATCCCACATTTTATTTGCATTTGTGCAATCTTTAATGTCTTCAAATTCAAGATAGCTTAAGGCAGATGTAATCTCCAACATTGCTTGGTTGTGTTCCTGTTTAGCTCTCATCTCCTCGGCAGTCAAAGGTACAGCAGGTGTAACATATTCATGTTCAACATAATATTTTGTCAAGTCACCAATACTAGCTAAATGCAGTTTCATTAGACTCTTCCATGTAGGGAAGTTCTCCTTATTCAAATTCGGTACCTCCTTTTTATACATCTTGATCATTTGCTTCAAGTACCTTTAAATTTGTTCGGTGTAAGCACCAACAACTCTAATCCAGATGTATCAATAGAGAGGGGGGTGAATCAGTTGTTCTTAGGTCCAAATGTATCAATTGAACATTTAAACACTTCAACAATCTCAGATCTAATCACCGGGTAAGAGCACAAAGTTGTGTCACATTTCAGGACAACGTATCAGCACAGTTAAATTTGAGTATTTCTAACTAAAATTATTTTTTGTCAAACATATGGTCTAGCTAGATTCATTCTAGCTAAGTTAGATAAGTTCTTCACCTTTTCCAATTGGAAATATCTATTAAATGCATGTTTTATAACAATTACTAAAGAAATAAAATTATTTCAAAAAAGTGACGTTTCAATAACTCTTACTCTTTTTAATGATATTTTTTTACAAATATAAAAATACCCTTTTTTAGAGCACAGAGTCAAGATTATTATCATATAATTTTTATAGTATTTTAATTAGATCTAATATATTATAATTTCAAAATACTACAAGTAGGTATTTTAACATTCGAGAACAAGATGCTTCAAAAATAGAAAAAAATAGTAAAGCTTATCAAAAAAATTGAAAATTTATATTTAACACTAGCGGAGAGAGTTATCTTCAAAAGTGTGTAATTTATTTTCTGAATGGTGTAGATTTGATAGGGGAAATTTGACGCGAGATGAAAACTGTCGATTTCAGGTATGTTCAACTTTGAGTAGTTATAACAGAGAAAATATACATTGAAAACTAATTTTTCTTCTTTTTTGCACTAGCTATACATTTATCTATGACATATTTTGAAATCAAAGAAAAAAGAGATTATTTGCATATACTTTTTTGGTGCAGACAAGACTCTTGTTTTTCAACATTTTTTAGCAAGTAAAAAATGGACTTAAAAAATTTAAAAACCATGTGAATTCTTGTTCAAAAAAAATTAAAAAAATTATAGCCATAAACTTCATCCACTTTTACACATTTCATTAGTTTACATCATCTCCAAATTTTAAACATAAATGCCATTTTTATGTCATTAAAGTTAAAATTTTTGTGTGTTGTTGACCTTTTCCTTTATAAAAGTGTGACACAGCTTTGTACTTTTACCCCACCAACACTACTCAATTATTAAATAATGTATGCCAAAAACATATAACAATGCAGTCCACTATCCAATAGTATTTAACTTGCAAAACATATAAATGTTCACACAAAAACATTCACACAGGTATGACACCAGGATTTATAGTGGAAACCCAATTTTGGAAAAACCACTTTGTAACATGTTGTTGATATTTTCACTCTTCTGAAGTGAGCTCTGTGAAAAGATAACGTTGTTAAAAGTTTACAAACACACTGCTAGGTGTGACCTTGTTAAAGGATTTCAACCACCCTGTTAGGAGTAAGCCTTGTTAGAGGACTTAAGTACATTCCATCAGAATGCAACCTTGATTAAAGGATTTAAACAATGACTATTAGGTCAACCTTGATTAAAGGATTTAGACTGATACAATGGTTAGAAAGTAGCAGTAGTATCTGATTTGAAAGACATACAACTCACTTTGCAAATAACAGATCCAATTCACACATATATGTTGGCCTATTGACTGAGTTCCAATTCCATTTTCATCACTGATCTTCTTGGAATTTGCTTCAAGAAATCACAACTCTTATCAACTCCTTCATCGTCAGTCTTTCTGCTTAGACTTATCAGTCAATAACATCAACAACTCCAACATACTTCTTTAACCTCACACTTAGGTTTTCCTTTATACCTCTTCAATAGGTAGATCCATCTTTTTCTGCTTAATCTCCTCTATAGATCTTAGGTTTAGGTCGGATTCATCGAATCCTTCCAACATTCACATTCTTCATCCATCCTTCTAGAAACATATTCAATCTCTTTATTAAAATCACAATAAAATGGTTTAATGTGCATTAAATTATCCATACACTCAATTAATAAAGTCAAAATGATTTACATAATCCAAGAATTTAACTAAATCGGCCAGGAATCTGAATTCTTCCTCAAGTGTAAATTACTGATGCTCGGTCAATACTGTGTTCAACTCCTCGGTCATCACTGCGTAGCTCAGTCATCTCTTCAAACTGTCTCCCTCGACTAATGCTATCACTCGATAATGAACTGATGTCTGGTCAACACTGAATTTACTTGACATATACTAGCTCTTGGTTGACACTAACATCACTCGACTTAAACTAGATTTCTTCACTTTTTCTCGGTTAAGCCTACTTATTTAGTCTTGCTTCTTACTTAGATAAACAATACATTATCTTATCACTGTGCCACATAATTTCTTACTTAGATAAATAATACATTATCTTATCATTGTGTCACATAATCAAGTACTCATTGAAGTATCAAATAACTCAACCTTTTTCTAGGTTCTATTGTTATCACCCTTTCCCTAATCCTTCTCATCAATCAATATATATAATACTTTCTTAGATAGTAACTATCTTACCAGTTAAGGTTTGACATCAATGAAAATACAACAATTTCTTCAATTGCAATTTCCAACAATGCAATCATCAAATTCTTGCATAAACCATGAATCCCTTGAAATCACCCTTAATATTTACCCTTCCTTTGAAAGAAACTTAAGATTAACCTCACAATCTACCTTGTAAATGATGTGTTAAATGTGCCTTACAAATTCAATACATAAAAACTCAATATCCATACAAGAAGACAATAGAAATGTGCAAAGGAGTTCTAATATATTTTTATTGATATTTCTCTGTATCAGTACATTCAAAATGACAAAAATTCTTAGAACAAGACTCAAAATCCAGAACTCTCTCTCTATAAAATAATCTTACCATCCATTTACAATACAAATTCTTGCTATATATATCATCACTAGCCATATTTGAATCCTCGAGAAAATGATGAAACAAGCTTTAGATGGCTAGGATAGTGACAAACACTATAAGACAAAAATAAGATTACATCATTAACTGAAATGGAGACAAAAGAAAATATCTTCTTGTACTCAATCTGAATCTTCATAAGTGGCACCCTTGTCTGTACATGTTCAAGGTAACCTCTGAAAGTTTTTACATGAATAATCACTACCTATAGGCTAACTTACATTATTCTCTTTTTGATGATTACCCTCGTGCTCAAGGATCAAGTGCCATGTGCGATTCAGTCCTCCTCCATTGCCTCCAGATCAATTTCTATTGGCTTCTTCTTCTTAGGTTTTGTACTTTTATCCCATGATGCAAGATCCTCTTTAGTTGTCCATGTGAATTCCTTCAAGCTCTGCAACTACTTCACCTGCCTATCCCATCTAGAATTAGGTATGGCCTTGGTGTCAGTGAAAAAGTTTGTGTAATCAGTCTCCACTTTGAACATGTCATCTGGGACATTATTAAACATGTCCATATCCAAATTACCATCTTCATTCAAAAATGATTCATGCCCTATCAGCAATGCATTCATGTCACTTTTCCACTCCTCAATAGTCTTGATGTCACCATCTTCCTTGTGAATTGGAGGCATATACCTATTGAAATTAGGACCAAACATATCCATTTTTGACCTGATTTGATTTTCTTTTCCTTTGAAAAAGGACAAAGTTGTACCAAGCAATTCTATCTTTTCTCCAACTTCACCAACTGACTCGGGGATATCAGGCCTATGAGGATGCAACATCTCTAACTTCTCAAATAGTGAACCCCTACCAGACCATATGCTGAATATTGGCTCCAAAGTAGCCATTGCATCCTTGACATCTCCATTGGTGTTTTGCAACATTTTAAATGAGTCATGGATTAAATCCATCTTTCCCTTTATTACTTCATACCTATTTTGCATGCTATTTGATAGGGCACTAAAGGCCACCTCATGTTTATCCTTATCAGATTTATCAGTTGCCACATCAGGAACCTTTGTCAATGTAGGAACAATAGCTTCAATTTCAAGGAATGGAGGGGGAATGGCCTTTGATTCCTCTTCTAGCTTGAATTTCATGTCCTCACATTCATCCTCTAGTACCTTAATCTTCATTAGGCTCTTCTCTCTATCCTTGGCCAATACAATAGCCTCATCAAATAATATTCCATATCTGTTGGACAACTGTGCAGTCTTAGCCTCATTAAGATGGGCACAATGTGTAACCACCTTGGAGACTTCAAGATATGATGTATTCTGCATAGTCTAAATAATCTTGTCTCCCTCCATCTTCTCCATGACACTAACTAGAGAAGGCTTATATGTCCTTTTAGCCAGAGACCACATAGCTAAAGTCTAGGATCGTGGGTCATACCCACATCCCCTGATCATCTCACCAATGTGTCTCATAAGACAATGTGGCTTTTGGTTGTCTTCTTATTTGATCAATAATGAATGCTGAAGTCAAATCCCATCCTAGGACTAGAAACATTCCACTTGACTTCACCAATTGCCTAGCCTCTTCAATAGAAATGTTCTCAAAGTTGGGATCATATGTAGCTAGGGCTTGTAGGGCCTCATTATTTGGATCAATCCCATCAGTCACTTGATTTCCTATTTCTTGTTTCTTCTCTCCTTCTCTCACCCCCTCACTAGATGAAACCTGCCTTGATTCTAGTTAGCTCATATTTTCAGCTCTAGATAACACTTAGCTCTAAAATTAGCTCTTTGAAAACACTCTCTGCAATTGCTCTACTTCTTAATTGCTCACTAAAAATCTAATAAGTTCCAAGAAGGATCGTCTTGTGTTTATATCTTCTATCAATGAATGTATAGAATTGGCCAAAATCATAGAAAATATTTCCTCAATCACCTCAACATTCATTCTACGTGTAACCAAATTCAAATTTGGGCTAGCCGTAAGGTGTGAGGTTGACAGGTTTATTCAATTTTTGGAAAGAAAGAAAAAAAGCCATGATCACTTTTTTATGCCTTAAAATCCCTCAAAATCTGTCAAAAAACCCCAACTGGAATCTGGTTGGCAAAGTCTTTTACTTTTTTCCATCTCAACAAAGTACATTCCATGTTAGGATTGCTTTTTCTTTCATCGCTTATGAGAACTTAAGCACACATCATCTGGAGATCACATGGAAACCACCCTCTCATGATCTTTGAATATTAGGCCTAACTATGGTTGCATCTTGAGAATGAGCGACTGAGACATATCTCGCAATCTCATAATCTTTTCTTTAACCTTGGTTCCATTTTGAGATTGAGAGATAAGCCTATATCTTAGTCGCTGAATATTTTACTTAACCCGATAAGTTCTTGAGATTAAGCGCTAGCCCTTGATCTTTCTTATCATCTACGATTGTTGCCCAATCTCTAGACATTTCAAAACTTAACCATGACCTCATGAGATTGGGAGATAACCACCTTCCTTATTCATTTAACCTTTTTCACTGAATCGTGAGATAATCTATGACATAACCGCTTCATTACAAGACTTAGAGATCACATCTTCACCAAGTCACTAGATGTTAACAACTTAACATCAATCTTTATGAGATCAAGAGGTAACCACAACAAGTTAAGTCATATACCTTATCATTGAATCTACAAATGAAATTAGACTTCACTGTCACTTTATGAGATTCAGAGATAACTGTTTCTTTTAAATTCCATCACCTTTGTCGCTTGATCTCTGAATGTTACTTGACTTAACTAGTGCTACCTTGTGAGATCAAGAGAATATCACCACGCTAGATCACTGAATGATAAGAACAAAATGCCAAACATCATGAGACTTGGAGAAAGCCTTGTCACCAAATCACTAGATAAAAGGAACTAACTACCGACCATTTGAAGATTAAGAGATAACCATAAGACTGTTAAGCTTTTAACCTTGTTGCCCAATCTATGAATCTTTTAAGACTTAACACTCACATTCCAAGACTAAGAGATACAAAGTGGAAAAAAAACCACATGCACATTGAGAACCTAAGTGCCATGAAAAGGTAACACTAAAACATAAGATCTAGGGCACAACTAAGAACATTTCAAAAACCCTACCAAAGGAAAACAAGACGTAGGGTAAATAATTACAGACATTTTTTGGCAAATGATTGCTTTGAGACTCAGACAATTTAGAGAATTTTCATAGGAACAAAGAACCAATGGAGACATAGGCACAAGTTAAATGTCACCAAGAACAAATAATGACACAGCTCAAGAAACCTAAATAATATCCTGACATAGACTTCTCTAGTCCTGACTGCATCAAAAAAGACTCTTCTTTGTAACTCTTATGTGCTTTTCTTCCATTGTGTTTGTAGTTCTAATTCCTTCAGGGAATGATGACATTACATTTTGACATAATATTTTATATATTATCATATGATCATATTCACCCCAGAGTTGGTAGATTCCTTTTGTGCTCTTTTTTTTCATGTGTTCATTTCCCTTGATTTTTCCTTTCTTGGGGGCATTTCACATTGGAAACAATCTTTATGGATGCATGTACACTCCGTTAAAACCATTGCTCCCACTATGGCATTTGAAATAGCTTTAACATGGGGGCATACACTCCACTCACATTTTGTACACATGCACTAGTTCAATGGTACTTTGCATTTGGATCTCTTAATGGATGCACTTTCCTTAAGAACAGATCCTCCTTTTCTTTTTGATCCCTAAGGAATCTTACCTTACCTTAGGACATATCTCTCTTTTGGATACCTTAAGGATAGATCTTCCTTTTATTTTCAATCCCTAAGGAAGCTTACCTTCCCTTAGGACAAATCACTCTTTTGGATCCCTTAATGGATATACCTTCCTTAAGGATAGACCCTCCTTTTCTTTGTGATCCCTAAGGAATTTTACCTTCCCTTGTGACAGATTTCTCTTTTGGATCCCTTAATGGATATAGTTTCCTTAAGGATAGATACTCCTTTTCTTTTTGACCCATAAGGAATCTTACCTTCCCTTAGGATAAGTCATTCCTTTATCAGATCCTTTATTAGATACACTTTCCTTAAGGATAGATCCTTGATGGATTGACTATCTTGACACACAAAAATGTTAGAACTTTCAATGCCATCTTTTGCAGAGCCTTATTTGTGTGGTTCATACTAAGACATACAATCTCACTAGTCTCTCTCTCTCTCTCTCATCTTAGTTTTGGACTTGATGAGGACTTAAGTCACTTGGGGGCTTGATGTTTCCTTGTCTCCTTTACCTTGATAAGATCATATTACGCATTTGATCTATTTTACCTTGAGTGTGAGTTTTCCTCATACTCACACTAAAGTGGGGGCTAAATGTACCATCCTAAAAAGTTAGCACCCATTTATTTGGAATCTCTAGGACCTTTTAGGAATCATTTTAGTGATTTCTGAGATCTAAATGTGTTTATTCTTCATTTCCCACTTCTTTTATCTTCTTTCTCCAAAACTCTTCCAAATCCCAAGGCCATTTTAAAAAATATTCCTATTTGGGACTAGGTTGAATTCAACCTTGTCCTCTAGAGGTTAATTTTTAATGGGATTTGGGCCCAATGCAGGGGTGTTTCTTTTCTCTCTCTTAATCATGGCCGACTTGTCAATTTTGAACCCCAAAATGACTATAAAAGGACATGAAAGCTCCCCATTTTGACATCCATTATTTATCATCCATAATTCATATGTAAACCATCTTCATGCAATAAAATCTATGTGCAAGCAATTATTGGTGATTTCAAGTGCTCTTTTAGATTCAAGATTTGAAGTAAAGGATCCCAATTCAAGATCTCCAAGTCTTCTTCCATTCAAGATCCATTCAAAGGTAATATTCTCTCATTGATGAAATTTTTTCTCTTCCATGATGGCCAAGTAGAGGAATTCTCAAGAAAGAAATAAGATCCACATCTATCTTTCTTCCTCTTCTTCTCTATTGAAGTGATCAAGCATACATTAATTTTAGATCTAGGATTTTTCAAGCATAGATCAACTGCATTTCTGAGGACATACTTGATTCTACAACACATCTCAATTGAGAATTCAAACATCTTCATGGGTTTATTAGATCCTAAAATCCATCCATGATGGTTTTACAAGCAAGGTGAATGCTTACATTTGTCTTGTTTTACATTCTTTAAATGTTTCATTTCAAGGTTAATTCTTATACAGGGGGTTGACCAAGCCAAGCCCCTTTCCAAAAAAATTTCCCCTTTTTCTTTTATGCAAGAATAGGTGAGGAAGTTACAGATTTGGATTTTTAGATTTTTGGAACTAATCCTTCACAAAATTTAATAGTTTTTGTGCTTCTAGGACTAGTTCGAATTGGATCCCAAGTTGACATTGTCTTGGAGCTCTGCAATTTTCACAGTCAAGAATTGTAGGTTACAGATTTGGATTTTCAAATTTTTGGAACTATCCTTCATAAAATTTAATAGTTTTTGTGCTTCTAGGACTAGCTTGAGTTGGATCCCAAGTTGACATTATCCTGGAGCTCTGCAATTTTCACAGTCAAGAATTATAGGTCTCATGATTCCAGATCCAAAATGATTTCAGATTTTGATAGTTTTCTAATATATTTTCCTAGATCTGAAGCTCATTTGTCCTCTCTTAGCCAAGCTACTTTGGGTACATTAGATTTGATATCATACATTGTTGGGTATCATTTCCTTTTTAATTTCATGATTTATTGACATACTTTACATTTCTATCTGTACACGGGATACCCTAGAATCTCCGTTTTCGTTAGATCATGCATTATCACCCCTTCATCCTTTTGGGTTGTGTTATCATATTTGGCCTAAGGGTGGGTTTGGTATTCCAATGTATATAGAATTTGGTATTCTACCATTGATAACCATTTTCTATATCACAGTTGGAACCATACATTTTGGAAAAATTTAGTGTCTCCTAAAAATAAGATAACACTAAAAGGTTTTGAATAGATTTTCCTTATAGTCCCCTTCCACAAGTCATCACCAAGATTTTGTATTTGATCTTCCATAGGTTGAATTTAATCAAGTTTTCTTTACATAATCACCCATGAGTACCATTATAATACATTTCATAAATCACATAAAATTGAAAAACACACCCCTTTTTAACCATATTTTGCTATTTCTCTAACCCCAAAATAGTAAGTGGTGAAACAATGAACTTATCGCTATTTCACTAAGTCCTAAACTATAAATGGAAAAATATTGCTATTTCATAAGAGGAAAGTTCCATTGAGTAGAAACAATGAAAATTTTCTATTCTCAAGAGGAAGCTTTCATAGTAATGAAATAGCGAAATGATCGCTATTTCACAAGTGGTGATTTATGTTGTTGCGAAATGGTGAAATGTCTCTATTTTGCTAGAGACAAGTTATAGCTTGGCAAAATGGAATTTTTAAAAAATTAAAGCAAGTTGAAAGAGTACACACACATAGATGAAAGACATTAAACACAGGTAGAATGAAATTATTGTGTTTATGCCAAGCTTTAATTTTGAAGGGACCATAAGGAGTGAATTAAATATAACAAAATATAGCCTTATATATGTGATGAATGTGAGGAGACTGATTCATTAAGGCAAAAAATAGAGTCAGCGTAAAATTCATTTGTGCCAGAGCTTGAACGACATAAAAAGTACTAAAATTATACAACATGAGCTACTAGTAAGTTCAAAACTTCTTTCCTTAAGTTGAATTTATTTATTATAAGTTGCCTAGGAAGAAAGAAATGGGTAAAAATTCAAGGGTTAAAAATGATCTAGTAAAAAGAAACTTATAGAAGGCTATGCTAGATGCATTTCCTAGATTGAAGGACATAGGCACTGAGATAGCTTTTCATGATGTATGGAGAGGGTGTAGGGATGCAAAAATTCCACATAATGGTAGGGCTCTGTTCAAGTATTTTTATAATAATAGGAATGAGAAAATATTGCTCTCAAATCTATGGAATCTTGAATCAGCAAAATGCATAGCTCTAAATGTCTTTATTAATGTCAAATTGATTATTGTATTGGAAATGTACTTCAAAATTGAAACCAAAATAGTGAGGAGTATAAGTGGGGACCCAATACTAGTTGTCACCAAGTCATGCATAATAGAATATCTTAACCTAAATAAATAATCCCTCACTAAAATTGATAAAGACCAATTTAGGGTAGACTTTGAGAGGCTAGTAAAGACATTTAGAAAGAGAGAAGTAGCATACTTTAGGAAGAGGGGTGAAAATAATAGACTAATTCCTATTATAGAGAGTGAGACATTTTCCACCCAAGATTTCAAGGAATTTTTTTAGAAAACTTACCATGTATGGTGTTAGTTATTGGGAGATAATGCTAGAAGTAAAATGGCAATTGACTTGATGTTTATGTCAATGAGAATTCAAAATTAGGAGGTTAATTTTGAATTTGATATTCTTGTTGAGATTCAAATTGAAAGGTTGATTCATAACCAATCAGTAAATTCTAACAAAACAAGAGAGTTCAAACACTATTCTTTTCTATGTCATTTGATCAATGTTCCAAAGCACTAATGTTTTTATAAATAGTATGCAACAAACTACTACATGCTACTAGGGTTACCAGATTACCAGTTCAACTATGGTGTCACATATGGTACAAGGACAATAAATATTGCAACTATAGGATATTTTGTGATTCTTTTTTCATATGGATATTTAGAGCTCTTGGTCATTAGGTGGAGAGGTCACCTCTCAAGATAATAAGTGTTAAGGTCATTGGAATATAACCTAGAAAAGGGCCCTAACACAATTTTGTAGACTGGTTTATCAGAGGAGACCACACTTTCATCAAAATTTATGGGTTCCAATAGGCCCCTCACAAGTTTCCAATCTTTGTCCCAGAGAGAATAGCATTTATTGAATTCATGTGGAAAATGTTATGGATTGAAAAAGAGTATAGAGAAAATAAGGAAGGGGACCTTTTTACCTCATGTGTCAAAATTTGCAAGTCTTGTGTTTGGCTCAAAAACTATTGATCAAGTCCATAAGTATTTGAAATAAAATTATCATTTGGAGGATGGAGTGGAGATACTATATGATCCCGAGGATCACATTCAATCCCATATTAAATATATGTCCCATCAAGTTAACATGGAAGATGATATAATTATAAATTGCCTCACAAATAAGGAAATTTTGTAGAGATTGAAAAAATGGAATATCTTGAGAAGGACTGAAGAAGAGAGAAAGCAGAAAGGAAAACCCTATTTTTTCAATGAGTCAAATAATGAGGCGATGAGGATGGATACATGTCTTCTCAATTTTGAGAAACTATATGGGAAATATGTTAGCGACATACCACAAGATGTGAAGCTTCCACCTCAATAACATAAGAAATTAATCATTCAAGATTCATATGATTCTGAGACTACTCATAATCCCCCTCTATAAAATAAATAAAAGAAGGATGAGGTAGTGTCTATTGAGGACTCAGATGAAGTGGGTAACACTGAATAGGTAGAAAGTGTGCTTAATACACTACAAAATGATGAATAAGTAGATAAGACTCAATTTACCCCACAATATCAAGAAGAAATTTATGGTTACACAACTTAGCTCCATAAGGGAGAACAACCCATTGATCTTACTAATGAAATATAAGTTATGACTTTGAGGTTCCTTGATGATGAAAGGTTCATTGAGTAATAGGAGCTTAAGGATTTTTGGATTCGAATGAAGATGAAATAATTTAAAGAAAGAAAAAAGGTAAACCTCATGGGTGTCGAGGAACATAGGTGCGAGGAGATGATAAATCAAACTCTTAATGAGATGAAGTTGGATGAAATAAATATTACTCTAGAAGAAGTGAAAGATTTGGTTCTAAAAAGTGATATATTAATTATTTTAGGTTTGTCCTTAATTTTTTTTTTACTTGATCAAGTCAGAAAACATGATGATCCAATGTGTATTCTAGAATTTGACACTTATTAGAAAATAAATGGATCAAGGTATAACCCAAAAATAGATGTTTTGGATACATGGGTAAGTTTCAAAGGCCCCCATAAGCCCAAAATATTAGATATAATAAAAGGAGCATATTAAACAATCATAGTACAGACTATGGATAATACTTCCCCATTAGTAGTGGTCACTGAGATTATGCATCGAGAAATGTTCACTAAAGACTAGGTCAAACACATGTAGTAACAAATTGAACATAATGAGTAGAGGGAGATTGGATTAAATAAAATTGTGAATGAGATGTATGTTGAGAATGCTTCACTGAAGAAGAACATAAAAGAACTAAGTGACAATAGGAACAAGGCTATTGAATTACATAAGGATACCCCAACCAAGCCTCTGGATGTTGATAGGGATGATGAGAATTGAAAAGAAGAGAAGAGAAAGTATGAAGAAGAAATCAAAGGGTTGAAAACCATCAATGAAGGAATTTTGCAGGAAGCCCCCAAACATGTGTTTGGTGCAGTGAGATAGATTTTACTTCACAGGGTGGATTTTCACATTAGCAAGTGTGATGATGTGTATAATTGGCACAATATATTATTGGAGATGCAAAAAACATTTCAAGATAATAGGCCAAATCTTGAAGGCCTTGTGAAGATGTGGAAGCCTTCTTTCTTTTCTTTTACTTAGTTATGAAAACTCACTCAAAGAGATCCAGATACACCTCCTAGAATATGAGAAATTGAAAAAATGATTAGCATGATTATGAGTGAACTTAAATATGTCATAGGAGAAGAACAAAGGAAACATGAAAAGCTTCCTACATTCCATATAACTAAGCACTAGTCCATCCTTGAACTCATTGATAAAGAGGGTCGAGTGAAGGAATTGGAAAAATGGACAATTAAGTATAAGGACATGATTCCTCGGATCATATCATATTTGAATGAAGAAAGAAGTTTTTTTTTCAAAACCTTCAACATATTTCTAGATAGAATTGTAGCATTGGATACTAAATTCTCTAAATTTTAATTGGAGTCACGTGAAATTGTAGATAGGAAACATAAGGATCATTTGAGTCACATGCCTTCCATCCTTGGTTATCATTGGCCTACTCATTTCTGAATTGCATGATGGGTGGATGAATATCATGAATCTCCAAAGGAGAAGACCTAGACAAAAGAAGAAGCAGATGAGGAATCCCTCGAAGAAACTCGACAGACATGATCATGTGGCCTCATTATTCTATTAATTTTAATTGTTTTATCAAATTTTGTTAAAAGTTGATAATTAAACATAATTATAGTTATGAAATGATGTATTATAATGGTGTTAAGCTTGTCACCTCTCCTATTTTTGTGTAAAGGAGAGACCATTAAGAAAAAATGATTTTATTAGAAGAAAATATGTACCATCTTAAATTGGACGCACTTCAATTTATGACCTTTTAGCTCCTCTTTAGTGTTAGATAACCAAGAGGGGGATGAATCAGTTAGTTCTAGTTATCTTATAGTCCCAAAACTCCTAGATGTATATATTCAAAAATTTCAAAAAAATTATCAACTCTATAAGCTATCATCATTAACTTTCTCTTCATCTACTGATTGACAGTCAATTCAATATTGTGTTTACCGATTAGA
Source organism: Chamaecyparis obtusa (assembly GCA_027943335.1). Classification (NCBI taxonomy): domain Eukaryota; kingdom Viridiplantae; phylum Streptophyta; class Pinopsida; order Cupressales; family Cupressaceae; genus Chamaecyparis; species Chamaecyparis obtusa. The sequence continues at coordinate 148,411 of BSBK01005187.1, forward strand.
CTTAATATGCAATGTGTAAACTAAGATAACAATCCAATCACATCAAATACACAACACAAATATTTTTAATGTGGAAACCCTATTTGGGAAAAAACCACCTAGGACCGGCAACCCAAAATAATTCACATCTCTTCTGAAGTGAGCTCAGTTAGGAGACAACCCTGTCAAAGGTTACAGTGCACACTGTAAGGTGTGACCTGGTTAAAGGATTTATCACTAATAGTTAAATCTTGACCACCATTCACTATGGGGTCAACAAGAAAACCAACAACATTCCTTGAATGTCATATTGAAATACAAATAAGACTGTAAAGTCCACTCAGTTAAGATATTTTGCTATAAAAATGGTTAAACTGATACAATAGTGATCTAATACAACTAATATTTGCAGATTTTAAGATCTATGCTAAGCTCAAAATACCTCCTCTGATCAATAATCACTTCAATCCTTCATATCCTCCAATATATTTATCTCGATGAATAATACCCTAACGCTTGGTAATGCCTGTAGTCCATCTTGGTTATGTCTATAACTAGTTTGATCAGTGGTGCATGAAAATAGTTCTTTCACACGAAATCTCCTACAGTGTTAATAAGCTCCAGAATCAATAATGAATCTCATGTCTCTTTAAATAGACTTCATAAAATGTTTTCTTATCATCCATTGGATTTTGCCTCTTAATATCCATCGTTCCTTTTGCCGCTTCAAGCTCCCTTTGTAGATGTGTCTGTAACATGTTTCATCCTTCTCCATTCGATCAATCTTGAATTTCATCAACCTTTAGATCTGTTAATATGATTTAGAACATCAAAGAGGGGGGGGGGGTGAATCAGTTTCTCTCAGGTCTAGATGTATAAAATAAACTTTTAAACTCTCCAACAAATCAGATCTAACAACCAACAACTACTTAGTCATTATTGAATGCATAACAGAAACATATGATAGTGCAGTCCACTATCCAATAGTATTTAACTTGCAAAACATAGAAATGTTCAAACCAAAACATTCACACAAGCATTAACACCAAGATTTATAATGGAAACCCAATTTGGGAAAAACCACTTTGTAACATGTTACTGATATTTTCACTCTTCTGAAGTGAGCTCTGTGAAAATCCAACCCTGTCAAAGGTTACAAACACACTGTCAGGTGTGACTTGGTTAAAGGATTTCAACCACTTTGTTAAAAGTGCACCTTGTTATAGGACTTACATACATTCCATTAGAATGCAACCTTGTTCAAAGGATTTATACATATGACTGTTAGGTAAACCTTGATTAAAGGAGTTCAAACTGATACAATGGTTAGAAAGTAACAACAGTGTTTGATTTGAAAACATACAACTCACTTTGCAAATATTAGATCCAATTCCATACACATATGATGGCTTAGTGACTCTAATACATTTCCATCTCCATCACTGATCTGCTCAGAAATCCCTTCAAGCAATCACAACTCCTTCTCCTTCAGCCTTTTCTACTTATACAGTCAATAAAAATAACTCTAGTATCCTCTTTATTCAACCTCACACTTAGGTTTCCTTAATACCTCTTTGTTTAGGTCGATCTCCTTTGTAGATCTTAGGGTTAGGTCAGATTCATCAAGTCCTTCCAACTTTATGTTCTTCATTCATCCTTCTAGAAACATCTCAAATGTCTTTATGGAATCATAATAAAATAGTTTACAGTGCATTAAATGCTTCCATACAATCAATAAATAAAGTCAACACATTTTATATAATCCAAGAATTCAACTATGTCGGCTAGGAATCTAAATTCTTCCTCAAATGTAAATTACTGATGCTCAGTCAATATTGTGTTCAACTCCTCGGTCTTCACTAGGTAGTCTGGTCACCACTAAAACTATTTCCTCAGCTAATACTATCTTCCTCAGCAATTAATTGATGTTTGGTCAACACTGAATTTACTCAACATATACTGGCTCGGTCGACACTAACATCACTCAGCTTAAACTTGATTTCTTCACTTTTGCTTGGTTAAGCCTACTTGTTTAGTCTTCCTTCTTACTTAGATAAGCAATACATTATCTTATCATTGTGCCACATAATCAAGTACTCATTGAAGTATCAAGATAACTCAACCTTTTCTTAGGTGCTATTGTTATCAACCTTGCCCTAATCCTTCTCAACAATCAAATAGATATAGTACTTTCTTAGATAGCAATAGTCTTACCAGTTAGGGTTTGACATCAATGACAATACAACAATTGCTTCAATTGAAGATGCCAACAAGTTCATCACAACAAAATTTATCTTTTACCTCAAAATCATAAGCAATCATCCAACTCACCAATTCAGTCAGCTATTATAAAATTTATTTATTTATTTCACTTGGTCAATACCTAAATGTGTCGGTGATAACTAACTTGGTTATTACTATTACTCGGTATACACAACACTAGCTCAGTGTATACAAAAGTCTTCAATTAGCGACCATATTAACTTGTTTAGTTTTGATCTTCAATTCATAAAAAATTCATGTAATACAATCAAGTCAACAACATGATGCCATATAATCATCAATAATTTGCCCAATGTATACCTTCACCATATCTTCCATATCCATCTCATCTTCATGTAAATATCTCATTCCTTTACCATTTTTCTTCTCCAAATGTTTGTAACTATCATGATAAGTGCAGTCAAGTCTAGTTGGTATCAATGACAATACATTGACTAATTTAATTTCCTTACATAACACTTTAGTAACTCAGTGATCTCTAATCACTATCTTTTCTTTGTCCATTTAGTTCATCAAGACATTAAATCAATTGTAGGTTAACAATATCTCCCTTTGGAATTGATGGCAACACAATATGAAATACTCCATAGAATACCAAACATCTGTACTACAACTCTATATATAAATGTTGTAGCTCAGTAAGCTCTCCCCAACTTGTACATTTAATATGTTTAATCACTACACAACATTTCAGGCAGACTCTTCCTGCGGATTTGATCTTTTTCTTTCCCTTTCTAAATTTTCTCTCCTAATGGATAAGTATTTCATTGACTCATTCTCTCCCTTTGAAAACAATGCCAAAAAGAATAAACATCTCTATAGTAGCCAAAACATTATCTCTGGTGTTCGGTTCAAATCAAGTACCTTCATGTCCCAATATACAATTTTCTCTGTTGCAGCTTTCACAACCTTAGGAGACCTAAAGTGTGAACAATATGCATCAACATCATTTGTTATTATGATAAAGTATAGGTTGATGCAACCTCCTAATCACCTTAGTGACCGATAAACAGGGGATGGACCCCTAGTCTAGTCCTCAAGTAATCAAATGTATCCTTCGGTAAGGGTTTGGTAAATATGTCTCCAAGTTGTTCTTTTGATTTCACAAACTCCAATTTCACTTTCTTTTCTTGTACTTGTTCCCTCAAGTAGTGATACTTTATAGATATGTGCTTTATCTTTGCATGCATCACTAAATTCTTGGAAATGTTTATAGAACTTGTGTTGTCACAATATATTATCACTAGATTAGTGATCTCTTCATTCATCACTTCCAAAAGTTGTTTTATCCATGCAATGTTTGAACAATTAGTAGTAGAAACAACATATTCTGCTTCAGCAGTAGACTAAGAAATTCATGCTTGTTTCTTGCTTATCTAAGTAACTAATCTTTCTCCCAAAAAGAATGCTCCACTGGTTGTACTCTTCTGGTCATCAATATTTCCAGCCCAATTTGCATCGGTATAAACTTGTACTTCAAAATTACCTTGTTTCTTATACCATAAACCATAATTCTCTATTTTCTTCAAGTATCTCAGAATCCTCTTAACATCAGTCATATGTGATTCCTTAGGTTTATCAGAAACTCTTGCTACAATCCCAACAATATGTGCAATATCAGGTCTACTATGCACAACATACATCAATTTTCTAATCATTGATCTGTATAGTGTTTGATTTACCTTTGTTGACTACTCATCCTTTGTTAATTTCCATCCTGTGATCATCAGTGTTCCTAATGGTTTTGAATCTTTCATTCCAAAAGTCTTCAACACTTCTTTGATATACTTTGATTGTGTTATAAATATCCCTTCATTTTGTTGTAGAAACTGCAAACCTAGGAATAATTTGATCTCTCCAAACATTGACATTTCAAATTCCTTTCTCATTTCATCAGCAAATTCTTTGCATAGATTATCATGTCCTCCAATTATGATATCATCAACAAAAATTTCAGCAATAAGAATCTTGCCATCAATTTCTCCTTTCAAATACAAAATGCTATTATCACTTGTTCTTAAAAAACCAATACTAATAAGATATCAATGAGTCTTTCATACCATGCTCTCAGTGCTTGTTTCAGTCCATATAGTGCTTTATGCAATTTACATACCATGTTTTTCTGATTCTGATCAATAAATCCTTCAGATTGTTCAATGTAAACCTCTTCCTCAAGTATCCCATTCAAAAATGAAGATTTGACATCCACTTGATATACTTTAAATCCTTTATAGGAAGCATATGCAAGTAATATTCTAATGCCTTCAAGTCTTGCAACTGGTGCAAATGTTTCACCATAATCAATACCTTGTTCTTGTGCATATCCTTTACATACAAGTCTTTCTTTATTCCTAGTGACTTCACCATTCTCATTCAACTTGTTTTTGAATATCCATTTGGTTCCAATAACATTTTTATCATTTGGTCTCAGTACCAATGTCCATGTTTTATTCTTCAGTATTTTCTCAATTTCCTCATTCATTTCTTTAATCCATTCATCATTCTCAAGTGCATCTCTAACATTTTTAGGTTCAATTTCGCAAAATAGACATGCAATGTTTTGTCTCAACTTACTTCATGTCATCATGCTAGCTTGTTTGTCTCCAATAATCTGGTTCTGTGGATGATGTCTTCTCAAAAAATTTTCTAACACTTGTTCTCTTCTTTGTTCATCACTTGGTGTAGGATCAATATCTTCCTAGGTAGAAATTTCTTGATTCTTGGTTTCTATTGGCTGATGCTCGGTGTCTTTTTCACGTTTCTTGGTAGCTTCTACTTGTTTCTTGGGTAGAGGGTCAGGTAACTCAATAAATGTATATCTACCGTAGTCTTCTGGTTCCTTTTTTTTTCTTCATCATTTTTCTCAGCAAACTCATCAACTCTTACATTAGCACTTTCAATCATTTTTTTAGAAACCTTATTCAAACATTTGTAAGCTTTACTTTTAGTAGAATATCCTAATAATATTCCTTCATCACCTTTAGAATCAAATTTTCCATTTCTATCATCTTTCAGAATGTAACATCTACATCCAAATTTTTTGAAATAACTTACATTAGATGTGTATCCAAAACATAACTCATAAGGTTTCTTGTTTGAATGTTTCTTCAGTTGTACTCGGTTCAATGTGTATACTGCAGTGCTAACAACTTCTCTATAGTACATTTGTGCAATGTCTTTTTCTATCATCAATGTTCTAGCACAATCAACTATGGATATATTCCCCCTTTTAGCAATTCCATTCTTTTGTGGTGTTCTTAGTGCAGAAACTTGTCTTTTAATTCCATGCTCATTACAAAAGTTAGTGAATTCATCAGAAATAAACTCACCACCTCTATTAGATCTTAAGCATTTCAATTATTTTCTACTTTAGCTTTATACCATTTAAACATCTTGAAAGCTTCAGATTTCTCTTTCAAAAACATAACTATCATCATCCTAGAATAATCATCAACAAACAAAATGAAATATCTATCACCATAATAACTGTGAGTTCTCATAGGACCACATAAGTCAATGTGAACCAACTCCAAAATAGCTTTAGATGAATAAGTCTTTCTCTTGAAACTAGATTTTGACATTTTTCCCATTTGACATTATTTACACATGACATGGTTAGGTTTAGATAAGCTCGGTAAGTCCCTAACTTTTCTTTTCTTACTAATCTTAACCATGTTGTCAAAATTGTCATGACACAACCTTTTGTGCCACAACCACATATCTTCAATTCTAGCGATTAAACAAGAAGTTTCAACATTGTCAAGATATAACATATTACCTTTTGATTATTCACCATTACCAACCAATTTTCCAATTTCACCATAGATCTTCACCTTCCTACTTTCAAATGCAACTTGATGACCTGAGTTATTCAACTATGCTACACTCAACAAATTATAGTTAAGTCACTTCACCCAATATGCATTCTCACATCTAATCTTATTGTTCAACAAGATAGATCCTTTTCCTTTTACTAGACAAGGTGTATCATTTCCCATTTTAACAGATCCTCCATTATAATGTTCAAGGTATTCAAATTTATCTTCATCACCAGTCATATGATGAGTACAACCACTATCAATAATCCATGTATCATTATTGCTAACTTTAGAAATATGTGTTGTTTCAACATACCTTTCTTCTTCTTCTGAATCTTCTTTCAAAGCTACAAATACCACCTCAATGTCTTCATCTATGTTAGTGTTGGTGTCATCATCATCATCAACAACAAGATAAAATGCTTTCTTTCCTTTGTCTTTGTAGTCTTGGTTACTTCTTCTGTCATACTGTTAGTTGCATCTGTGATCTCGATTATTTCTTCTGCCAAAATTTCTTTCACCAGATGGTTCATTGTCTTTGTTATCATCCTTTTTGTTAGGACACCTAGCTACAATGTGACTAATCTCTTTACAGTTAAAACATACCAAAGGTAATTTCTCTTTGTATATTCCTTTACCTTTTTGTAATCTCCAAGCCATTAATGCTTCAAGTTCATCAAGTTCATCCTCATTAGTGTCACTATCACTTTCATTTCTTATCATGTGTTTACTACTTGATTACCAATTTTCAAAGATGATAGAAATGCAGACTCAACATTTGGTATAATACTATTATCATAGTTATTCAACTCAAAATTAGTCAATTTACTGATTAGGCTATCAAGTGTAAGAACATTACCCGGTGCAAATCTCATTTCATTGCAGAAATCCTAATGGCATAGACATGCAATAGAGTTCTAAGAATTTTACTCACAACAGTGTCTTCATCAATAATACCTCCTACTCCTCAGATAGCATTGACAACCTCCTTGATTTGATTACTGTACTGAAATTTTTTTTCTCCTCCTTTTATCTTCATATCATCAAAATTTCCTCTGAGACTTTTAGCTCTTGGTCTCATCACATTCACATCTCCTCCATGAACTAGTGTAAGTTTGTCCCACATTGCTTTAGCAAAAGTGCATGTCTTTATATTTTCAAATTCAACATCTGATAAGGAAACAACAACCTCTATCATTACCATGTTGTGTTCATGTCTATCTCTCAACTGATCAACAATCAAAGGTGAAATATTCAATTGAATGTAAGTATTGTCTAGGTAAAATACTACAGATTCTCCAATTCTAGATATGAGCAACCTCATTCTGGTTTTCCATGTAGAGAAGTTCTCTTTATTTAGCTTTGGTATCTCTCTCTTATACATCTTGTTATCTTTATCTCAAGTCCTATAAAATTTCCTTCCAAGGAACCAATATGCTCTGATACCAATTGTTAGATAGCTGAGAGGGGGGGTGAATCAATTAGTTCTAGTTATCCTATAGTCCCAAAAATCCCAGATATATATATATTCAAACTTTTCAAACAAATTATCATCTTGGTAAGCTATCATCATTAACTTTCTCTTCATCTATCGATTGACAGTCAATTCAATACTATGTTTACTGATCAGACTTAATATGCAATGTGTAAAGCAAGATAACAATCCAATCACATCAAATACACATAACACAAAGACTTTTAATGTGGAAACCCTATTAGGGGAAAAACCACCTGGGACCGGTAACCCAAAATAATTCACTCTTTTTAAGTGAGCTCTCTTAGGAGCCAACCCTAACAAAGGTTACAATGCACACTGTAAGGTGTGACCTGGTTGAAGGATTTATCTCTAATAGTTAACTCTTGACCAACATTCACTATAAAATCAACAAGAAAACCAACAACATTCCTTGAATGTCATATTGAAATACAAATAAGACTGTTAAGTCCACTCGGTTAAGTGGTTTTTCTATAACAATGGTTAAAATGATACAATAGTGATCTGATTCAAATACAACTAATATTTGTAGATTTTCAGATCTATGCTAAGCTCAAAATACCTCCTTTGATCAATAATCACTCCAACCCTTCATATCCTCCAACATATTCAGCTCGATGAATAATACCCTGACTCTCGGTAATGCCTACAATCCAGCTCAGTTCTATCTGTAACTAGTTTGATCAGTGGTGCATGAAAATATTTCTTTCACATGAAATCTCTTGCAATGTCAATAAGCTCTAGACTCAATAATGAATCTCATGTCTCTTTAAATAGACTTCATAAACTATTTTCTTATCATTCGTTGGATTTTGCCTCTTAATCTCCATCGTTCCTTTTTCCACTTCAAGCTTCCTCGACAGATGTGTCTGTAACATGTTTCACCCTTCTCCATTCAATCAATATCGAATTTTTTTAGCTGTTAGATCATCACAACTAACTTTATCTTTTACCTTAGAATCATAAGCAATCATCCAACTCACCAATTCAGTCAGTTGTTATAAACTTTATTTATTTCTTTCACTCGGTCAATACCTAAATGTGTTGGTGATCACTAACTCGGTTATTACTGTTACTCAATATACACAACACTAGCTTGTTGTATACATAAATCTTCAATTATCAACCACATTAACTTGTTCAGTTTTGATCTTCAATTCATAACAAATTCATGTAATATAATCAAGTCACTAATATGATGTTATAGACTCATCAATAAGTTACCCAATGTATACATTAGCCATATCTTCCATATCCATCTCATCTTCATGTATATAGCTCATTCCTTTACCATTTTTCTTCTCCAAATGTTTGTAACTATCATGATAAGGGCAGTCAAGATTAGTTGACATCAATGAAAATACATTGCCTAATTTAATTGCCTTACATAACACTTTAGTAACTCGATGATCTCTAATCACTGTATTTTCTTTGTCTATTCAGTTCATCAAGATATTCAATCAGTTGTAGGTTAACATTTAGTGTGTTTGCATTGCACATTTGCACTTGGAGCACACACTTTCCATTTTCTTTCTCTCTCTCCTAGGTGAAATTGAGGTAAGACCTAACACTTCCTCATTGATTTTCCTTTCTCTCAATCATAGGTCAAGGTAGGATCTAATTTTTATGCATCCTCCTCTTTCTAGGACCCATTTTCTTGAATCTAGCCTCAATTTATCAATCTGTGATACACATTACACTTGGATCCTCTATAAATCTGGAAGCCTAGGTTACAAAACCAAGACTTTGGCCTTCTGGGGAATTAGTTGACAAGGTCAACCTATTCCAAAATAGGTTGACCAAGTCGACCTACTCCTTGGTGGTTGGAAAGTGTTGGTATCTATTGTCATGCCCCACAAGGGAACTAGGGAAGAGAACAAAGACTCTCTTTAGATAAGAAAACCTAAGTAGTGATTTATGAAAATTTTTAAATTTTTAAAATGAATTACTTGAACAAAACTTAAACATAGTTTATCTTAGATTCCTCCCCTAAGGTTCCCTTCTATTTTATGAACTATTCATTTTAAAACCATTAAGAAACTACCTCATATCATTGAAGATTCTTTATAAGGAAAATCCAAAATGCTCTTCATTTAAATTTGACATTTGAATCCATCTATTTTCTAAGTATCCTTTGTCTATAATATAACATTTAAAATGTTAATACTACATAATAGATTCATCTACACATTTGAAACATTACAAATAGGAAACCACTACATAGGAAATCATTACATTTGATTCACTAACTTTTCCTTAATCAACAAACTATTCTACTTGAAACCTTACAAAAACCTTTTCACATCATTTACATAAAGCACATATTTTCCCCTTTCCCTTATCCTAATTCTACCCACTCCAAATACATCATTTTGAAATACATTATTGATTACATCACATTCATCTCCTCTTGGAAGGTAATAATAATTTTACATCATGAAAGATTAATACAAGTTTTCATTCTTCAAAACAGGAACACTATGCAAGCATGAATCCTTAAAAATTGCATCCGCAAAAGATACCTCGATAAAAATGTTTACCACCCAATGACGTGGATACCAAAAGGACCACTCCCTTGTGCTAGGAGATAAACACTAAGGTTCACAAGGAAGTGATAACAAGTAGGCCATACCTAGGGTTGGGGTAATCTTTCCCAAATAGCAACTGAAAAGAAGATCAAGGTACCAACATTTCCTAAAGGCTCTTAGGCTGGGTAGAAACTCTAAACAACAGAATAAGTGAGTGTCCTTAGGTTTTCTACCCTTAACCCAAACATTCTAAACACATCACACATGAAGTAAAACATATCTTAGAGGCATTTGAGAACATGTATCAAAGAATAGAAAAGTTTATAAATGTTAAGGAAGCTTTAGGGTAGTCCTAGTCCACCAGACAACCCTAAACCCTAAACACATCCTAAACCTTATTCAAGCATCTAAATGCACCATATAACCTTAACCAAACATTTAATGAACATATATAGAGTTTACACAAGACTCCATATGCCAAAACGCAATGCTCCATAAAATCTCCTGAGTCTAAAACTTTAACTAAGTCTGAATTAAGTTGAAAACTCAAAATCTAGAAGTTGCATCTTACCTCCTATGAAGCTGAAACCTATCTCAAAATCCTGAAAGGTACCTAATTTATTTATACAAGCATAACATTTAAGTATAAGTTTGATACTTTGTATAACTTAAAGTATAAGAAATTAAAGTATCAAACTTATATTTAAATGTTATACTTGTATAAATCATGAATCCTGTCTTCCTAAGTTGACACTAGCATCTGCCTTTCTAGTATAAATCTTGAATCCTGTCTTCCTCGATTGACACTAACATCTGCCTTCCTCCTATAAATTTGGAATCCTATCTTCCTTAGTTGACACTAGCATCTACCTTCCTCGTATAAATCTTGAATTCTATCTTCCTCGGTTGACACTAACATCTGCCTTCCTCGTATAAATCCTGAATCTTGTCTTCCTTGGTTGACACTAACATCTACCTTCCTTAGTTAACACAAACACTGGTCTCCCTCGGTTGACACTAGCAATCAGCTCCCACGGGGGTAATTTTAACAATTCACTATAAAAAGGCATCCAATACATAATTTTCGTCATGATGGATGATGATGGAAGCAAGTTACAAGCACAGGTGAACACCCCAATTTGACATAAAGAAATTGCAAGGCGGAAGCTAAGGGCTAGATCTAGTTCTTTCATTGCAAAGTGAGGTCTTCTTCTACATATATTTAATTCAAGCATTCAATCATTTTATGACATCATGGAGATGCAAGGGGATCATGAATATGGTTAGGGTACTTTAGCCTTGGGGGCTTGGTATGTTTTATATGCTATGTTTAGATCTAATCTTTATCTCTTCATATTTTTGCACACATTTATATTTACAAGCACACTTACATGCTAGGGTTTCACTCATGGAGTAGATTCTTACCATTTACTAACTCTTTTACATTCTAGATCTATAATCTAGGGTTCACAAACACTACATACACACACAACATCTTTCCTAATGGGTATTCGTGGAGGTGGGAATCACCAAAATGGGGGATTGACTAAGGAAAACCCCTTCATAGCCACCCACACACACTAATTCTATAACATACATGTAGGTTATCAGTTTGGTGATCATAGATCTAGACTCCACTCTCTAGGACATTTTTGAAGAAGTTGGTTTGACTTGGCTATGATATCCTAGGAATACAATGACCCGATTGACCTTTTTTGAAGCACAGTGACATAGTCGACCTATTCTTAAAGGTCTAAGAAAAATAAAATTTTATAGGTTTTATTTTGTGATTGTGGATCCGTAGTCAAAAGTTCTATCACTATCTCAGATCCATGATTTTTAGAACAAAAAGTCATATTCCATTGCTTATTTCAAGGAAAGTACCCTATCATTTTTTATCTATTAGGATAGATTTATTTTCTAGATAACTAAGGAGGGGGGGGGGGGGTGAATCAATTAAGTCTAGTTATTCTACAGTCCCAAATACTCCCAGATGTATATATTAAAACTTTTAAATCAAATAATCAACTTGGTAAAATATCAATTGTGCCTTTCTCTTCATCTACCGATTACCAGTAAATTAAATACTATATTTACCAATCTATCTAGTTATAGAAATGTGTAAAGTAAAATAACAATTCAACACATCCATACACATATAACACATATTTTTAACATGGAAACCCTATTAGGGGAAAAACCACCTGGGACCGGTAACCCAAAATAATTCACTCTTCTGAAGTGAGCTCAACTAGGAGCCAACCCTGTTAAAGGTTACAAAACACATTGTGAGGTGTGACCTGGTTAGAGGATTTATCACTAACAGTTCTTTGATGAAACATTCACTATGGGTTCAACAAGAAAACAATCATCATTCATTGAATGTCATATTGAAATATAAAGACTATTAAGTCCCACTTGGTTAAGAAATTTATCTGTAGCAATGGTTAAACTGATACAATAATGATCTAATTCAAATACAACTTTGATTTATAGATTTTTAGATCTATGCTAAGCTGAAAATACCTCTAATCAATAATCAATTTAACATCTTCATTTCCTCCAACTCTATTTTTCTCAGTATATACTTTCTCTTATGCTCGGTGTTGTCTGCAATTTTGCTTGATTCTGTCTTCAACCATTTTGATCAGTGTTGCATGAAATCAATCTATTTCACATTAATTCTCCTACAACATCAAGAATCCCAGACTCAATAAAGAATCTCATGTCTCCTTATATACACATCATAAACCATTTTTTTTCATCCATAGATTTTGCCTCTTAATCTTCACTGTCCATTTTTCTGCTTTAACCTTCCTCGGTAGTTGTGTCATTAACACATTTCATTCTCCTTCATCCAATCATCTTCAAAATTTTTTAGTCATTAGATCATCATAACAAACATTATCTTTTAGCTTAGAATCATAAACAACTTTCCAGCTCATCATCTTTAGTCGTCTGTTGCAATATCCATTTATTTATTTCACTCAGTCAATACCAGAATGCATTGGTAATAACTAGATCGGTTAATACTATACTCGGTATACACTATACTTGCTCAATGTATACAAAAATATTCATTTACCGACCACATAAACTTGTTCAGTCTTGATCTTCAACATGTAATACAATCAAGTCATCAACATAATGCCATAGACTCATCAATAAGTTACCCAATGTATACCATATCCATATCTTTCTCATCCATCTCATTCCTTTACCATTTTCCTTCTTAAGATGTTTGTAACCATCATGACAAGTACAATCAAAACTAGTTGACATCAATGACAATACATTAACTGATTAATTGTCTTACATATACTTTAATAGCTCAGTGATCATGAATCACTATCTTTCAATTATCAAACTTTCCTTCAAGATATTCAATCAGTTGTACGTTATCATTGTTCTTGTATCTTAATTGGGCTGATTGCATTTGCTTGGTTCGTAGACTCATCTTACACTTCTTTCTTAATCAATTATTTCAATTTTTGTCATCTTCATTATATATCTATAATAGAATTACATTGCATGAAAGAGGCCTTGCTAGTATACTTCCTTAATATAAATTGGGCTTAGCATTTGTATCCCTTATCACCTTTGGGTTTTTCTAATCTAACCTAGGTCATATTGAGAGTTATGATCGGAAGAACCTTTTTCTCTTGTATTGAATGGCTTAGGGAGAAAGTGTTAAACTTGAAATACCTAGTTTGAATTGTTAGACTCGTTGATGCTATTTTCCCCCTGAACACTTGGTAAAATTGAAATCCTTGTGGCTTTACAAGAAGCTCATGCTGGGTCCTATGGAGGACATTTCACTGGAAAGTCATTGGTTAACAAAATCCTTCACATGGGGTACTATTGGAAAACTATGGAAAAAGACTCATTTTCTTTTGTCAAAAAGTGCCCTTAGTGTTAGCATTATAAAAACTTAATTCATGCTCCTGCTTACATGTTGCATTCACAAGTGCCTCCCTAGCCCTTTAGTATTTGGGGCCTAGATCTCATTGCAAAGATTTCTCCCCCTCCTTCTCAAGGAAACACATACATTCTTATAGCCATTGACTACTTTACTAAGTGGGTTGAAGTTGTTCCTCTTCATTCAACTACTACAAAAGTTATTTGCGATTTCATTCTTCAAAATATCATTGCTCAATTTGGTATTCCCATGGAAATCATTTCTGATAATGGAACCCAATTTAAGAGAAAAGAAGTGAAAGATTTCTTGGAGAAATAATGCATCCACCAATGTTTCTCTACTCCTTATTTTCCTCAATCTAATGGTCAAGGTGAGGGTTCTAATAAGGTCATTGAAAAAATCCTTTGGAAGACTATTGATAAGCATGCTAAGGATTGGCATACACAATTAAACTATGTTTTATGGGCTTATAGAACAAGTGTTTTTATTGCGACAAGAACATCACCTTATAATCTGGTCTATGGAACTGATGCAGTTATACCTTTAGAGCTAGAGATTCCTTCTCTAATATTTTCATTTTAGGGCATAATTGATAAGGATACTTTTAGAGAGAAACAATTACAAGAGCTTGAGATGTTAGATGAGAAATGTATTAATTCTTTAGAACATATCATGGCCTATCACAAATATGTCAACAAAAGATACAAGGGCAACGTGATTGAACACTCTTTTTAGTTTGCGACTTGGTTCTCTATGAAAATCAAAGAAATGTGAATACCCTACTTGGTGAAAAAGGAAAGTTTAGTCCTAATTGGCTAGGTCCTTACATTTTTATAGAAGTGTATGGCTCTGGTGCGTATAGAATTGATGATATGAATGGTGTGCCTCTTAAGGAAGCTATTAATATTATGCATTTGTGTCATTATTACGCTTGATTATTCAATCTTTACTTTATGTGCTTACATTCTTCCTCTTGATTATTCTTTATGTATTCTCAAAATGTGATGTATAATATTAAAAGATTATACTTTAAAATATAAGTGCATATCTTTTTTCATCAATTCATATTTATTCCTTTAATTTCTTATGTTATTAATCATAGATTAACCAAAAAAATAGTAAAAAGAGATAGTAAATATGTAAGTCCATCATATATATATATATATATAATTTGTTTTGGTATACAAAGAAGGCACTGAACAAAATGTACCTGATATCAAAATACTACATCAAGCATCATCCATAAGACAGTGAGAGATGGATATCTCAGATCTAGGATGTGATGATGGTGCTTCTCTATGTGTGGTTGAGGTAAAGGTATGACTTCAAGATGAGCTCCTCTTTGACTAACTATGAGATTTGTGTCACTGCTCCTGTAGCTTGCGCTCTAACTACTCCACCATCTCTGCCAGCAACTATAGCTCCATTGCCACAGACACAAAGATATCCCTATACCTCACAGGATCTTATGCCTCCTCATAGAGAACTCATGATGTAGAAGGAATCCTCAATGACACAACCATTCCCATCATGAAATCTCTCACAAAGGATCTCCACGCCTTTGTGCTAGCTGCATATCAATTTTTTTAATTAGTTTATCATTTATCATATATTCATAAAATTTTCACTTATTTAAAAAATTTTCATACCTGGATCTCCCTCATGGACACTAGGGTCTCTGTCTCAGTGGGGTTTTGTGGGTGGTGGTTAGCTAGACTCTACCTACTCTGCCTGTCTCATATGAGGTGGGGGCATCTCTACTTGAGTATGTGCTTTGTTGGCTTCTGATTTGATAGAATTTGAACCACTTTGAAAGTGAAGAAAATGTATCTAGGGTTTATCCCGATCCCATGATTAATACACTCAAATAGGAATAAGGACCAACTAACAAAGAAATTAAGCTTTCTACACTTTGAACTCTGCAAAATTCAGGTAGGTAAATTGAGGATTAGACTCATTCACTTCTTAACATCACCTTTCCCTAATCCTTAACAAAGTAGATAAATGCCCATAAATCTTCTCTTGCTTATAAAACCTAAGTGACATTGTGAGAGCTAGTCACACTATCAACTCACTCATAAGATAAGCAGGGGCTCAACAATTTATAACTGCAACTTAAAATTTAGAAATTTTGATTTAATTTTTAGATTTGAACTGTGAAGATAAATGAATATCAGCTTGACTGCATTTTCTTTAATCAATGACTTATTCATTGGGAATATTTCAAACTAGTCCACACTATGATTTATGATCTATCCATTCACCTTGCAAATGGAAATCAATTGATACTTTAAATCCTATTCTTATGACAAATCCTCTTCTAATATTTTACAATTCTATCAAATTATACTAAGAAATTACTTAATTCCTTGAATAAAAAGAAAAGAATAATATGACATACGATTTTAAACAAATTGCAACTACGATCTTAAGCTTTTTGTTCAAAAGACACAAAAAATTACAAAATATCACAAGAGGAGACAAGATTTAGAGAAAAAAATTTCTACTAAATCTTTGTATTAACTTCCTTGAAATTTATATATCATAGTATCTGACCAGAATTAAAAACAACACACATTGACCAGAACACCATATATTTCATTAAGCTTCAGTTCAAGCCCAATATACAAAATGACTGTTGCACAGTCTTGACTGACGACAAAGACACCTATTATTGTTAAAGAAAAAATCACTGAATATCTTTCACTCAGGTTGGTCGGTCCCTTTCCAAATCTTGGAAATCCATATATAATGAATTGTAACAAGCTTCAGACATGGGAAAAGAAGTCATCAACATCAAAATAATTTTAACAACTACTGGAAGTAATTACAAAAGTGACAGTTGGCAGCCCAGATTCTTTAGAATCAAATCTTGGTTTGTAGGTATAGTGGGTGGATTCTTTCAACCAAGTCTTAGATGTAGTCAAGGTGGTAGCTTGGCCATCAATGAGGTAAATTATGGTGTGGGAAACCATTGGAGAGATTCAAGCCCTACTGTATGGAATTAGTTGAGACAATTCTGGTATTAAATGAAGAGCCAATAGATGTAGACCAATTAATTCAAAAGGGGTATCTTATCTTTGCAGTTCACCTACTGTGGATACACCTACAAACCAAGATTTGATTCTGAAGAATCTGGGCTTCCAGCTATCACTTTTGTAATTACTTCTAGTAGTTGTTAAAGTTGTTTTGATATTGACAACTTATTTTCCCATGTCTAAAGCTTGTTGCAATTCATGATATATGCATTTCCAAGACTAGGAAAGGGACCGATCGACCTGATCGAAAGACTATGCAAGAGTCATTTTGTATATTGGGATTGCACTGAAGCTTAATGCATGAAATATACGATGTTCTGGTCATTGTGTGTTGTTTTTAAGTCTGGTCAGATACTATGATGTATAAATTTCAAGGAAGTTAATACACGGATTCAACATAAATTTCTTTGCTCTAAATGTTGTCTCCTCTTTTTATATTTTATAATTTTTTGTGTCTTGTGAACAAAGAGCTCAAGATCATAGTTGCAATTTGTTTAAAATTGTATGTCATATTATTATTTGCTTTTGATTCAAGGAATTAAGTAATTTCTAGTATAATTTGACAAAATTATAAAATATTAGAAGAGGATTTGTCATAAGAATAGGATTTAAAGCATCAATTGATTTCCATTTGCAAGGTGAATGGATAGATCATAAATCATAGTGTGGACTGGTTTGAAATATTCCCAATGGGCACTAATCAAAGAAAATGTAGTTGAGCTAGTATTCATTTTTGTTCACAATTCAAATCTAAAAATTAAATCAAAATCTTCTAAATTTTAAGTTACAGTTATAAATTGTTAAGCCCTTGCTTAGCTAATGAGTGAGCTAATTTTGTGACTAGCTCTCACAGTTTCACTTAGGTTTCATAAGAAAGAGAAGAGTTATGGGTATTTATCTTCTTTTTTAAGGATTATGGAAAGGTGATGTTAAGAAGTAAATTAGTCTAATCCTAGGTTTACCCACCTGAATTTTACAGAGTTCAAAGTGTAGAAAACTTAATTTATATGGTAGTTGGTCCTTATTAATCATGGGATCTGGTCCCCAAAAGAGTCACCATTTTTTTGACTCTTTTGGGGACCTACATTTAGTTCTCCTTTTCTCCAGCCTCATTTATTTTAGATTCTCAAGGTTTTTTTGCAAGATACATTTCTTTCCGCTAGTGGGTGGTGAATCAAAAAGGTTTCATAACCAGTGATTTTACAATATATTCTAAAGATGGATAACAAAAGAAAAAATACAAGGTCCTATACCAAGGGACATCTTGAGGTTAGTCTACATACTAAGTTACCTCAGGGAAATAAGAGAATTTGGCTGAAGAATAATGGAGAGTCAAGAAATGCTCCTATATGGAAATCTAAGGGTGATAGGGTGACTAACCAGTTACACCCAGTTAATGAGGAGACAAAATCCTCTTCAAGAGTTTCAAGTCTGAAAATACTAGATACTTCCATAGATTCTTTGATACTCCTCCCCAAGGAGATGGTCTATATCAAGACAAGGGTATTTCACCAGTTTGACTTGTTGTCATTGGACAAGGTAGTATGATTCATTAAAAAAATATAGACCAGTGTAGGAACAAATCAAACATACAACATAATGTACATATGCAATCCAAGAACCCTTCCAATGAAATAAATCTTATAGATCTAAGAGACACATTAGAATCATATGCAACTACATAGGACCCCGATGACTTATTTCATGAACTTGATGCTCTCAAAATGGAATCTTTAGAGAAAGATGTTAGGCAAAGGCATTTGGAGGAAGAGAAAAAGATGCATACTATGAATGCTCTTCTAGAAAGAGATAGCCTGCTTAGAAGAATTGCATTGTCAAAAGAAAAGATTAAGAGGTTAGAGTCATGTCCTAAGTCTCTACAGTCTAATCTATTTGATGATTTAGGAGCCCTAAGGACCGAGTGCCAAGAAAAGGAATGTTTAGTGTAAAAGAAAGATGAGTTTGAAGGTGAAGGTCTAGTCATCAGACAAGTACACCTATATGAAGTCTCTAATGAGAAAAGAGATGAAAGCACCTTAGCTAAACCTATGACACATGACAATGAAAAGGGAAAGAAAAAGGTAGTGGTAGTACAAATAAATGGATCTATTTTTGTATCAAAGGGTGCTCCTCTTGTGTCAAATATTGATATAAATTTGGGGAAAGCAAGAAATGAGAGAGAAGATATAGCCAAAGAACTGAAGAAAGTTGAGCATGAAGTAGAAGATACATAAATAAGAGGGAAGATCCAATTTCTAAAGCCTTCCTCTACTGGTGTTGTGGGGCCATCTAACTCTGGTCAAGGTATTGCTTATGGAGTTTCTTCTTATGTTGTAACAAATACTGCTAGTATTTCTTCTAGTAAAATTACTTTTTCTTCTTTTGGAATGAGTCATGCCACATCTGGGTAGTAGGGAAAGATAAATATGGGTGGAAATGTTGGTAATATAGCTGGTCCTAGTGGACAAGCTAGCCTAAATTTCTAGAGAAGATCTATTCATCTTGAGAGATATAGGCAGATTTGTTTTACTGGTATCCTTGGATATCCCAATCCTATACCATATGGATTGAGAAATAAAACCGACAAGCTCACTACAAATAATGCTATAAGTTGTGAAGAACATTTGAGATCCTTCATTAATATGTGAGCAATGATTATGAGGTTGAGCATGAAGATGTTGTCATAAAATTATTTGTGCAATATCTTACTAAGTGAATAAGGTGAGAATGGAAGCATAGTGACATACATAACATTCATCACCTATTCATTTAGAAAGGATGTTTAGAAGCATAAATAGATCTGAAAATGCTTGGAAAGTAATTAGATCAAAGTACATACCTCATTATGATATTAGTCTAGAAATACCTATTGTCTAAAATCTATATGAAGTTTTGGAGAATTTTGTCACCTATTCTGGACTGGAAATGTCGAGGCAGACAGAACCTAGAAATATTTTCTCCAGATTCACACAGGTTGACTTTGACCTTTTAAAAGGTCAAAGACCACATTTTTATTCTAAAGTTTGATTCCGATTCTATTCACAAATCCTGAAAGTTCAGCGAAAAGGGTACTCCGATGTAGCCTCTGATTCCCGAAACAACACTTGCAGATATCAAGCCCCCAAGGCTAAAGTACTTCTACCATTCTCACAGTCCATAGTTGTTACTCCATGTTTGAATGCTTGAAATGTTGATAATGATGGATCAAGGAAGAATGATTCTCTCTTGCTCCAAATATGAATGCTTGAAGATGCTTGAAGACTTGAAACACTTGCTTGAACACCTTGAAAACTTGAGAGCTTGATTGCTTGAGATGAGATGAGAGAGGAAGGCCTCCTTTTATAGTGAATTAGGTCACACTCCTCTAGAAGGGCCACCTTGAAGAATTAAATCCCAATTAGGTCCTAACCTTTAGAGAATGGATCTAAATTAAATGTAATTAAAGGATTTACCATTTCGGAGCCCGAAACAACTGATTTGGAGGTGGGAAGTTAATAATCCCAAAAGCTAAATATGCAGAAATGAAAAATTTGAAATCTTGGCAAGATGAGGTCAAGGTTGAGGTCGACCCTGACCTAGTCAGGGTCGAGGTTGACCTTGACTAGAAATCCTAACTTTTGCTAGGATGTAGTTTAAAGGCCCCGAGGATGCCCAGAAAATTAGAAATGAAGCTGGATAAGAATAGAATTTCTGTGATAGATAAAAGATCATGTGATTGACATGATGAAGGCTAGGAGGACCCATTTCTATATCCTACCTAGAAATTAGAGTCATAGAAGAGGGGAATTAAGGAGAATCTTTAGGATCCTAACCCTAATTTCACCCAGGACATACAAATGCATCCTAAATGTAGGTTTATCATGATAAATGCACTAAAAGAGGGTGCTAAACCTATCCAAATGAAAGTGCTTCCATTTTAAGATGATACATTTAGCCCCCACTTTAGCTTAGACATGACACTATGTGAATATGCAAACTAAAGTAAGAAAATATCATAAAGAAAAAGGATATAGCCAAGTCCTCATTGTAAAGATCCTGCAGAAAACTGTTAGAACTTGCAATACACCAGGTTAATGAAAATCTATAATCACCTAGAGCTTACTATATGATAATTTGAGAAGCATATAGAGTCCCTTATGCCCCCCCTATTTCGGCTTTCTACTTTGGAAGGGTGAAACAGGGTGATAAGAAAACTCTAGATATTGGATATGTAGAATGTTGAAAAGTTCATTCCTAAACCTGTTAGAAGGATTCCTAGCCTTCCCAAACTAGTTTAGGGAGTTAGATATCTAAATCATGATTCCAACACCATTGACGGCACAGAAAACAGAGTTATCTAACTCAAGTTATGATGAAAAGAATGAATGTCTATCGTAATGCATAAAAGGAAATTCTTACCCTAACCCTTATTTTAAACATATAAAAGAGATGAAAAAGGTAATACTTACTCATTCTTACCATTTACAGATTTGAAATTAGAAGCAAGATGCCGAGAAGGGAGGAACTATGAGTGACACACTTGGAGACTGTGAGACACCGTCTAGCTACTGGACGAGCACTCCTTGAGGTAAGATTCTGTCCAAATTCATGTTGTTGCTAAGCAAGGTCAATTTTACCCCCTTGAGGTCAACCCTAACTCAATTAGGTCAACCTTGACCCATTTAGGTTGACCTTGACCTAAAAAATTCAACCCTGACCCAAAAAAGTTGACCTTGACCCAGTAAGGTTGACCTTGACCTAACTAAGGTCAACTTTGACCTAGATCAGTTGTACTTTCAAATTTGATGATGTAAATGACTGATATGATGCTGGTTTGTGATTGCAGGACCCTGTTTGCTTCTGAGAACATCCTTTTGGGGAACTGCTAGTGCAAGTCAAGGAGAGACTATCTAATTTAGATGATGAGGGTTTACAGCTACTGAGGGATGTAGGACTATATTGGGTATCAGTCCTTCCATAGATTAGGCTACATCAAGAGATGTTATCCACACTGATAGAGAGATGGGATGAGGATACATGCTCCTTCCATCTTCCTACCGGCAAGATTATAGTGACATTAGAGGATGTATACAGGATTATGAGGCTTCCGGTCCAAGGAGAGACTGTCAAACCCAGGACACATAGAGGTTGGGAGGAGATTCATGCAAATACAGAGCACTGTATAGGTGGGCATCCAATGATGTGGACTTGTTTAGATCACATCTCACTATCATCCATAGTATCAGGCCGTATTCCCTTAGTATGGAAGGTGATGCTATGCATAGTAGCCTTGGTTGTGTTACCCAACTCAAAGGGTACTATATTTTGTTCACCTATGACTCATCTGATATAGAGGATGGAGAGAGAGAAGACTACGTTCTCATGGGGTCACAGTATGCTCTGTCAGCTATACCATGAGTTGAGTCAGCTGGTGAGGTATCAGCGAGAGAGTTTATCGACATGCACCATTCTACAGATTTGGATTTTGAGCACTTCGCATGTACACGTCTGTAGGGAGTGCTAGTGATGGTAGATGCAAGTACAGTGAGAGCCTTTGCATATCCTATGAGAGATATCTAGCAACTTGGAGATATGCCCTACTAGAGAGTACATCTTGACCATATTGCCAGTACTGATGTGATATGGAGACCCTACTGCCAGATGACAGAGTGGCCAGACACCTAATTCCAGATGAGACACTCTCAGTAGCGTAAGCTGCTAGAAGGTCACCAGAGCCATATAGTAATGCCATATTATTATGATCAAGTGATGAGATAGTTCAACCTGCCACAAGGAGTCGCTAAGGTAGTACCTTGCTATGCACAATTGATGAGATACCACCAGAGACCCGATGCCATGCGCTGACCTTCAGCGACAGACATAGAGGATAGTGATGCAGAGGAGACAGAGGATATTGAGGTACCATTAGATGTATCCTATGCAAGGGTTAGCCAAGATTACATCCAGTACTAGAGCTTAGAAGGGACTTGCCCTATCTTCCCCAAGGATTATCCTACAGGTGATCCAGACTATAGATAGAGGAAACACCAAGATAGTGCAGATAGTGGGGAAGATGAGAATATCAAAAATGAGGAGGAACACATCTTTGAGGGGGAACTGTTGGAGGAGGAGGATAGAGCAGATGATAGAGCTGAGGACATGCCCCTAGCTGGTGATACTGGTGTAGATATACCTATCACTCCTGCATCACCACTGAGATCATGATGGCCCTCGCAGCCCCACACAAAGACACCACCTCCATAGCCTAGACATAGCGAGCATGGAGAGAGTAGTCACTCCATGCCCCCGCCATCTAGACACTTTAGTGATGTCCAAGAGGGAGACCCAGGTATGGACTAGACTTTTTTGATTACAAATATGATTTGATGAAAATATGATATTAGCATAATAAAAGTATGTTTCCTCTATAGCTAGCATAGTGGAATGGAGGATTTTTGTATCTGAGGTTCTCAAGGATAACATTATTTCCTACTGACTTCCAGCTGATGAGCGAGAGTCTTCCATTGGGCATAGAGATCCAGGCAGACATGCTAATATCTTCGTATGCATCTAGCGGGAGTTGAGGATGTGTAGAGAGAGGGAGGAGAAGATGATGATAGAGATACAGAGTCTCCAAGAATGTTGTCATGAGCCGTAATTGACGATACAAATGAGTAAACTTGATTTGAACATTATTCGAATAATAATAAATATATGAGTCCTTATGAATAATTGTTATATATAATATTAATAATTATTAATTATTAATATTAATAATAACATTAATAGAATATTAACCTTAAATAATATTACTCAATAATAATATTAATATCACTCCATAAAATAATATATTATTAAATATTAATATATAATAATATATTATTGAAATAATTATGAATATTAGTAATAAACAAATAAATTTTAATAATATCTATATTTAATATAATCATACATTTGAAAACGTATAAGGACATTACAACAATCAACAATATTCTTTAATCAATTTATAATAATTAATCAAATATATAATTGATCAATATACAATCAATTAGTTAATAGACAAATAAATAATAATAAATATAATTTATTATTAAATTCATTCTATAATGAAACCTAGACTATTATAATAATAATTGAATCAATAGAATTAATATAAATAATAAGTATAATTATAAAGTAGTAAAATAAATTATAAATAAATAATAAATTATTATTATTATTATAAATAAATAAAAATATAGAGGCATGTCTCTAAACCTAAAGGTGGCAACCCTTCAACATGCAAATGTATATAATGGATATCAAATCCATTCCTCTCGGATGATAGATACATAGAAGAAATAAATAAAAATGAGAAGAATAATAAGAAGAGGTGATTATTCAAATTCCAACGAAAACAAGAAAAGAAATGTAGGAGAAAATCAAGGAGAAAATATAGGAGAAGATCAAGGAGGAAATGTAGGAGAATATTAAAAGGAAATAAATATTGAATAAGCTAAAAATAAAGGCATAAAGAAGGTAAGTATATCTTTTGAGTTAATTTATTTATTAGCATTGTATGAATTAGATATTAACAATAATATGAAATAAACTTTAGAATAATAAGTTATGAAAATTTAAATAATAAATTATGAAATATAGTAATATTATTATGAAGTAAACTTGCATTTGAAATAATTTAACTCAAATATATTGATAAATAACTAACTAATACATAATATGAAATAAATACATTATATAAAGAATTATGAATTCTTGTGATTATAAGTATAAAATTATATAATGATGTATTATAATTATTGGGGATTGGCATCCTCCTAGTATACAACATTACAAATTACCATTCCCAAGGTAAATCCAAATACTAATTATGAATTTTAAGACAAATCAAGTAAGGTCCAAATTGGGGACATTACAAATGTGTTTAGGGCATGAGCATATCTAGGAGCCATACACGGACACACAAATCTTCATCTTCCTATCATAGAGGAGAGAGATCTAGGAGTCATCGACCATCAGAGTGGCATGGTGATAGATGTAGTGATAGATAGGGCCATTGGCCTCATATGTATCAAAACTCTAAAAAACTATGTATTGTTGATAAATGAAAAACTTTCTTTATTGATTAGTTTTATATGTGATTACTATGTTTTCATCAATATAAAACTTAATAGAAAGAAAGAAATAAAGAAAGTGCATAAACATATTCAATATGTAATTTTTACTAAAACTACATAACCTATAAAAGAAATCATTATAAGGAACACATAAATGCACATGGAACAAATGAGATTAAGGGTAATAATGTTTAAGATGCATAATATTAATGGGTTCCTTAAAAGAAACACCATCCATATCAGCAAGTTTGTAAGCACCCGAACCAAAGTTTTCAATAACAATAAAAGGTCCAAGCCAATTAGGGCTAAATTTTCCTTTTTCGACTGGTAAAGCATTCACATTTCACTGATTCTCATAAAGAACTAAATCACCAACTGCAAATGTTCATTCAATTACCTTATGATTGTATTGTTTCTGGAGAGATTTATGATAAGCTTTTATATGATCTAATGCATGTATTCGTTGTTCATCCAACATTTCCAATTCTTGTAAATGTTGTTCACAAAAAGCATCTTTATCAATTATCCCATGAAATGAAACACATAAGGTTGGTATTTCCAGTTCCAAAGGCATAATAGCATCAGTACCATATACCAAATTATAAGGAGAAGTACCTGTAGCAGTACGAACACTAGTCCTAGAGGCCCATAAAGCGTAAGTCAGTTGAGTATGCCAGTCTTTGGCATGCTTACTAACTATTTTTCACAAAATTTGTTCAATAATTTTATTCGATGCTTCAGTTTGTCCATTAGATTGAGGATAATAAGGAGTTGAAAATCTATGTTGAATCCTATATTTCTCCAAGAATTTCAAAACGTCTTTATTCTTAAAAGATGTTCCATTATCTGAAACTATTGTCAAGGGAATACCGAATCTTGCTATAATATTATTGAGGATGAAATCAAAAATAACATTTGCTATTGTAGAATGAAGAGGGACAGCTTCAACCCATTTCGTGAAATAATCCGTAGCGGTGAGAATGTAAGTATGCCCTTGAGAAGAAGTTGGTGAGATTTTTTTGATAAGATCAAAACCCCAAATACTAAAAGGCCATGGAGAAACTTGATTACGAAGCTCATGAGCAGGAGCATGAATCAAATTACTATGCTGTTGACATTGAGGGCATTTTTTAACAAACATAAAAGAATCTTGTTCCATAGTTTTCTAATAATACCCCATTCGAAGTAACTTATGAACTAAAGATTTACCACCAAAGTGTCCCCCATAAGAACCAGAATGAGCTTTTTCTAAAGCTACAGGAATCTCAGTTCTATTGAGACACTGCAATAATAAACCTTCGTAAGAGCATTTGTATAGCGCATCTCCTAAAATGATATAGTGTACTGCAAGTTTTTGAATGCGATTACGCATGTTCCTTGTTGCTGATTCAGGAAAGGTACAATCCTTCAAAAAATGAAAAATGTGTGAATACCATTCATCCAAATGCAAGTTGAAACAATTAGAGGTAATCTTATCAGAAATTGCAGGACTTTTAAGAGTTTTTATTGTAAATTGGGAATTTTCAGCATTGTTCTCAAGACAAACCAAGGATGTTGCATTTGCCATAGCATCTGCGTGCCGATTATCTTTCCTTGGTAATGTCTGGATTGTGTAAGAGGAAAATTGTGAAAGGAAATCAAGAGCTAAATCTCTATACTATGTCATTCTATTGTTTATAGTCTGATATGCACCTTTAATTTGTTCAACTATCAATTGTGAATCGCCATATATATGTAAATGTTTGATATTGAGAGATGAAGTGGCTCGTAAGCCAACTATAAGAGCTTCATATTTTGTAATGTTATTAGTCCAAGGAAAGGTTAATTTATATGATAAAGGGATGGGTTTCTTTGTAGGGGGAATCAAGATGATACCCACACCAGATCCTATCTTACACTTAGATCCATCAAAATATAATTCCCAAATATAATCTTGTTGAATAGCTAAAATATTGTCATCAGGAAATTTGATAGGAGTAGAACCTTCAACAGAGTGAGGACAAGGAGCTTCAGCTAAATGATCAGTCAATGCTTGTCCCTTAATTAATTTTTGAAGAATAAAATTAAGATCAAATTTAGTAAGTAACATTACCCATTTTGCCAAGCGGCCTGAGAGATCAGTTTGCGAGAAAAGATGTTTCAAGGGATAAAATTTGACAATCACATTAACTTCAGCATTTATGAGATAATGCCTAAGTTTTTGACATGCATAAACCACCGCTAAGCATTGTCTTTCTAGAGGTGTTTATCTTGTTTCATAATCCAATAAAGTTTGACTGATGTAATAGACAAGCCTTTCATTACCATTGTCATCAATTTGAGCTAATAATGCACTCACAGCTTGTGGGGTAGCTGAAGTGTATAATTGAAATGGTTTATCAAACTTAGCAGGCTGTAAGATAGGAGGATTTGTAGGATACTCCTTAAATTGCTCAAAAGTCTATTTACAGTCCTCATTCCAAGAGAAAGTGGCATCCTTTCTAAGCAAGGAAGTAAAAGGGATGGTTCGGTCTACCAAGTTAGAAACAAAGTGACGGATAGCTTGTATTTTTCCTTGCAAACTTCATAATTGAGAAATATTTTTAGGAGGCATATTAACAATAGCGTCAATCTTTTCAGTATCTACCTCGATGCCTCGCTTAGAGATTATAAATCCTAATAATTTACCAGAATCAACTCCAAAGACACACTTCTTAGGATTCAATCTCATATTATAAATTTGAATTCTTTCAAATATCTATTGTAAAATAGTAACATGATCTTCTCTTTGTATGGATTTTGCCAAGATGTCATCCACATAATCTTCAAGAATCTTATGGATGTAATCATGAAAAATTAAAGTCATAGCCCGTTGATAAGTTGCTCCTGCATTTTTTAATCCAAAGGGCATCATGACCCAACAAAAGGTTCCCCAAGGTGTTATAAATGCAGTTTTAAATTGATCTTCAAGAGGGATAAATATTTGATTATATCTTGAAAATCCATCCATAAAAGATAACAAAGCATGGCCCACTGTGGAATCCACAATCATATCGATATTAGGTAGCGGGAAATCATCTTTCAAGGATGCCTTATTTAAATTGCGAAAATCAGTGCACATCCTTATCTTATTTTCTCCTTTTGACACAGGCACAATGTTCGAAATCCAATCGGAATAATCAATAGAATAGATAAATCCAGAATCCAATAGTTTTTCAATTTCACCTTTGACTAACAAAGCAATTTGTGGATTCATCTTTCAAATTTTTTGTTTTACAGGTTTCATATTAGGCTTTAAAACAATGTTATTAGTAACAATCTTAGAATTGATACCTAGTATATCAGAATATGTCCAAGCAAAGATATCCTTGAATTCAAGGAAAAGGGAAGCTAACTGATCACATTCATCATGAGTCAAACATTTCCCAAGTTTTATCACCCTTTCAGAATTAGTTTCATCCATTTGAATATCAATAGTCTCAGTGATTAATAAATCACTTCTTATCAAAGAATCCATCGGTAAAGGAGCAATATCTTGTTCTTCATGTTCTCCAAAATAAGCATCAGTTTTTAAACAATAAGGCTTTCCTCACTTATTATGAAACTTAGGTAATTCCTCATGAGCCCCTAAATATTCCATTAAAGCCTCTTCTTTAGGGAAGATATCAAAAGAAGGTTGTTGATTAAGATCAATAAACAATGGATTAACCAACTTCAACTGTCCACTGCAAATATGATTAACATTAAGAGGAAAAGTAGATGGTTGTCAGTAAGGATCAAATCCTAATCCATAAGTATGGTCATAAATGTCATTATCCAAGAGTACGGGTATACCTTGTTCATATTTACCACATCCTTTCCCATTGAATCCTGATTTCTTAAGAAAATGATAACCATGACCATATCGATCAGTCATATTAGAAGGAGTCCAAGGAGCGGCATATGTCACAATATCATAACAATCAGGTTTTATAGTGTCAAGTGTTTCATTGCTTGAAGCGGGAACAAAATTACTTTTCAATTCTTCAGATAATGGAGAAGAAATAAAAACTTTTTTCTCAAATTCATTTTGTTGCTTCATAAAGTCTAAATCAGAGACCTTATATTCGCCAATAAATGTGGGATTAAAATCCAATGTTCCCCAATCATCTTCAGTCAAGGAAGAGGAAGAAGATGGATCTTCTTGTTGAATTTCAGGTTTTTTTATCTCAGATTGTTGCATTGGCAATTATTTTTCAATCTCTTTACTAGGTTGAATAGGTTCAGAGATTTTAGCATATTCTACGTTTAAGCAAGGATTTAGAGCATCATCTGCATGCAAAGTATACATCAAATTGTTATAGATGAATCAAACCTTGCGATGAAGAGTAGAAGGAACTACATGCATAGTATGTAACCACGGTCTTCCTAAAAGAAGGTTATAGTTAAGTGGTCCAGGCATAACATGAATAGGAGTATGTAGAATAACTAGACCCACCTTAACATGTAAGGTAATAATACCCAAAGTTTTCTTTGCAATATTATCAAATCCATGTATAGGAACATTATTAGGTTGAATAGTAGATAAATCAGCCTTAATTGCTTTGAGCATGTCCATGCTACAAACATTAAGTCCAGATCCATTATCAATTAAGGTTCTTCGAATGATGCTTTTATTAATAGAGACAACCACCATAAGAGCATCATATTGATTTTGCACCTCTAATGAAGGTAAATCATCATCAAAAAACACAATAGGAGGTACAGAAGGCATAGCATGCATACAATCCAAAATCAAATGAATGTTTTCTTGGTTAGGAGGCATAGCAGGAAGAGTAGATAAAGCCTTTTGCAAAGCCTCATAATATGTCAGGGAAGTTTGAAGTAATTCCCATAGAGATATTTTGGTAGGAGTAGCATGTAATTGATCAACTAATTTGTACTCCTTAAAGGTAGAAGGGTACCTAGGCACTTGGGGAAGTGTAGGTTGAGAAGGAGGTAAAGAAACTGGAACAGTAGGCTGAGGATTATTCTATGTGCGATAAGCATGTGAAACAGAATCAGTGTTATCAAAGAAATCCAAGGGATCTCTAGGTTTACCCTTAACTGTTATAGGAGGACATCCTTTTACTGTCATCAAAGGTTTAGGAAATATCATTTTTGGTTTATCAATGTTGCAAATAGAGGGACATGAAGGTAACCATGCACACACCCTATGGTAAAGGTCAATTGGAGAGGTTGTGGAGGAGAGTGAAATAGGAATAGGATCCATGGAGATCATATTCAAACCATTTTCATCCTCACTACCATGTTCCTCATTAGGGATTCTATCCTCTTGTATAATAAAAGCATCATCAAAGTACTCAAAACAAGAATCATACATGTTGAATACAAAGAAAGTACTAAAAGCATGAAAAATAGAAATTTTTTTCTATTTTTAAAGAAATTTTGCAATTTTTTTGTATTTTTGAAATATAAATGCAAGAAAGAAATTTACAAGATGTAAATCTAACACCATAAAAGAAAGAGTTGTCGTAAACAGGTTCACCAAAATGAATAAGGTGAGAATGGAAGCATAGTGACATACATAACATTCATCACCTATTCATTTAGAAAGGATGTTTAGAAGCATAAATAGATCTAAAAATGCTTGGAAAGTAATTAGATCAAAGTACATACCTCATCGTGATATTAGTCTAGAAATACCTATTTTCTGAAATTTGTATGAAGTTTCAGAGAATTCTGTCACCTAATCTGGATTGGAAATGTCGAGGCGGACAGAACCCAAAAATTTTTTCTCCAGATTCACACAGGTCGACTTTGACCTTTTAAAAGGTCAAAGACCACATTTTTATTCCGAAGTCCGATTCTAATTCTGTTCACAGACCCTGAAAGTTC
The DNA here is from genome assembly GCA_027943335.1 of Chamaecyparis obtusa. Lineage (NCBI taxonomy): Eukaryota > Viridiplantae > Streptophyta > Pinopsida > Cupressales > Cupressaceae > Chamaecyparis > Chamaecyparis obtusa. The sequence goes on from BSBK01005187.1 coordinate 179,423, forward strand.
AACAAAAAGGGTACTTCGATCTAGCCTCTGATTCCCAAAACAACACCTACAGATATCAAGCCCCCAAGGCTAAAGTACTTCTACCATTCTCACAATCCATAGTTGTTACTCCATGTTTGAATGCTTGAAATGTTGATAATGATGGATCAAGGAAGAATGATTCTCTCTTGCTCCAAATATGAATGCTTGAAGATGCTTGAAGACTTGAAACACTTGCTTAAACACCTTGAAAACTTGAGAGCTTGATTGCTTGAGATGAGATGAGAGAGGAAGGCCTCATTTTATAGTGAATTAGGTCACACTCCTCTAGAAGGGCCACCTTAAAGAATTAAATCCCAATTAGGTCCTAACCTCTAGAGAATGGATCTAAATTAAATGTAATTAAAGGATTTACCATTTTAGAGGCCGAAACCGCGGACCCGGAGGCGGGAAGTTAATAATCCCGAAAGCTAAATAAGCAGGAATTGAAAATTTGAAATCCTAGCAAGATGAGGTCAAGGTCGAGGTCGACCATGACCTAGTCAGGGTCAAGGTCATCCCTGACCTGGTTAGGGTTGAGGTCGACCTTGACCAGAAACCCTAACTTTTGCCAGGATGTAGTTTAAAGGCCCTGAGGATGCCCAGAAACTTAGAAATGAAGCTGGATAAGAATAGAATTTTTGTGATAGATAAAAGATCATGTGATTGACATGATGAAGGCTAGGAGGACCCATTTCTATATCCTACCTAGAAATTAGAGTCATAGAAGAGGGGAATTAAGGAGAATCTTTAGGATCCTAACCCTAATTTCACCCAGGACATACAAATGCATCCTAAATGTAGGTTTATCATGATAAATGCACTGAAAGAGGGTGCTAAACCTGTCCAAATGAAAGTGCTTCCATTTTAAGATGATACACTAAGGATGTCAGAGATTGGTTAAGAAGGATTCTTGATGATGGTATCCACTCTTGGGATGATTTGAAGAAATGTTTCAAGGAGAAATATGGTGATAAGACTAATTCTAGTTTCATGTTGAATGAGTTCAACAATATTAAGAAACATCAGAATGAATCAACTTTTAATTTCAATAGTAGATTCCAAAAGCGTATGCACAAATTATTTCAATCTATGAGGTTGGATGAGAATGTTTGCTTGACCACATACTTTAATGCATTTTATGGTGAAATAGAATACTTATTAAGAGATAAGGATCCCAAAAACTCTCAAGGATGCTTTTAGAACTGTCGTGAACATTGAAAGTAACAGAAGAGCTTCTAGCAAGTTAGGTAGAAGGGATGATCCAAAGTTATTTGTTGGTAAGAATAACAATAGGAGGGAAACTGATAAGGGTGTTAGAAATAAGAAACCATATGATGATAAGATTGATAAGGTATTAAATTCCCTCAAATATTTGAAGGTACCCAATGTCAGAAATGACAAAGGTTAAATATGAACAAGCCTTAGTTCAACAATTTTAATAAGAAGAATAGATTGCAAAACTTTCCTTATAATACCCAGTGGAAAGATGGAAAGCATGTGCCTCCTTCTGTAAAAAATAATAATGATAAGTTTAACCTTGATCCCTTACAAATAAATTCTCATGAATATTGTTGAGGATACACCTTGGTGTATGGCCTTCCAATCTCCTCATTTACTAGAATATTGTGCAATAGCTTAGTCTGTTTCAGCATCTCAAGATGATAATTTTGATGAACTTTACCAAGAAAATCATGATGATAGTGTTGGATGCAACATGGATGATTATTTCATTGAGTATAGTGATGTATCAGACTAGGAGTAATATGAAGCTGATGTAAATTCACAAAGACAAAGAAATGAAATGTTTCATTAGTAGGTTTTTTCTAATAAAGAAAATAGAGATGATTCAGTGTGCAATATGGCATAAGGATTAGAGAATATAAAATTAAGGAGACCTTCTAAGGAAGAGATTGATAAAATCATAGAAAATATGGTTGCTCAAGTGAAATGTAATTATCAGCTGAGAAATAGGGTAGTGAATGAAGATGCTGGGAAACCTACTAGCATGTTTATCAAGAAGACAAACAATAATGCCTCTATTGAGGGTAAGCCCAAGGATCATTTCACTGTGAAGATTAAGGATAAAGAAATAGGAACCTAAGAAAGCTGAAGTTGCAAAGTAAAATGTGACATAGAATGTAGAGAAGAAAGTGAAGACTGATAAACCAATCATTCCAATGGTTAAGAATGACGAGCCCAAGGTGGGTGTTGTATCTAACAAGCTGGAGGAGAACACACAAGAAAAAGGTATTCCTATTGAAATACCTTCTTATACACCAGTAGATATGATTTTGTTATTATCACAAATCATTGTTAAGGTCCCTTTACTAGAAATTTTAAGGATAGAAGAGCACAAGAAGAAGACCTTAGCTTTGGTAGAGAGTATATATAGTTATAATTCCCCTAATGATAAAAATTTTGGTAAGCTTGTGGAAGAAACAAAGAAAATGAAAGAGGTAGAAGGGATCATATCTCAAATTCCACAATTTTATTTAGATAGTTCTTCCACTACCTACTTGGAAAATATTGACCCTTTCTTTCTCAGTGTCATAGTGAATGGTGAAACTCTAAAAAATTGCATGATTGATTTAGGAGCATCCAAAATTGTGATGCCTTTTAAAGTAATGGAATAATTAGGACTTAAGGTAGACACTACTTAGGACATATGTTGTGCCTTAGATTCAACAGAAGTTCCTATCATTGGAATTATTAAGGCTCTTCCTTACAAGCTTGCAACATACCTCGAGAAGGATTTGACCATGAGTGTGCTGGCCGTTGATATCCCACCCCATTATGGAGTGTTACTATCTAGAAAATGGGGTGCAATTATGGGTGTGAGTTTATAATGTGATTTATCTTTTTCTACTCTCCATATTGATGATAAATTTGTGAAGGTAGAAAGAGAGCCTAGGGTCCCATATATTATAGATAAGAATGTGGACAATGACACAACTTGTTTTGTTGATACTGATATAAATGCTTTTAGAGTTGAAATTATTGTCATAGAAAATAAAACTAAACCTTCTCCTATAGATGTTGAAGTCAAGAAGTTTTATGATAGAGATGTTAGGAATAGTCCCAAGAGATAACTGAGAGGGGGGGGGGGGGGGGGTGAATCAGTTATCTACAAGATTCAATTCTTTATCCAATTAAGTATACTTAAACATAAAGCATAAACACAATGAAAGAACACATGAACACAACACCAATATTTTGGTTACGGGGAAACCCAAATAGGTAAAATCCCCGGTGGGACTTGATACCCACTAATATTTTGTACTAGTGTATAATGATCCTTGTTAGAAGATCCTTAACCCTGTTAGGAATTGCTTTACAATATATTAAGTACAGTAGACCTGGTCAAGGGTTAGACCCTATTAGGAGTCTTTTACAATTGTTCCTATTAGGGGAGAGGACACACTGTCTGAGAGCTCACTGCTCAAAGGGGCAAAGGCTACAACCTTCTGAATAATAGATACACACTATATCTAGATCTTGGTGAACTACACTTTGGCCTCCTATCTGGATCAATTCCAATGAATAGCACAAGTACTTTACTTGGTCACATAGACCTTAATATAATGGTTCAACACTTCACACACTCTACTCTGCTCTACTTAATCAACCATGAACCACACTCTAGCAATCACAAATGATTGCCTATAAATATATTTCCTCTAAATGATATAATCAAGTCAGCCTATTAGAACCACCTTGAAATAATATTAGAGAAACCATAAAAAACTTCAATAAACATTTTGTTAGCTCTACTATGCACGCAACACATTCTAGGACATGTCCAAGAAGATAATTGTAGACGTAGGCTACACAATGTCGACTCTACCAAAACAACTGGATCTTTCTCCTCAAGATGAATTAACTCATGCACTCTTAACCAAACATCAATAACTCTTCTCTAAGATTAAATCCAAGGGTGCACACCCTAAAGATAGGCACAACTCAAGAACCAATAAAATCTCTCTCGACTCTTCTGAATAAACACAGGAAACTACTGCTAGCAAATAGCGACTGCATAACTTCACTTCTACTCATCAAAAGACCATGCATCCATAACTAAAACATCACTAACATGTCTTCAACATATATCCAAGCACGCAAGGCTCCATGATAACTATACGAACAACCATACATAAAACACTACCTGTTACTCTGTCAGGAACACTACTAACACCGGCTACTATATAACTGTCTGTACTAATAGTTAACCTTTGCACCCATGATATCATGCTTCATATACTAAAAGCTTACTGCATAAGAATTCCACACATGCTACTTTCCATATGTTTTCATCAATGACAAACATATAGTCAGTACTGGCCTACTCCATTATTTTCTAATATTCTCTATTTCCTCAACTGAACTGTTGTCATAACTGAATACTACTCCCCCTTAGTATATTACTCCTTTTTTTACTTCTATTTTTCATGACTCTATATATTAATCCCCCTTTGACACTAATGGAAAAAGGGTGCCATTTATTTTAAGCATCGGTACTACTCCAGAGGTAGAGTGGTCAACCTTCCATCAGTCCCTGAGGATTGATATCTTTCCCTATTCCTTCTAAGCAGAATCAGGGAAGGGAATTACTCCCAACTTCTCCCTGAGATACTCAAAAGTATACTTAGGCAAGGTCTTTGTGAATATATCTACCAAGAAACACTACTCCACCTGATGTACTCTTTCTATCATCAACACATCCTGCCCAATCTACATTAGTGTACACATGAAGCTCAACATTTTCTAAATTAGGATACCATAGACCATAATCTATAGTGCCCTGCAAGTATCTTAATATTCTCTTTATGGCCATGAGGTGACTTTGTTTAGGTTCTGCTGCAAATATTCCAACTATGCCAACTCAATTGGAAATATCAGGTCTAGTCTGAGTAAGATATATGAGTTTACCAATCATAGACTTATACAATGTTATATCTACTGTTAGTGAGTCATCTTATTTTGTAATCTTGCATCTAGTGATCATATGGGTTCCTACTGGCTTGTAATCATCCATCTTGAATTTCTTTAGTATCTCTTTCACATATTTTGACTGATTAATGAAAATACCTTTCTTTGTCTGTTGCACATTTAGTACCAAAAAGTATTTGATAGGACCAATCATACTCATCTCAAACTCATTCTGCATTTATTTGGCAAATTCAGCACTGAGCTTGTCATTACCTCCAAAGATAATGTCATCAAAAAATATAGCTACAAGTAGTAAACCTTCATATGTCTTTCTAATGAATAGATTACAATCTATTGCTCCTTTCTTGAATCCAATCTTTGTTAAGCATCCATCTAGTCTCTCATACCATGCTCTAGGGGCTTGCTTAAGTCCATAGAGGGCCTTCTTCAATCTTCATACCATATCAGGTCTGTCTGATAAGGTGAATCCTTCAAGCTTCTCAATGTATACTTCTTCTTTCAAATCTCCATTCAGGAATGCTGACTTGACATCCATTTGATAAACTTTGAAGTTTTTGATTGTAGCATAGGCTAGAAAAAACTTAATAGCTTCTAATATGCTCACAAGTGAAAATGTATCTGAATAATCAATGCCTTCTCTTTGTGCATATCCCTTACATACTAATCTTTCTTTGTTTCTTACTACTGTACCATCTTAATTCATCTTGTTTCTGAATATTCACTTTGTTCCAATAACATTCTTATCACTAGGTCTTGGAACCAGTTCCCAAGTGTCATTCTCAATGATCTGATCAAGTTCTTCTTTCATAGCATCATGCCAATTTGAATCATTACAAGCATCTTCAACACTTAAAGGTTCAATATGAGATAGTAAACATACCGCTTCACTACTAGCTGATTTCTTTGATTGTGATCTTGTCAAGACTTTTCCGCTCTGATCTCCAATGATGTCTGTCTTGGAATGATTTCTTGATGTAAACTTTGGAACTTTAGGTGATGTTGACTCATCAACTTTAGGAGTATTTTCTTCGCTTGTCTTAGGGTCATTGAATAACACATCAATACTATCAAACATTTCTTCAATAATTGTCTTACTAGTGGAGGGTCTAGGTTCTTCTTCAATCATGGGTGAGTAATCATGATATCTTTCTTTACTCATAAAATTTTCATCAATCTTTACATGAGCACTTTCTATGATCCTTTTCAATATTAAGTTGAAACATCTATAAGCTTTATTTTTAGTAGAGTAACCAAGAAAAATACCTTCATCACTTCTTGCATCAAACTTTCCTACTGCTTCATCCCTCTTGATGTAGCACTTGCTTCCAAAGATTCTGAAGTATTTTACTATGGGAACATTACCAAACCATAGCTCATATGGTGTTCTGTCAGCGCCTGATCTCAATTGAATTCTATTGATGGTATAGACTATTGTATTGACAACATCTCTCCAATAGGTGTGTGCAACTTTTCCTTCTATCATAATGGTGCTCAATGTGTCAAGAATGATCCTATTCCTTCTTTTTGCAATTCCATTCTATTGAGGGGTTCTAGGTTCACTTAACTATCTCTTTATGCCATGTTCTTCATAGTACTCATTGAATCTATCAGAGGTGAATTCTCCTCCTCTATCCGATCTCAAACATTATATCTTTAGTCCAGATTCATTCTCAACCTTAGCTTTGAATATTTTGAACTTCTCAAAAGCTTCTGACTTATCTTTTAAGAATGCAACCCACATCATCCTAGTATAATCATCAAAAAACAAAATGAAATACCTTTCACCATAGTATGATCTTGTTTGAGTTGGACCACGTAGGCCTGTATGAATCAGATCCAACTTGTTCTCTACTGAATTCTACTTGCTCTTGAATGAATTTCTCACATGCTTTCCCATTACACATTCCCTGCATATAATATCAACTGGCTTTTCTATGCTAGGTAGATCTCTTACTTCCTTAACATTGCTTATCTTTACTATGTTATCAAAATTGATATGCCATAGTCTTTTATGCCACAACCAACTGTCATCAACTTTAGCAACAAAATAACTTGCTTCTGAATTAAGTTGAAAAACATTACCTCTGGTCTTTGAGCCTGATGCAATCATAACACCATCCTTGTTGTTAATGATGCATTTTTCATCTTTGAACTCCAACTGATATCCTTTTCCAAGTAATTGTCCAACACTGAGAAGGTTATGTTTCAAACCATCAACATAAAGAACATCATCAGTACTATTCTTTCCATCCAAGGTGATGGCTCCTCTACCAACTATTGGTTTAGGAGTGTTGTCTCCAAATCTAACCATACCGCCATTGTATTTGTCCAAATGAACAAACCTACCTTTATCACCTATCATGTGATGTGAACAACCATAGTCTATAATCGAGTCTATCCTTATGTCAGCTTGTGAAATCAATGCAAGCTCTTGATTCTATTTCTTATCTTCATGAGTTGTCTTATTATTCATTTTTTCTATAATAGCAATGAATCCTATTTCTTCTTCACCAAATTATTCATCTAAAACTCCATCTTTAGCATAGTAGCATTCCTTAGAATACTTAGGCTTTTAATCCTTTTTGAACTTTCTAGCTCTAGTGGGACACTTAGATGCAAAGTGACCAATCTTATTACATGAAAAGAACTTAAATGGTAATTGACCTTCATATTTTCCTTTTCCTTTCTTTTCTCTTTTGGAAATCATAGAAATTAAATTATCTAATGTTTTCTCTTCATCATCATCATCATCATCAAAATTACCAGAAGTGTTTGCAGATTTCTTACCATGAACTGTTGCTTTGAAGGTTGTCTCACTCTTTGGTTCTATCTTCAATCTTGAGATCTCAAAAGATGAGATTTTGCTGATCAAAGTCTCTCTCTTGAAATTAGATGTAAGCCACATGGTCTCATCAAGGATGTTGATTTTGCTTTCATATTCAGGAGTGAGAGTAGTCATTAACTTGTCCATAATATCCTCCTCTTAAATCTCTCCACTATTGTTTTTGATTCCAGCAACTGCTTCATTTATGCTTTGATTGTAAGCTCTAATGTTTTCCTTAGGTAGCATCTCTAATGAATTGTATCTTTTCTTCCATGTCTTTTTGTGCGCATCCTTTTCTTGTTTGTCTCCTTCAAATATGTCTTCTAGGTGCTTCCATATTTTGTGGGCTTTATCTACCTTTTTTATTTTTGAAAACTCACCATCCAGATAGGGCGCTGATAAGGGCTTCTTTAGCAATAGCATTATAGTGAAAAAATCCTTTTTCCTATCAGTAGCATCATCCTATGCAAGGTCTTCTAGGGTAGGTATCTTGGCTGCTTTGATAGTTACATCAAAAACTTCAAAACCAATGCACTGTAAATGGGTCACCATCTTATTCTTCCAATCAAGATAATTCTCTCCATCGAACTTAGAACTTTCTTTGCTGAAGTATGCCATATGATCAAACTCAAGCTATTAAACTTTCTCTCCAAGGCACTTGGCTCTAATACCAATTATTAGGAATAGTCCCAAGAGATATAACTGGGGGGGGGGGTGAATACATTATCTAAAATATTCAATTCTTTATCCAATTAAGTATACTTAAACATAAAGCATAAACACAATGAAAGAACACATGAACACAACACCAATATTTTGGTTACGGGGAAACCCAAATAGGTAAAAACCCTGGTGGGACTTGATACCCACTAATATTCTGTACTAGTGTATAATGATCCTTGTTAGAAGATCCTTAACCCTGTTAGGAGTTTCTTTACAATATATTAAGTACAATAGACCTAGTCAAGGGTAAGACCATGTTAGGAGTCTTTTACAATTGTCCCTATTAGGGGAGAGGACACACTATCCGAGAGCTCACTGCTCAAAGGGGCGAAGGCTACAACCTTTTGAATAATAGATACACACTATATCTGGGTCCTAGTGAACTATGCTTTGACCTGCTATCTGGATTAGTTCCAATGAATAGCACAAGTACTTTACTTGGTCACATAGACCTTCTTATGATGGTTCAACACTTCACACACTCTGCTCTACTCTGCTTAATGAACCATGAACCACACTCCAACAATCACAAATGACTGCCTATAAATATCTTTCCTCTAAATGATATAATCAAGCCAGCCTATTAGAACCACCTTAAAATCATATTAGAGAAACCATAACAAACTGCAATAAACATTCTATCAGCTTTGCTATGCACACAACACATTCTAGGATGTGTCCAATAAGATAATTGTAGATGCACACTACACACTGTCAGCTCTACCAAAAAAACTAGATCTTTCTCCTCAAGATGAATTAACTCATGCACTCTTAACCAAACATCAATAACTCTTCTCTAATCTTAAATCCAAGGGTGCATACCCTAAAGATAGGCACAACTCAAGAACCAATAAAATCTCTCTCGGCTCTTCTGAATAAACACAAGAAACTATTGCTAGCGAATAGCGACTGCATAACTTCATTTCTACTCATCAACAGACTATGTGTCCATAACTAAAACATCACTAACATGTCTTCAACATATATCCAAGCACACAAGGCTTGATATAACTGTACGGACAACCATACATAGAAAACTGTCTGTTACTCTGTCAGGAAAACTACTGACACCAACTTCTATATAACTGTCTGTACAAACAATTAACATCTATGCCCATGATATCATTCTAATATCATGTCCATGCTTCATATACTGAAGCTTATTGCATAAGACTTCCACATATGCTACTTTCCATATGTTGTCATCAATGACAAACATACAGTCAGTACTGGCCTACTGGCAAATCTGCAACAAGAGAGGACTTATGGACTATGTATTTTGATGTTGCCACTATAAAGGAGGGTTTAGGGGCACATGTTTTACTAATATCACCAGAATGAAACACATAAATTTTCATTCACATTAAACTTTACTTGCAAAAAAAATATTACAGAATATGAGGCTATGTTGCATGGTCCGAAGTTAGAAGCAAAACATGGGATAAAATGCCTACACATTGTTGGTGATTCTGAGCTAGTTGTGTCCTAGGTGAGGTCCTCCTATTCATCCAAAAATAAAAGGTTGAAATAATACAGGAATGTTGTTTGGGATTTGATAGAAGAATTTGATGCATTTGGTATTGTGTGGATGGATAGGAGTAATAATAAGATGACAGATTTGTTAGAAAATGTTTTAATAAAGCTAGATGACATAACATTTATAGGATTATCCAAGGTTGAGCTGCAGGCCAGGCCATCTGTGCTTGATAATGTTGATAATTGGCAAGTTTTTGAAGATGACATGGATATTCTTAGATTTATGAATTGTGAAGATAAGTATTATGGAAAATAATTATACTGTAGTGTTTTTGTTTAAAATATTGATGGAAAAGGAACTATTCTTGGAAATGAGATAATCCAGCTAAAAATAAATAAGGTTCCAAAGGGACTATTTGTTTTAGAAAATATTTTTGATAACCAAAATAGAGCTAAAATAGATACGAGAGATAAAAATATTGATGAGAATGAGGAGATAAATTTGGGTACAAATGAAGCCCCAAAAGAGGTTTATATAGGTAAGAAGATGTTACCCTCTTTAAGAAAATACTTGATTGAGTTATTAAGGAAATACATACATGTTTTTTTCTTGGTCATATGATGATGTGAAAGCTTGTAGGGAGGACTTATTTCAACATATTATCCCTCTCAAAGATGATGCAAAGTCTTTTAGATAGAAATAGAGGCCAATCAACCCAACTCTTGCACCCAAAATGCAGGAAGAATTGATGAAACTCAAAGATGCTGGCATAATCAAGTCCATAAGGCATCATAGGTTTATAATCTAGTCCTTGTTATGAAAAAGAATGGTGACATCAAGATATGTGTAGATTTTGTAAACCTAAACTTGTCTTCCCTCAAGGATAATTATTGTTTTCCCAATATAGAAGCTATGCTACAAAGGATAAGTGGCTCTAAACTAATGTCCATGATGGATGGGTTTTTAGTATATAGTTAAGTTGTAGTTCATGAGTCATAATAATATAAGATTGCATTCACTACACCATGGGGAACCTATGTGTATGTAAGAATGCCTTTTGGCCTTACCAATGCAGGAGCAACATTTCAAAGGGCCATGGACGTTGCATTTACAAAGTTCATTACTATTTTCATAGTTTTGTATCAGGATGATCTAACAACATATTCTAAGAAGAAAGAGGATCATTGTTTTCATTTAGAAAATATATTTTCAAAAGATTTGGAGTATGGTGTGTGTCTAAATCTAAGAAAATGCTTCTTTGGTGTGACTGAAGGAAAATTGTTGGGTCATTTAGTTTCCAAAAAAGGTGTTAGAATTGACCCTGAGAGAGTGGTTGTCATTGATAAAATCTAGCAACCTATAAATGTGAAAGGTATTAAGTCTTTCTTTGGACAGGTAAATTTCTTAAGAAGGTTTTGTTAACCACTAGGGTTGTTGCACCAAAAGATCGACCTATTAATGCTCGATACAACTACTAGACTTATAGAAGACACATGAGGTGGTTAAACCATGTTGTGAACCTTGCAAGGGATGCTAGACCACTACCAACAATCCCCCTCCTAGCATCACTCACCATGGCCTACATGGATTTGAACCTGTGACCAAGCTCTAATACCAGTTTTTAACCGCTAGGGTTGCCATTGCACCAAAAGATTGACCTGTTAATGCTTGATACAATCACTAGACTTATAGAAGACATAGGAAGTGGTTAAGCCATGTCATGAACCCTACGAGGGATGCTGGCCCAATGCCAATAGGTTTGTCACTAATTTTGTAGAAATTAGAAGACCTATTTCAAAGATGTTAAAGAAAGGATCTGAAGTTAAATGGGATGGGGAGCCATTTGTTACTTTTTAGAATATAAAACAAGCAATCAAGGATACTCCTGTGCTTAAGGATCCAAATTAGGATAAGCCCATGCTTATATTTTCCTTTGCATCCTTTCATATAGTGGTTGCAGTATTGTTACAAAAGAATCCAGAGGGATTTGAGCAGTCAATTGCATTTTTCAGCAAATCACTTCAAGCTGTTGAGTTGAAATATGAAATAAATGAAAAAGGCATATGCACTGGTGAAAGCAGTAAAAGATTTTAGATGTTACTTTATGGGAGAAAATGTGGTTTCTTATGTACCCAGTACTATAATAAAGGATATTTTCACACAGTAGGAAGTCTCAGGCAGGAGGTGTAGATGGATCAACATGATCCAAGAGTTCAACATTGATGTTCAAATTACCAAACTAGTTAGAGGTCAAGGGATTGAAAAGATGATGACCCAAGAAAACCTAGATGCCAAACAGATAAATTAGGTTGAGGAAGAGTAGAGATCATATACATGTGATATGGATCTCTATGACTGGTATACTGACATCATTTATTATTTACAGGAAATGAAGTTCCCTCCTAGTTTGAGTGAAAGTGTGAAGAGAAATTTGAAACTTCATGCCATCAAATATGCAATCATACTCAATAAGCTATGGTGGAGAACTGCTGATGGCATATTGATAAAGTGTGTTGACAAGGATCAAGCAAATAAAGTTTTGAATGATATGCATAATAGAATCTATGGTGGCCATTATATGGCTAAGAAAACAACACACAAGGTTGTGAGGGTAGGTTTTTGGTGGTCTTAATTGTTTAAGGATTCTTTTGAGCTTTTGAAGAAATGTGATGCATGCCAGAGATTTTCTAGTAAGTTAATTGTTCTAGGTAATTTACCTATAAAACCTATTGAAGTTCAAGTTCCTTTCCATTAGTGGGACATACATTTTATTGGAAAAATTACAAATAAGTCTAGTGGTGGTCATTCATGGATTTTGGTGGCCACTAACTATTTCACTAAGTGGGTAGCGACTGTCTCTACTAGGAAATACACTACTAGGGTTGTAATGGAATTTATTTTAAACAATATTATTTTCAGATTTGGATGTCCAGAGATAATTATGATAGATAATGCAATGTGCTTCAGGTCTGATGAATATATTGATTTTTGTAAAAAGTATGGTATAAATAGGTCCACTTCATCCCCTTACCATCCACAAGGAAATGGGTTGGCTAAATCAAGCAACAAGAATCTACTAAAGATCATCAAAAGGATCCTTGACACTAAAAATAAAGTATGAGATGCTAAGCTACCTTTGATAGTATGGGCTAACAAAGTGACTACAAAGAATTCAATTAGATGTGCTCCATTTGATCTAGTATATGGGATCCAAGCCAGATTGCCTTAGAAAAACTTGATTGGAATGTACAAATTTCTCCAGTTGTATGATGAAGATGTGATTGATGAGATGTAGGCTAGGATGGATGATATCCTGGAATTAGATGCAATAAGAAGAGAATCTGCATCAAGGAATGCTAAGTTACAGATGCAAGTGAAAAAATTATATTAAAGAAGAACTACAGAGAGAAGGTTTGACATTAATGATCTAGTTCTTTTGTGAAATGCTAGATTGGAGGACAAAGGCAAGCATGGAAAATTTGATCCTATCTAGTTAGGCCCCTACTTAATTCATGAGAAACCTATGGTGACATTCATCAATTTCCTATTCATGGATAATTTTTGAAAAGGTACTTCTCGTGAAGATACTTTCTTATCCATGAGCATTAGTTAGGTTTGTAAAGTTTTTATATATTTCTTTGGTGTGCTAGTGTATTTCTCTTCCCATTTTTCTTGTATATAGGTTTGGTCAATTTTTATGGTGCTCTCTATGATCATGTTGTCAATTTTGTGGTCTTCTCTCCTAGAAGTTTTGAATCCTTGCACGAACACAAGCTATTCACCATCCCCATACAAAGCCACTGGTGGTTAGTTTTCTAATGAAGTGCAAAATTTGAAGAAATTGTCAATCTCTGCCTTAGAAGTGAGGAAATAGGTTTTAATATGTTGATAGGGTTCCAAAAAATTATTTTCCTAAGTTCAAAACCCTACATTTGGTCTATTTCCTCATTACTTTTTATATCACTTAAGCGAAGGTTTTTTAGTCATGTCACAGAGCCATTTTTATTATCCTAGTCCTTTATCTTTATGTATCTTGCGGTGTTAAAAATGTTTGGCCTTAACCATCTTTATCATGCGTGACTTCACATTTTGTATTGTATTTTTTTTCATTAAAGTTCCAAAGGCAAGCCAAGCTGTGTGCGTAACATATCAAGGTTTTTATTTATGGTCAATTAAATAGCCGCGATCTCTCGAAGAGGTTTGTGTAACTTCACAATGTCAAGTCTTGTTCAGTATCAAAGTATTAAAGTTACACCTAATGGTTTGGTTGAGCATCATTTTTACACAAAACAACGGCTATAAATTTACATGAGCAAATTTCCCTCTTGGAAGAATGATATTGGTCACTCTCAAGGTTCCTTCTAGACTGGGTGTCAACCATCTAGATAGCTCAATTGAAGATAAATGTGAAACTGTTCACAGGGAGGCCTTTTCTAGTTCGATCTTGGAGAAGCTACAAAACAATCTTAGAACAAGCGATATTTCTCCTTTTTTTTTGTATTTTCTGAATCTTTTGAATGAAAGCAATGTAAATCTGATTTAATCTACTATGACTGATTTGTAAACAAAGAGAAAGGTAACAAGAATTTAAAATGAAATTGCAGAAAGTAAACTAACAGACATAAACCACTGTTACGCTGCTTTGCGAATTAAATTACCAAGAAGATGGAGAAAACCCACAAAATAGAGATCTGAACGAATCACAATCATGATTTTGTAGATGCAATCATCAATGGAAATAAATGCAAATGTAAGATATATCAAAATTTATCAGATCATGAAGCCACTACGAATGTTTGCACACATGAGACAAATTTATCTTGAAGAACTGGAGAATAATCTTCCCAATAATTCATCAGAACAAAGCAACGTAGCAGTGATAAACACCAAACTAATGTAATTGCATATCAAAATCACCATACAATCAATTGGCTCTTTGAAATAAACAAATGAGAAAACACACATTCATAAACTTCACAAAGATAGCAGAAAAAATCACACCACAATTGAAGCACCAATTGTAAATATTGTATTGCAAAGTAATTCACCCTAATCACACTATTTTTTTTACAATTTATAGGGCTTCACCCTTTAGGGAAATAAATTTCACAGCTAGGGTTTTAGCCCTTCATGAAACTTGAAACTAAATCTAAACTATAGTTTACATGAAAGAAAACTATCCCTAACTCAAGTCTAAGCTGCCTAGCATGGAATTAAACCACATGCATTACAATTTTGAAGCAAAAGATGCATTAAAAAACTCAAAATCAATTCTGGAACTTCTCCATTTCTATGCATGCTCTTCCTTGAAAACTTGGAGTTCTTCCCTTTATTCCTTGTTGTAGCTTTCCTTTGTAGATCCAACTAAAAGATGTCCCCAAATCATGTAGAAATGACCCCAAAGAAGTGATCAATCTGACTAAAAATCAACTGTAGAAGACTTAAAGTTGTTGGTGGAGATGGCCCAAAAATTTCAGACCCCGACCCTTGCTTTGAAAAAATGAAGTTGAAGAAATGGCTAAGTATTGTACAAGCTTTTACAAATTTTTGGACTTTCGGAGGCCAAAAAACTAGGAAGGCCGAAAGGCCGAAAATCTTGGAAGGTCAAAAATCTAGGAAGGCCAAAAAACTAGGAAGGCCGAGAAACTATGAAGGCCAAAAATCTTGGAAGGCCGAAAGGCCAAAAAAATAGGAAGACCAAAAGGCCAAAAAACTAGGAAGACCGAAAGGCTAAAAAACTAGGAAGGCTGAAAGGCCAAAAAACTAGGAAGATCGAAAGGCTGAAAAACTAGGAAGATCGAAAAACTAGGAAGGTCAAAAAACTAGGAAGACCAAAAATTTAGGAAGGCTGAAAAACTAGGAAAGTTGAAAAACTAGGAAGGCCAAAAAACTAGGAAGGCCGAAAATCTAGGAAGGCTGAAAAACTAGGAAGGCCGAAAAACTAACAAAGCCGAAAATCTAGGAAGGCCAAAAAACTAGGAAGGCCAAAAACTAGGAAGGCCGAAAATCTCAAAGCACAAAATTTTCTAAGTGTCAAAAAAAATTTCTCCATGCAAAAATTGGCTAAGTCCCAAAAACTTCATGCTGGGTAGAATTTCAAGCTTTCAGATAGCGGAACTCCTAGCAACTCCAAAACTCTGAAAATCTACTAGAACTAAAAAAAAATGGCTAAGTGTTGAAATTTTCTGAACTTGTCAAAATTGAAGACTCGGCGTTTTGGAAGAATGTTGGGGTGACCTCTTTAAAACTTCTCTATCACTTCTTGAATTTCCAAAAATCTTAGTACTCCCATGGATATTAGCTTTCCTCTCTATTTCTTCATAAATCTTAAAAGGTGGGCACCAAACTTCTGCATGCAAAAATAGTTGTCAATAATGTCTTATTGAAAGCATAAAGAATATTCTATCTAAGATAATTGCAGAAGAAAAACAAACCAAAACCTCAAAGACAACAAGAAAATCTAAAAAAAGGGGGTCCCCGATAAGGCCAAATGGCCAAAATGGGGCATGTGTTGTGGAACCACAAAAAATAGCCCCAACAAAAGGAGAAATGGCCAAGGAATTTCTTTACCAGCAAACATTCTCTTGAAATTGTCTTGTAATAAACTGAACACAAGCACCACTCATGAAAACATTCTTTCACCAACTTTTCAAAATTGAATTCCTTTGTTGTTTCATCCAGTGAGTGCATCTATGTGTTCATTCTTTCAACACTTGGATGAAGGTTTCTTAGATAAGAAGCACTCGAAACCAATCTTTTCTTACTTTCATAAACTTCCATAATCTCATTCTAACCTTGCTCTACTGCAAGTCAGGCATTCATAGCCCCAGTAGAGGTTGCTAGAGTCACCCTTCTCTATCTTCTAACAAGATATAAGATTATTTTATTGTTTGGAGGGCTTCTTTAGAGTCAACATAATTTCATGGAAGGTGACTTTTCTTGAGCCATTGTGCTGTGAATACTATCACTTCTTCAATTATCTTCATTTTAGGACCTTTTGGTACACTAAGGTAGCGCTTAGGCTATGCTACCTTAGTATTTTCTTTTCTAATTTTCTTGTATTCTTATTTTCTCTTTCTTGGAAACCTGGGCAGCGATTAGGCTGTGCCACCCATGTATTTGAACTTTGATTTTTTCTGTGGTTGACCTTTCTTTATGCATTCCTCCTTTTGATTTTGTCCCTCCAAGTCAAGATGTAGATGGAGAAGGGTTTTGAGATCTGAGGTCACCCATAACAATAGGCTCCAATCAAATCCAACTGATACTTACTCGGGAAACCAACAACCACAATATTGTGTTTAAAGTGTGTAATGTTTTGAGGATTATTGACTTTGATTATAAACTTGATTGCCAGTGAAAGGTATCACCATTCATAATCCATGTATATAGTCTCTTGCAAGACAAATTTCTTTAAAAAATTTTGACAAAGAAATACCTTTGCCTCCTATCGAGAACCACTTGGGATGAACCACTTGCCAAGAAAAAGCCCCGACAAAAACTCTCTTTTCCCCAGTCTGACAAACAAAAACAAAAAACACTCAAGCAACAAGGAACGAGACTGACACACCAAAAAAAAAAAAAAAAACCACTAGAACACAAGGGAAACTAACTAACACCTACCTAATTACAACTAAAGTTAAATTATATATAGAAAACTTAGAACAACAAGCATATGAGTTGCTTATTAATTGATTTTTCTTTCCATGTAATAGTAATAACACGCCCTGAATAGTTCTAAGGAATGCAAACTCATCTTTGTACTCAGAAAAATAAAATTTAGATAATTTTTATTCAAATTTTGGGTACAAATTACACAAAATCAAAAGTTGTGGCAACTCTCCATTATCATGATTAATCCACAAACAATTTTTTTCATCTTTATCATACTCAAACTGAAAATCATCAAAAATCAAGGGATAATGGATAGATACAACCTAGTTTAGTGAGTTCCCAACCATGGGCATGTACTCATTCAATGTGATTTCTTCTTTTGGAGGTCTTATCTCATGGTACACCACTCCATCCTCCTCAAGTGCATGCAGACCACAAGAACACATATTCATTAGTGATGTATTATACCTGTCATTACAACAAGGTTGAAAAGGCAAAACACCCAGACTATGATCCTTGTTATAATTATCATTAGTCATAAATAATAAATCATCACATTTGACCTCATTAGGACTAATAATTTCACTCATAAGCATGTCTTCAAAATTGCAAGAATCGTTAGTATCAACATTCAAATCATTTTCTCCCTCATGCCTCAAAGAAACACATTCGAAATCATACTTACCTTCTAAGGCAATCTCCCAAGCTAACAAGAATTCGGGACAACTTACCTCTGAATGTATCTCAAATGGATGAATCCTACATGAATCAGCTACTGTAAGGTTTGATATGTGCATGGAATACCCATAACTGGACATTTCTTTACTCAAACATGATACCAAGTCAATCACTTTGTCTACCTCCTCTGATGACAAAAAATGAGATTCATCTTGTTTGTTTATTTGTAAATGTTGAGAGTCCTCTACCGTATGGAATAACTTTTCATCTTCATCATCTTCCTTTTGATCATCCTCTTGAACCTCTTTTATATCCTTTATTTGGGTTCCATCATGATTAGCATTCAAAAAAGGCAAGGCATCATCACTTATGATTTCATGAGAAGTGACCTTTCCACTTTCAACTTTCATGCAGATGTTTATGAATGTATTTATGATTTCATTCTCTTCATCATTTTGAAATGTCTTGCCATTATTTTCTTGTATGCTAATCACTTTACCTCCCTCAATAGGCCAACACATATCTTCCAAAGTCTCATGAATTTGGTCATTTTCATCTTGTGCCTTCCTTGATTGACTATCCCAATGATCTGATATAGGAATTAATAACTCTTCAATAGTCATCTTTTCTTTCAAATAGAAGTCCATCTTTCCAAGAAAAATAGTACAATCCATCTCACAATGTTGATTTGTGAGGTGTATCCTACATCCTTCTAACCATGCAAAATCTAATAATGACATAGGAATACCCAATTCTTGCAACTTCTCATTTAGTCTACTTTGTTCAAGAGGAATATCCACCCAATAATGACTATTTGTGTCTTTTTCATGTGAATCTTTTCCAGTATCAAAAGAGACATCAAAATTATTTTGTGAAGAGATCAAAGATTTTGTACTTGTTGATCTTTCATGGAAATACTTCTGGGGCAGCATTGAATATCTCTCATCCTCTTTGATTTTGTTCATCATTTCTTGTTATCCCATGACTAATTTTTGTGGAAACATCATTTGGTAACTTGGATTCTTGATTATAATCAGCATTTAGGATCATTTCACTTTTATTTCTGCACAAATCATCATGCTCATATAACTAGCCAAAAGGCTTCCCCTTTGAAGTATCATCATGATTTGATGGATTGAGCAATGGAGTATAGAAAGAATATGACAAGACATCTATAGGAGCATCATTAGGCACAAAAATAATTGTGTCCAAGGTTGTATCATGGGAATTTTGACCCTAAATATGATCTTGAAAGTGATTGACCTGATTCTTTTGATTGGCTAATTGCACCATCTGGATATCAGGCATGTTGTAATTGGTTGAATGAGATGATTGTCGCCAATTTGATGTATTCACTGGGTTGACATAGAGTTGAAATGATTGGAAACATTCAATCAATTTCATATTAAAAATTCCATCGGGATCATCCGTACCATTTGTAACATCACATCCACATCACGCCAAGAAAAGAGCCTTGTTGAATGAATCATGCAAGGTAGTAATCTCACCAAAAGATCTAATCATGCTTGCAAGTGAGACATCCAAACACCATAAATAATTCTCTTTTAACATTGAATCATGCACCATCCTTTCTAAATCTTGAACCCTTTGATACATGAGAAGAAATTGATGATTAAATTGGGCAATGGACTCTTGAGGTGTCCTTCTTACAACAACAAAATAAAATAGTGAATCTTGTGAACTCACATTGGCATCAAATTGAATTAAGAATAAATACTTTAATTCAATCAATGAGAAAATATAATAGGATGAGAGTTTCCCATACCATTGAAGTGCTACACCTTGAAATGTCTTGACAAATAGGTTGCAAACAATATTTTCATGTTCAATTTTGAGAAAAAGCATTAGATCCTTGCAAGTCCTTACGTGATTTGCAACATTCTATCCATTGTTGGGGAAGAAAAAAGGAAGCCTATTATGTGCCTGCAAAGGAATCTCATGGATACCTCCCGGTATACACAACAAACTATCCATTGAAACTAGATTTTGCCAAGATCCAACTTATTTAGTGTGATTATAACAATGATTTTTTTTGGTTTAGGCCTTCCTTCTAGCTCCACTTTTTTTGAGTTTCATTTTTACATGAGACAATGGATAGGAATTTATGTGAGAAAATTACCCTCTTGGAAGAATGATATTGGTCACTCTCAAGGTTCCTTATGGACTAGGTATCAATCATCTGGATAGCTCAATTGAAGATAAATGTGAAACTGTTTGTTTGCAATTTAGCTAAGTTAGATATCTAGATGTTGTCATTATGGAAACATATGATCTACATGAAGACCACATATGATAGAGAGAAAGTATGATAGAGCGCAGAGAAAAATTGTCTAAGTGTAAGCAATATTTTCCCAGTGTAACCAGAGACAGTTTTGATTGGCGACGTCGATTGAAGTAAGTTTAGTGCTTGAAAACTTGAACATAGATACTATGATGCATATTGAAGACTCACCTAAGAGTGCAAGTATGTATGGTATGTATAGAAGAATTTATTGCAGTATTACCAGAGACAGAGCTGAAGCCGATAGGATAAAGAAAGAAGACAAAACAAGTAAAGAGTTAAGGGATTATTTTGTTTATCAAAATAATGTCTTAATAATATTAGGGACAACATCCTAGATGTTAACGCTTGGGTAAAAATGTATTTTGTAAAGTCCTTTATGGTTATTAAAGCTGACTGTAAGAGTTATTAGTCATAATAACTTGTATAAATGTAAGGCATATGGAATGCGAAGAAGGGTAATGAAATAGATGACATAGTGAACATATATGTGAAAGGTATTGATGCGAAGTTGTGAGAGACAAGAAAGAAAGTATAAGGTTATTTACCTTGCCCTATTTTGTAATCAGTAATTATTGTAAATTACATGTTTGGGTAGTGGGCTCATCTTGTAATCATTCCATTTTGTACTACCAAATCTTAGCTACTTAAACTAAGAGGAGGGGGGGGGGGTGAATCCGTTATCTACAAGATTCAATTCTTTATCCAATTAAGTATACTTAAACATAAAGCATAAACATAATGAAAGAACACATGAACACAACACCAATATTTTGGTTACAGGGAAACCCAAATAGGTAAAAATCTCAGTGGGACTTAATACCCATTGTATACACTTAAAAATGACTTCATTAATTAATCTCCTGCAGTGTCTGTCTACTGGATCTCTCTCTAGTGGCCTAGCTGCCAAATCAGTCAAGCATGGTACAGGAAAATCTCTCAAGAACTACTCAAGATCTACAGTCATCCTAGGGTCTACCACTGTCTACCTCATGGTCCATGCTTGAAATGGCATGTCCACAAATTCCTATCAGGCTGTATCAAAGGATGCCATAGGTCCCCAGTCCTGTCTCTCCTAATGAGTCCTAGAGAACTCTATCACACCTTGGGGCATGCCCTGGACTCTGCCAAACTGGCACAGAACCCGACTGACCAACTGTCTCTCCAAAACAAAGGGCATCAGCCCTATAAGCCATCATGACTCAAAACAAAATCCCAGTTGTCTCTCATCATCCCATGGCTCACAACCAAGGTAAGGTCTCCATGTCACTGTATCCAATGTATCAAAAGTATAACACCAATACTCTAAATGTCCTAGTTTTTCTTGTGACAAAACTGAGGAGTATAAATGTATGTAGGGCTATCCTGCACTCTGAAATCTAATCGCCACTAGTCTAGTAACTGCAATATGCTCCCATGCCCACACATGGAGCAATGTGACTCTTGTTGATAAAAATGCACCCCTATGGTACACCACCTGATGAAAATCATGATATAGATGTGCTAATAAACACACACCCCAAGAAAATTGGGTCTGATCCATCATCCACTGTAATGTGCAGCCCCATCCAACTGAAAATCCATGTGATCTACGATGAGGGAAAACAAAACCCCCAATCACTCCAGCTAGTACCACTAGTAATGGCTCATACAAATCCACCATATCATCCCATCTAATCTCCCCCTCCTCAATGTCATCATCTCCAAAGATGGCTTTGCACTCCGTCACTCTACCGTGTTGATCATAGTGTACTAACTCTCTGTAATACGAAGCCGAAGGATGCGATATACATCCTCTAGTGTAACTGTCATCTCCCCTATCAGAAGATGAAAGGTACTTGTCTCCGAGTGCCATCTCTCTGCTAATGTTGTCATCATACTCTGGTTCACCCTAATCTCAGGTGTGTAAATAACATGATAAAGGCCAAATGCACCAATCAATAGTTTGTCAGTCTCTGACAGTGTTGGTCTCAGATTCTGTGTGACAGGATATCTCTCCCATGACATCAGAATATCAATAATGTCCTCCTAAACAAATCAAATAACATCAACCTATCAGATTTTGATAAACTGATCTACAAAATCTATCTATCCTATTATATCAACTACAAACATGTTTTATCACATGTTTTCAATAGCTGATTTTATCAATCATCTAGTCTCAAGACTAGTTAACTAGCAACCATGCTACAATGTTGCCTATCTTGACCTAATCGATCAAATTTAACTACCGACGGATCCAACTCAGCTTATCAACATCTAGTTTCACCTATTTGACTTTCTAATTTGACCAAATTCTATCCATCAAACCAATGTGTAGCATAGAAACATGCATGCGCCATAACTTTTCACATTTGTGCAACAAAACATGTATGCGAAATTTTATTGCACATTTGTGCAACAAGTCATCACTAATGCGCCAAAAGAATGAATGTGCACTTTTACACAACATTTGCACCATAACACAATGCATCTTACATGTATGTGCCATTTCCCTAAACAAATGCGTAGAACTTTGCAGTTTCTGCGCAAACATCTGTATTTGTTGCACATTCATGGGCTGCAATGGCGCATTCATTCTTCGCCCAAGAACAAAAAAATTTTTCTAATCTATTTATATCATTCAATCTATCCTAAACATGCTAAATTCTATTCTAACATGCATCAAATCATCAACTCACAAAGTAGGATTGAGTCACCTACTGGTTCACCCGAATCGGGTGGTCGTTGGAAGCGTCTAACCCTCTCAAAGTGGTGATCTGACAGTAGAAATGACATCTTGGCGGCTCTGGTCTTCTCTCTCTTACGCTCTGATCTCCAAAAGACAAGTGTGCATAATGAGCTTATTATGGAACCCTTAGCCCTATTTATAGCATGTGGACCCTATGTGCTTGGTGTGTGGACCCTACTTGTTTTTATTCCATTTCACCCCATTTTCACCCATATTTTCTCCTGTTTCTTTCGTGAGATTGATTATCCAATATATATATATATATATATATATATATATATATATATATATATATATATATATATATATATATATATATATATATATAAAATAAAAATAAAAATAATAAAAATTAAAAAAAATTTATTCCACTCATCTTTTTTGTTAATCAATCTCTCGAAGGGGCATGGTTAGGTCATTTCAGACATTGTCTGGGGCAGGGGCAAAATACTTGAAATTTCTTTGAAACAATGTGGCACGCACATTATTTTAAAGAGGGGCAAAATGTATACACTTAAAAATGGCTTCATTAATTAATTAAATATTTATTATTTAATTGATATTGACTTGATAAATTAATTAAATATTTATTATTTAATTAATTATTATTCCTCTATTTGTTAAATAAATTATTCAATTTATTTAGTAAATTGACTATAGTCTATTCCTCTATCCTAAGTCTTCTAATTAGTCTTATTAAAGTGATTTAATTAAATACACAATCACCTAAATATGACTAAGTTTCCTAGTCCACCTCACCTACCTAGTCACCTAACACATCACTTTGGCTAAAATAAATTATTATTATTAATTGTTTATTAGTAATTATCCTCACCCACACATGTCCTATTCTTAAGGGCTATGTGGCCTCATAGGACTTGGTCTCATGACCACATGTCCTCTCTTAAACTAATTCAAGAGACAATCCCTATTCCTAAGGGGCTTCTCAAGCCACCTCTAAGGGTCAAAGGTGACTCATAGGACACTTGTGCAAAGATTCCTCATGAGGAAAAGGTCTCTCCCTCTTTTTCTATTTGGTCTTTGTGAGACACTTGACATGTGTCTTTCCCTTCCACCTTGTTCTCCTCCATGTCAATGTGAGAGGAACATCATCCCTATTTTCCTTCTCACATTCCAACTACATCCCCCTTTCTCTCAACTCCTTCAACCAAGTCAATCCTAGCCCTAGGATCTTCCACCTTTCATTCTCAATTATAGGATTGTGCCACCTAGGCCTAGATCCTCCAAAAATCTATAAAAGGAGCCTCATTTCCCCTTTTTGAGCTAATAGGTATTTTGTAATAGGCATTCAAGCATTCTAAGAGAAATAAATCCATATTATCATCATTTCATTTGCATTCCATCCATTAGATTGCATAAGCTATTGTGCACTCATTTCATAAAATCTCCACATTTTGGTAGCATCTTGGGAGAAGGCTTCATTTGGAAATCTGAGAGCTCAACCTCTTCAAGAAATCAAGGCTAGGAGGACAATGGAGACAAGCTGCATGGTAGATGAAGGTAATTAATTTAATTTCATCATTTTATAGTTACTTTGTATTCTTCATTGTGTTGCATTAGATTGATTTATTGCCTTTAAATAGTTAATTTATCATCTCTAGTTATTAGACATCTAATTTGCATACACCCACTAATATTTTGTACTAGTGTATAATGATCCTTGTTAGAAGATCCTTAACCCTGTTAGGAGTTTCTTTACAACATATTAAGTACAATAGACCTGGTCAAGGGTCGGACTCTATTAGGATTCTTTTACAATTGTCCCTGTTAGGGGAGAGGACGCACTGTCTGAGAGCACACTGCTCAAAGGGGTGAAGGCTACAACCTTTTTTTTAACAGATACACACTATATCTAGATCTTGGTGAACTACACTTTAACCTACTATCTAGATCAGTTCCAAAAAATAGCACAAGTACTTTACTTGGTCACATAGACCTTCTTCTGATGGCTCAACTATTCGTACACTCTACTCTACTCTATTTAATCAACTATGAACCACACTACAACAATAAAAAATGACTGCCTATAAATAACTCTCCTCTAAATGATATAATCAAGTCAGCCTATTAGAACCACCTTGAAATCATATTAGATAAACCATACTAAACTCCAATAAACATTATGTTAGCTCTACTATGCACACAACACATTCTCAGAACTGTCTAATAAGATAATTGTAGATGCACGCTACACACTATCGTCTCTACCAAAACAACTGGATCTTTTGCTCTAAGGTGAATTAAATCATGTGCTCTTAACCAAACATCAATAACTCTTCTCTAAGCTTAAATCCAAGGGGGCATACCCTAAAGATAGGCACAACTCAAGAACCAATAAAATCTTTGTCGGCTCTTCTGAATAAACATAGGAAATTGTTGCTGGCGAATAGCGATTGCATAACTTCACTTCTACTCCTCAGCATACTATGCTTCCATAATTGAAACATCACTAACATGTCTCCAACATATATCCAAGTGCATAAGGCTCCATGATAACTATATAGACAACCATACATAGAACACTACCTATTACTCTGTCAGGAACACTGCTTGACACCAGCTGCTATATAACTGTCTGTACTAACAATTAACCTATGCGCCCATGATATCATGCTGATATCATGTCCATGCTCCATATACTGAAAGCTTACTTCATAACACTTCCACACATGCTACTTTCCATATGTTGTCATTAATGACAAACATACAGTTAGTACTGGCCTACTAGCAAATCTCCAACAATCTCCCCCTTTGGCATTGATGGCAACATGTGGAATGAAAAACCACCACCAACCAAAATGAACATTTCTTTTATAACATTCTCCATTTCCTCATCAAAACTCCCCCAAAGATGAATCCTCCATCACTACAATATTTTCTAATATTCTCCATTTCCTCAACTGAATTGTTGTCATAACTGAATGCTGCTCCCCCTTAGTATATTACTCCTCCTTTTGCTTCTATTTTTCATGACTCTATATATTACTACCCCTTTTACATCAATGGAAAAGGGCACCATTTTTAAGCACTGGTACTACTCCTAAAGTAGAGTAGTCAACCTTCCATCAGTCCCTGAGGATAGATGCATTTCATTCTTTCTTTTAAGCAGAATCGGGGAAGGGAATTACTCCCACATTCTCCCTGAGATACTCCAAAGTATCCTTAGGCAAAGGCTTTGTGAATATATTTCCCAACTAATATTTAGTACTCACATAGTCCAACTTGACTTCTTTCTCTGCCACTTTCTCTCTTGGGAAGTGATACTTGATCTCAATGTGCTTTGTCTTTGCATGCATCATAGGGTTCTTTGACATATTGATAGTGCTAGTGTTATCACAGTGAATAACAATAGGATAATCAATCTCAATTCCAAAATCCTTTATCATCTACTTGATCCAAACAATTGTAGAACAATTCAAGGCTACTACAACATACTTCACTTCTACTGTTGACTGAGAAATATAATTTTGTTTCTTGCTTGTCCAAGTGACAAGCCTATCACCAAGAAACACTGCTCCACCTAATGTACTCTTTCTGTCATCAACACATCCTGCCCAATTTGCATCAGTGTACACATGAAGCTCAACATTTTCTGAATTAGGATAGCATAGACCATAATCTATAGTGCCCTACAAGTATCTGAATATTCTCTTTACTACCATGAGGTGACTTTGTTTAGGGTCTTCTGCAAATCTTCTAACTATACCAATTGCATTGGAAATATCAGGTCTAGTCTGAGTAAGATATATGAGTTTACCAATCATAGACTTATACAATGTTATACCTACTACTGGTGAGTCATCTTCTTTTGTATGCTTGCATCCAGTGATCATAGGGGTTCCTACTAGCTTGCAATCATCCATCTTGAATTTATTCATTATCTCTTTCACATATTTTGACTGATTAATGAAAATACCTTTCTTTGTCTGCTGCACATTTAGTCCCAAAAAGTATTTGATAGGACCAATCATACTCATCTCAAACTCATTCTACATTTCTTTGACAAATTCAGCACTGAGCTTGTCATTACCTCCAAAGATAATGTCATCAATAAATATAGATATAAGTAGTAAACCTTCAGATGTCTCTCTAATGAATAGATTACAATCTGCTGCTCCTTTCTTGAATCCAATCTTTGTTAAGTATCCATCTAGTCTCTCATACCATGCTCTAGGGGCTTGCTTAAGTCCATAGAGGGATTTCTTCAATCTGCATACCATATCAAGTCTGTTTGATAAGGTGAATCCTTCTGGCTACTCAATGTATATTTCTTTCAAATCTCCATTCAGGAATGTTGATTTGACATCCATTTGATAAACTTTGAAGTTTTTGACTATAGCATAGGCTAGAAACAACTTAATAGCTTCTAATCTTCTCATAGGTGCAAATGTGTCTGAATAATCAATGCCTTCTCTTTGCACATATCCCTTACATACTAGTCTTGCTTTATTTCTTACTACTGTACCATCTTCATTCATCTTATTTCTAAATATCCACTTTATTCGAATCACATTCTTGCCACTAGGTCTTGGGACTAGTTCCCAAGTGTCATTCTTAATATTCTAGTCAAGTTCTTCTTTCATAGCATCATGCCAATCTAAATCATCATAAGCATCTTCAACACTTAAAGGTTTAATCTGAGATAGTAAACATATTGCATCACTGCTAGCTAAGTTCTTTGCTTGTGATCTTGTTAAGACTTTGTCGCTCTGATCTCCAATGATGTCTATCTTGGAATGATTTCTTGATGTAAACTTTGGAGCTTTAGGTGATGCTGACTCATCAGCCTTAGGAGTATTTTCTTCACTTGTCTTAGGGTCATTGAATAACACATCAATACTGTCAAACATTTCTTCAATAACTGTCTCACTAGTTGATGGTCTAGGTTCTTCTTCAATCATGGGTGAGTAATCATGATATCTTTCTTGAATCATAAACTTTTCATCGATCTTTACATGAGAACTTTCAATGATCTTTTTCAATCTTAAGTTGAAACATCTATAAGCTTTACTTTTAGTAGAGTAACCAAGAAAAATACCTTCATCACTTCTTGCATCAAACTTGCCTACTGCTTCATCCCTCTTGATGTAGCACTTGCTTCCAAATATTTTGAAGTATTTTACTGTGGGAACATTACAAAACCATAGCTCATATGGTGTTTTGTTAGCGCCAAGACTTAATTGAATTCTATTGATGGTATAGACTGTTGTATTGACTGCATCTCTCCAATAGGTGTGAGCAACTTTACCTTCTATCATAATGTTGCACATTGTATCAAGAATGATCCTATTCCTTCTCTCTACAATTCTATTTTGTTTAGGGGTTCTAGGTGCACTTAACTATCTCTTTATGCCATGTTCTTCGTAGTACTCATAGAATCTGTCAGAGGTGAATTATCCTCCTCTATCTGATCTCAAATATTTTATCTTTACTCCAAATTCATTCTCAACCTTAGCTTTGAATATTTTGAACTTCTCAAATGCTTCTAACTTCTCTTTTAAGAACACAACCCACATCATCCTAGTATAATCATCAAAAAACAAAATGAAATACCTTTCACCATAGTATGATCTTGTTTGAGTTGGACCACATAGATCTGTATGAATCAGATCCAACTTGTTCTCTACTAAATTCTGCTTGCTCCTAAATGAATTTCTCACATGCTTCCCCATTACACATTCCCTGCATATAGTATCAACTGGCTTTGCTATGCGAGGTAGATCTCTTACTGCCTTAACATTGCTTATCTTTACTATGTTACCAAAATTGATATGCCATAGTCTTTTATGCCACAACCAACTGTCATCAACTTTAGCAACAAAACAACTTGCTTCTGAATTGAGTTGAAAAACATTACCTCTTGTCTTTGAGTCTGATGTAATCATAACACCATCCTTGTTGTTAATGATGCATTTTTCATCTTTGAACTCCAACTGATATCCTTTTCCAAGTAACTGTCCAACACTGAGAAGGTTATGTTTCAAACCATCAACATAAAGAACATCATCAGTACTATTCTTTCCATCCAAGGTGATGGCTCCTCTACCAACTATTGGTTTAGGAGTTTTGTCTTTAAATCTGACCATACCTCCATTGTATTTGTTCAAATGAAAAAACCTACCTTTATCACCTGTCATGTGATGTGAACAACCACTGTCTATATCCAGTCTATCCTTATGTCAGCTTGTGAAATCAATGCTAGTTCTTGATTCTCTTTCTTATCTTCATGAATTGTCTTATTATTCATTTTGTCTATAATAGCAATGAATCCAATTTATTCTTCACTATATTCTTCATCTAAAACTCCATCTCTAGCATAGTAGAATTCCTTAGAATACTTAGGCTTGTAATCCTTTTTGAACTTTTTTAGCTCTAGTAGGACACTTAGATGCAAAGTGACCAATCTTATTACATGAAAATCACTTAAATGGTAATTGACCTTCATATTTTCCTTTTGCTTTCTTTTCTCTTTTGGAAATCATAGAAATGAAATCATCTAGTGTTTTCTCTTTATCATCATCATCAAAATTACTAAAAGTGTTTGCAGATTTCTTACCATGAACTATTGCTTTGAAAGTTGTTTCACTCTTTGGTTACGTCTTCAATCTGGAAATCTCAAAAGCTAAGATTTTTCTGATCAAGGTCTCTCTCTTTAAATTAGATGTTAGCTACATGGTCTCATCAAGGATATTGATCTTTCTTTCATATTTAGGAGTAGGAGTAGTCATTAACTTGTCCATAATGTCCTCCTCTAAAATTTCTCCACCACTGTTTTTGATTCCAGCAACTGCTTCATTTATCCTTTGATTATAAGCTCTAATGTTTTCCTTAGGTAGTATCTCTAATGCATTGTATCTTTTCTTCCATTTCTTTCTACGTGCACCCTTTTCTTGTTTGTCTCCTTCAAATATGTCTTCTAGGTGCTTCCATATTTTGTGAGTTGTATCCACCTTTTTTATTTCTGAAAACTCACCATATGATAGGGCGCTGATAAGGGATTCTTTAGCAATAGCATTCTAATGAAAAAATTCCTTCAGCCTATCAGTAGCATAATCTTGTGCAAGGTCTTCTAGGGTAGGTATCCTGGATGCTTTGATAGTTACATCAAAAACTTCAAAACCAATGCACTGCAAATGGATCACCATCTTGTTCTTCCAATCAAGATAATTCTCTGCATCAAACTTAGGATTTTCTTTCCTAAAGTATGCCATCTGATCAACATCAAGCTATTATAATTTCTCTTTGAAGCACTTGGATCTAATACCAATTTTTAAGAATAGTCCCAAGAGATAACTGAGAGGGGGGGGGGGGGGTGAATTAGTTATCTACAAGATTCAATTCTTTATCCAATTAAGTATACTTAAACATAAAGCATAAACAAAATGAAAGAACACATGAACACAACACCAATATTTTGGTTACAGGGAAACCCAAATAGGTAAAAACCCCGGTGGGACTTGATACCCACTAATATTTTGTACTAGTGTATAATGATCCTTGTTAGAAGATCCTTAACCCTGTTAGGAGTTTCTTTACAATATATTAAGTATACTAGACTTGGTCAAGGGTTAGAACCTTTTAGGAGTCTATTAAAATTTTCCCTATTAGGGGAGAGGACGCACTATCCGGGAGCACACTACTCAAAGGGGTGAAGGCTACAACCTTCTATTTAACAGATACACACTATATCTGGATCTTGGTGAATTGTGCTTTGACTTGCTATCTAGATCAGTTCCAATGAATAGCACAAGTACTTTACTTGGTCACATAGACCTTCTTCTAATGGCTCAACTCTTTCCACACTCTGCTCTGCTCTGTTTAATCAACTATGAACCACACTACAACAATCACAAATGACTGCCTATAAATAAATCTCCTCTAAATGATATAATCAAGTTGGCCTGTTAGAACCACCTTGAAATAATATTAGAGAAACCATAACAAATTGCAATAAACATTTTTTTGACTCTACTATGCACGCAACACATTCTAGGACATGTCCAATAAGATATTTGTAGACGCACACTACACACTGTCGGCTCTACCATAACAACTGGATCTTTCTTTGTAAGCTGAATTAACTCATGCGCTCTTAACCAAACATCAATAACTCTTCTCTAAGCTTAACTCCAAGGGGGCATACCCTAAAGATAGGTGCAACTCAAGAACCAATAAAATCTCTCTCAGCTCTTCTGAATAAACACTAGAAACTGTTGCTGGCAAATAGCAACTGCATAACTTCACTTCTACTCATCAACAAATTATGTGTCCATAACTAAAACATCACTAACATGTCTCCAACATATATCCAAGCACACAAGGCTCCATGATAAATGTACGAATAACCATACATAGAACACTACCTGTTACTCTGTCAGGAATATTGCTTGACACCAGCTACTATATAACTGTCTGTACTAATAGTTAACCTATGCGCCCATTATATCATGCTGATATCATGTCCATGCTTCATATACTGAAAGCTTGCTACATAATACTTCCACACATGCTACTTTCCATATGTTGTCATCAATGACAAACATACAGTCAGTAATGGCATGCTGGCAAATCTCCAATAGGGTTAAGGCTTCTAACAAGGCCTAAAGTCCCTTAATCAAGACTGAGACACTATATATATGTAACAGGCTCCTAATAGTGTCAACATCCTTAACAAGATACTTTCGATTAGTGGATATTTGTGGGTACCATCCCCATCAGGGTTTTCCCTTGGCCAGGGTTTCCTCAAGAATAAATAATGTGTTATGAGTTCATTTGCTTTATTGCTAGGCATGTTATTTAGTTTACTCTATTATGCATGTATCAAGTTAATCTGTTATATCCATAATTGGGAAAAAGAGAAAGTTTGTATAATACTGATTCACCCCCCCTCTCAGTATTCCCTATTTCTAACAATTGGTATCAAAGCTTAGTTACTCAAAAAGGAATCATTCAGAAAAATCCTAGTAGCTTGAGTAAGATCTCTATGGATATGGATCAGCTACAGAAGAATCTTGAAGAAGCTCTTGAATAGATTGATATACTTACTAAAGAAAGAGATACTCTGAAAGGAAAATATGATGATGCAAAGAACCTCATTGAGAAGCTGAAAAAGAAGCTGGAAGAACTGAAAACTAAAAAGGAATCTACAATTCAAATTGAAGATTGTGATGATAATCTGGAAAAAGAAAATGAGATCCTTAAACATGAATTGAAGATAGCAAATCTGAAACAAAGTTTGAAAGATGGAATCAACAAGAATGAGGCAAATCTGAAATCTGAGAATGAAAATCTGAAATCTAAACTTTGTAAAGTGACATCTAAACTTGAGAAAACCAAATTGCAGTATGTTGAACTTGAAAATTACAATACAATTGTGAAAGGTGAATTGACTGAGTCTAAGCAACAACTTGAGAAGCTATATTCTACTAGTGAGAATATTGATGAACAAATGTCTTATCAAAAGCCATTCTTGATAAAAATAGTCTTGGATTTAACTCATCTAAGGTAAATGAAGAAAGCAAGGAACTAGATCTTAAAGTTTTTGAAAACATAGAAGAAAAGAAATCTGATGAAGCTAACAAATTTGAGGATACACCTAAAGAGGAAGAACAACCTAAACAAGAAGAATCACCTAAAGGTACGTAGAAATAATTTAAAGGTAGATGTTTTGCATGTAATACTTTTGGTCATATGAAGAAAGATTGTACAGGTAAGAAATTGAAACCTTTTAATGGTTATTATTATAATTGTGATGGTTTTGGACATAGAGCTATTGAATGTAGGAAGCCTAAATTTAATGAGAATAATAATAGTAGTAGAATATTTAGAGATACTAACCATACAGATAAGAAACCTACTGAAGATATGAACAAAAAGAAATGTAGTATGTTATAGATGTAACAAGGTTGGACACATTGCTAGGAATTGCAGATCACAAATCAACCAGATTGGACCGAGATATGGGAACAATGGAGTAGTTTGTCAGATATGCAACAAATTTGGTCATACAAAAAGGTTTTGTAGAATGAACAATATGAGAAACCCTAATCCTAAAAGTCATGCAAGGAGAAATGAGAATGCAAGCAATAGTCAAGGAGGTTGTTGTAGTAATTCAGAAGAAGTGAAGTTTATTAAAGCCACATATCAAGGAGACACATTCAACACTGAAGGTAATTAGAAAGGTGAAGTATCTAATGGTAAGAGTGAATCTCTTCCTAACCCATCTCAAAGTACTTGATTCATGAAGAATACAGTAGAATAGGAACTTATGATAGTATAGAAGTTAGTATAGGATGAATTGAGTCTTGCGCAATTAATGCAAGGTATAATATGATATAATGATGCTATGCTTAAGAGCGCATGAGCTAATATGAAGTTATGTGATATCGTAAGAAGTTTTAAGTTTTGCAGGTAAGCAGGAACAACTTTCTGGAAAGAAGTGAAAAAAGAATTGAATGCGATGTCAAAATCTTGTGAGATTGAAAGGTTAAAAGCTTATGATCAGTATTGTTTGATCATCAAAGTGAATACAAGTGTTAAGGAGATCAAAGTAGCAGTGATTGTAAGTAGTTTACAAAGATTTGGTGAAGGAATTTTGTGCTAGATCTACGCAAAGCCCTAAATCATGGAATTAAGGTATTTCACTAAGCAAATATATCAGTCATTTAGAGAATTTGCAGAAGATATGGATGTTTCATTAGTTCACAGTATAAGAGATAGAATTAGACCTAAGATTAAAAAGGAACCAGTAGAACCTTTGGAAGAAGACCCTAAATTAGCATTATCATCTGTACTAAATGAAGTTTTACATTTAGAGAATGTTAGAAGCTATTTGGGATGTAAACTTGAAACCCTCAGTGATAGTGATTTTACTAAAGAGTATGAGAAGCTTTACAACCAAGATATTTCTTTGAAAGTAGGGTTTGAACATTTGAAGGATAACAAAATCATAAAGTATTCACTACAATATGAATTTGATGATGAAGAATGCATTAAGATAATTCTGAGTAGAATACATAATGGAAATTTTTGGTTAGATGATAGAGTGATATACATTACAGCTGACCTAATTCATGAAGTAACTAGTTTATCTAAATCTGGAGTCATACCGTTCAATAGAAAGAATGTGAAGAAAATTGTATTGGACAACACTAAGTTATCTTACAATGGAATAGGTATAGTGATTAGCAAGATACAACAAGATGATGTTAGGTATTTATGCAAGATCCTAACAGCTAAATTTTGTGCTAATTCAAGAGAAGATGACATGGTAGTTGGAATGATTCATGCAACCTATTTGATGTGTGTTGATAAAATTGAAGTGGATATGTGTGAGATTTTGAGAATTCATTTATTTGAGAATCTTGATAAGATTAAGAAGACTAACAAATCACAGTTTAGGTTCTCTTCATTGATTACATATATGTTTTTCCATTTGATAAGAAGATTTCCATTTACAATTGGAGATGACTGGAATGACAACAGAACCACCATGGACAAAATTAAGAAGGTATATCTAAGATACCCAATAGACAAAGTTGAAGAGAGTAAAACTTTGGTGATTAAGACATTTCAGAACCTGATAAAGAATAGATCAAGAATCCCTCAGTCAATAGTTGAAAAGTATAAAAATGAGATATACTTTATGGTTGACACTGACTTTACCTACATTGAAGCAGTTGAACCTAGAGTAGAGTTCATAGACCCTCTTGGCTATGATATTTCTGAAGTTGAAGCAGAAGAATATGTGAATAGATTGCTTAAGAGAAAGTTGGATGTACATAGCAACACATTTGGAACTTATGAGGAGAACTTCAACTCCGCAAAGTCTATTCAGGAACAAAAATAGTCAAAGAAGAGAGTGGAAAGTACAATTAAGAAAATTTTGAAGGACACAAGGATGATAGAACATGAATTTATGATTGCAAAGCACATAGTAGCAGCACTTAGAGACATTAGACACAAGGAAGTTTTATCTATTACACCCCTATCATCAATTGCAAATCAATCAGTAGACATTCAAAATGTGGTGAAAGTGGAGAAAGTCAAGAAGGAATAAGAAATTAGGAAGTCTACAAGATCATCCTCAACTCCACCAGGTAAAAGAATAAAATAAATGGCTAGTGGACCAGGTAAAAGGTAGAAAATAGTAGTAGCCCTAGTGCAAAGGAAAATAGTTGAAATCAAAGATGATGAAGATACTCAAGTGAAAAAGAAGTCATGGAAACCAAGGATTGAGAAGGTAAATGAACAAATTATTAATGATGGAGATTTTTCAAAGATGAACAATTATTATGAGCTTTATAACTATTTAGAGAGATTGAACATGGAGAATGCAGTTATGAGACATATGATCCTAGTAGACAAGAAGCTTGATGCAATCCAAGGAAAGATACCTGATGATCTATTTGAGAAGCTAGTTAACAAGAAAAAGAGAGCAACTGAAGAAGATAACAAAATCAGAGAAAATTTTGTGAGGAAACTATGTGATGTTAGAGATGAAGATCATTTTAAAGAAATTATGAAATAACTTGGTACTCATCTGAGAACAAAAAGAAGAACCATTCAGATAATGGGAGGTAACTATGAAGACATAAACAAAGAAACTGAGCAAGCAATAGTAAAGGTAATGACAACAAGTTGCAATAGAACAAGATAAGGAAGTTGAGCATTAGAAGAGTCCCTCTCCACCATCAATTAACATTGAAGATGAATCAATGCATGTGGAAGGAACTAAGATCACATTGGATAGTGATGGTAATACTTTTAGCAACCTTGAGAACATTGTTGACAATTCAGCTCTAGAAGAACATGACAGATCAATTGAAGAAGGAAATAAAGAAACAAGGAAAGAAGAAGAAAAGAAAAAAGAAAATCAAGCAAGTATAGAGATTCAAGGACAGAAAGAAGCACCTAACAAAGAGGAAATCAGTCCTACACCTAAGATTGTAGGAAAGAAACCACATATTGAATCTATTTTTGAAAGCTTTGGGAAAGAAATTGATGATGATGATCAAATGGAGTTGATCACATCCCTAAACAAGATAATTGGAAAGAATAAGAAGGTGAAAATCCTTGAAGGATCATTGCTAGAAATAAAAGAGAAGTTATAGAGTGTTGTGACTAACCAGATAGCAGAGGCAAATCCACTAGAAAGAGCTAGAGAAGTTATGAAAGCATTTGATAATGAGTTCACTAACTTATCAGATATAGCTATAGTGAAGGCTCAGATAGCCTATGAGGCCAAAATATTTCTTGATATAAGTCAGAATATCAGAAATGATATTAACAATCTAGATGTATGTATAAAAGATCTTAGAAGGAATTTGGACAGAGGTAAAACTTTGTACATTCAGTGTACAAAATTTGAAAATCATGTTTCAGAAGTGGTTGAGAAGATTAAGGTTAAAGAGGCAGAAATTCAGTCGGAGGTAAATCTTTTAGCCAGCCCTAATATGAAAATTTTTGATGTTGAGGAAAGAATCAGAAAAATGTATGATGAAATAAGGATTCTTAATGATAAAAAAGACAAGAAATTGAGAAGATTCACTCTTCTTAGAGAGCACATTTTAGTAAAGATTGGCATAGTTGAAGGACAATTGGAAGAATGTCTTTCATCCAAGTCATCCTATGAGAAGTTCAACTTTGCAAACCTTCATGCATGTGAGATCACATCTTATGGTCTATGTGCACTCCTTAGTGTTTCAAACACAGTAAAGAAGGCATGGGAGAAGGAGATAGAGAACATTAAAGTGAACTTTGCAGATTGTATTGCAAGCCTACTGGCTTTGCAATTTTGAATCAAGGTAAACATTTTTTTTTGAGATCACAGTTTTTGACACCTTTTGTCATTGTTGTCAAAGGGGGAGTGATATGATAGCAGAAAATTGATATATGTTAAGGAAGTATATTCCTAGGGGGAGTATATAATATTGATAAGATATATGGAGTTATAAGGACAACAAAGATATATTTTTGTTATGGCCACAATTTTGAGTTTTGAAATTTTTGAGACTTAGCCAATTTTCTCATATGTTGCCACCAATGACAAAGGGGAAGATTGTTGGCAATTTGGCTGAGTTATATATCTATATTTTGTCATTATGGAAACATATGATCTACATGAAGACCACATATGATAGAGAGCAAGTATGATAGAGCGCAGAGCAAAATTGTCTAAGTGTAAGCAGTATTTTCCCAGTGTAACCGGAGATAGTTTTGATTGGCGATGTCGATTGAAGTAAGTTCAGTGCTTGCACACTTGAACATAGATACTATGATGCATATTGAAGACTCACCTAAGAACACAAATCTTTATGAGATGTACGAAAGAATTTATTGCAATATTACTAGAGACAAAGCTGAAGTTGACAGGATAAAGAAAGAAGACAAAACAAGTAAAGTGTTAAGGGATTATTTTGTTTATCAAAATAATATCTTAATAATATTAGGGATGACATCCTAGATGTTAACCCTTGGGTAAAAATATATTTTTTAAAGCTCTTTATGATTAGTAAAGCCGACTGTAAGAGTTATTAGTCCTAATAACTTGTATAAATGTAAGGCATATGGAATGCGAAGAAGGGTAATGAAATAGATGATATAGTGAACATATATATGAAAGGTATTGATGCAAAGTTGCAAGAGACAAGAAAGAAAGTATAAGGTTATGTACCTTGCCCTATTTTTTAATCAATAATTATTGTAAATTACATGTTTGGGTAGTGGGCTCATCTTGTAATCATTCCATTTTGTACTACCAACTCTTAGCAAGGTTGAGGCTTCTAACAAGGCCTAAAGTCCCTTAATCAGGACTAAGACACTATATATATTTAACAAGCTCCTAACATGGTCAACATCCTTAACATGATACTTTTGATTAGTAGATCTTTGTGGGTACCATCCCCACCGAGGTTTTCCCTTGGCTAGGGTTTCCTCGAGAACAAATAATGTGTTATGAGTTCATTTGCTTTATTACTATGCATGTTATTTAGTTTACTTTGTTATGCATGTATCAAGTTAATTTGTTATATCCATAATTGGGCAAAAGAGAAAGTTTGTAGAATACTGATTCATCCCCCCTCTCAGTATTCCCTATTCTAATACTGTTCACGGGGAGGCCTTTGCTAGTTCGATCTCGGAGAAGCTACAAAACAATCTTATGACAAGTGATATTTCTTTTTTTTTGTATTTTATGAATCTTTTGAATGAAAGCAATGTAAATCTAATTTAATAAACTTATGACTGATTTGTAAACTAAGAGAAAGGTAAAAAGAATTTAAAATGAAATTGCAGAAAGTAAACTAACGGACATAAACCATTGTTACGCTGCTTTGTGAATTAAATTACCAAGAAGATGGAGAAAACCCATAAAATAAAGATCTGAATGAATCACAAACATGATTTTGCAGATGCAATCATCAATGGAAATAAATGCAGATGTAAGATATATCAAAATTCATCAAATCATGAAGCCACTACGAATGTGCGCACACATGAGACAAATTTATCTTGAAGCACTAGAGAATAATCCTCCCAATAATTTGTCACAACAAAGCAACACAACAATGATAAAAAAACTAATGTAATCACAGATCAAAATCACCATACAATGAATTGGCTCTTTGAAATAAATGAATGAGAAAACACACATCTATAAACTTTGTAAAGATAGAAGAAAATATCACACCACGATTGAAGCACCAATTGTAAATATTGTATTGCAAAGTAATCCACCCTAATTACACTATTTTTTTTACAATTTATAGGGCTTCACCCTTTAGGGAAATAAATTTCATAGCTATGGTTTTAGTCGTTCATGAAACTTGAAAATAAATCTAAACGACAATTTACATGAAAGAAAACTATCCCTAACTAAAGTTTAAGCTTCCTAGCACATAATTAAACCTCATGCATTCCAATTTTGAAGCAAAAGATGCATTAAAAAACTTGAAATCAATTCTAGAACTTCTCCATTTCTATGCATGCTCTTCTTTGAAAACTTGGAGTTCTTCCCTGTATTCCTTTTTGTAGCTTTCCTTCATAGATCCAACTGAAAGATGTCCCCAAATCATGCAGAAACAACCCCAAAGAAGTGATCAATCTGACTGAAAATCAACTGTCGAAGGCTGGAAGTTGTTGGTGATGACAGCCCAAAAATTTCAAACCCTGACCCTTGCTCCAAAAAAATGAAGTTGAAGAAATGGCTAAGTATTGAACAAGCTTTTACAAATTTTGGACTTTGGGAGGCCGAAAAACTAGGAAGGTCAAAAGGCCGAAAATCTTGGAAGGCTAAAAAACTAGGAAGGCTGAAAAACTAGGAAGGCCAAAAAACTAGGAAGGCCGAAAATCTTGGAAGGCTGAAAATCTTGGAAGGCCGAAAAACTAGGAAGGCCGAAAGGCCAAAAAACTAGGAAGACTGAAAGGCCAAAAAACTAGGAAGACCGAAAGGTTGAAAAACTAGGAAGACCGAAAGGCCAAAAAACTAGGAAGACCAAAAGGCCAAAAATTTAGGAAGACCAAAAGGCCGAAAAACTAGGAAGGTCAAAAAACTAGGAAGATCAAAAATCTAGGAAAGCTGAAAAACTAGGAAGGCCAAAAATCTAGGAACGCTGAAAAACTAGGAAGGCCAAAAAACTAGGAAGGCCAAAAATCTAGGAAGGCCGAAAAACTAGGAAGGCCAAAAATCTCGAAGCACAAAATTTTCTAAGTGTCAAAAAGTTTTTCTCCATGCAAAAATTGGCTAAGTCCCAAAAACTCCATTCTGGGTAGAATTTCGAGCTTTCGAACAACAGAACTCCCAGCAACTCCAAAACTCCAAAAATCTACTAGAACTGAAAAATGGCTAAGTGTTGAAATTTTCTGAACTTGTCAAAATTAAAGACTCAACATTTTGGAAGAATGTTGGGGTGAGCTCTTTAAAAATTCTCTGTCACTTTTTGGATTTCCAAAAATCTTAGTACTCCCATGGATATCAAATTTCCTCGCTATTTCTTCGTAAATCTCAAAAGGTGGGCACCAAACTTCTGCATGCAAAAATAGTTGACAGTAATGTCTTATTGAAAGCATAAAGTATATTCTATATAAGATAATTGCAGAAGAAAAAAAAACTAAAACCTCAAAGACAACAAAAAGACCCTAAAAAAAAGGGGTCCCCATTAGGCCAAGTGGCCAAAATGGGGCATGTGTTGTGGAACCATAATAGGTTTGCAGAACTTTGCAAGAGGGTAAATTTTTGACTACTGGCATGTTATGAATTTACGCCTAGCTATTGAGTAACTTCTCAATAGTTAAATAATTGTGTTGGTCATGGTTTTGAGGTCCCGACTAATGACATGCATAACTTTGGAGAGTGTTGAAGACATAGTAAGTTTCCTGCCACGTGGAAAGAATAAAAGAACACTGAAATGCATCAACGGTCAAAATAAATTTTTCAGGAACAGTTTTGAAGCTACAACAATGAAGAGAAAAGTGGTTTGTGGACCATCATGAGGGTTTCAAGGACATTTGTAGTGGCAGTTACAAAGTTGTGATGAGACATCTAGTGGTCAGGCATAACTTCATAAAGGATAGGAAGTAACAACAATGAGAGGTTTTGAGGTTACGAAAAGGATTTGTGCAAGAATTTTCAAGGTAACATTTGAATGTTTGTTACATAGTTCAGCTCTTGCAAGGGTGTTAAGAGAACCATTTATGTAACTTTGGAACCAGGTTGATGATTTGATTCTTGGATCACTGCCAAATTTTATGAACAAAGGGACATGTGAAGGTGGTAAGAATGGGTTGATTATTTCAACCAAATATTATCTTTGTAGTTGAAGTGAGTTGATTCTTTCAACAAAATATTGGATGTAGTTAGGGCAGTAGCTTGGCCATCAATGAGGAAAATTATGGTGTTGGAAACCATTGGAGAGATTCAAGCCCTACCACATGGAAGTAATTGAGATAGTTATGGTATTAAATGAAGAGCTAATGGATGGAGATCAATTAATTCAAAAGGGGTATCTTATCTTTATGGTTCACCTACTGTGGATACACCTACAAACCAAGATTTGATTCTAAAGAATCTGGGCTGCCAACTGTCACTTTGTAATTACTTCTAGTAGTTGTTAAATTTGTTTTGATTTGACAAATTCTTTTCCCATGTTTGAAGCTTGTTGCAATTCATTATATATGGATTTCAAAGACTAGGAAAGGGACTGATTGACCCAACTGAAAGATATTCAGTGAGTTTTTATTTTCTGAGAATAGGAGTCTCTGTCGTTAGTCAAGACTGAGAAAGAGTCATTTTGTATATTGGGCTTGCACTGAAGCTTAATTAAATATATGGTGTTCTAGTCATTGTGTGTTATTTTTAAGTTTGGTCAGATACTATGGTGTATAAATTTCAAGGAATTTAATACAAAGATTCAACGGAAATTAATCTTGTCTCTTGCTGTGATATTTTGTATTTCCTGTGTCTGTGTCTTGCTGTGATAAGGAGTTTTTTTTGTACCTTTCTTCAATTGAACTCTATTCAAGATGTAAACAATATTTTTTACCGCTTCTCTCCAAAATGTTTATCCAACACCTTTCTAAATCATAAATGTCCTAGTACAATCAATGATAGATCTGTTTCTTCTTTCAACAATACCATTTTGTTGAGGTGTCTTAGGAGTTCACATTTTCCTTTTAATTCCCTATTCTTCACAATACTAAATAAAATTATGTAAAGTGAGCTCACCTCCTCTATCAGATCTAAGATATTTTAGGGTCTTACCAAGCTCCTTTTCCACTCTAGCTTTGTAGATCTTGAACATGTAGAAATCTTCTAATTTTTCCTTAAGAAAAATAACCCACATAATTATGGAATAGACATCAACAAGCAACATAAAGTAACTATCACCATAATAACTTCAAGTTGTTATTGGACCACATAGATCGGTATGAACCAAATCTAAGATACTTTCAAAAGAGTAATTTTTACTAATAAAACTTGAAGTAGTTAACTTCCCATGCTGACATTCTTTACACATCACATCATCAAGCTTCACTAGATTGGGAAAACCTCTTACTATCTTCATCTTACTAACTTTGACCAAGTTATCAAAATTAACATGACAAAAAAATTTATCCCATAACCAGTAGTCTTCTACCTTAGCAATAAGACAACTCTTAATAGTAGAATTTAGATGGAACAAGTTACCTCTTGTTTGTTCACAGGTAGCTATTAATTCTATTCACTTCCCAATGATCCTACATACACCTTTACTGAAT
The DNA here is from genome assembly GCA_027943335.1 of Chamaecyparis obtusa. NCBI lineage: Eukaryota > Viridiplantae > Streptophyta > Pinopsida > Cupressales > Cupressaceae > Chamaecyparis > Chamaecyparis obtusa. The sequence goes on from BSBK01005187.1 coordinate 222,012, forward strand.
TCCAATCTATATCATTTTTTGTTTAACTAAGAAACACTTAACAAGTTGTACTTTAAACCATCAACCTAGTAAATATCATCATAATTGTCTTATCATTTAAAGAAATGGAACATTTACCTTTCACCATATAGGAAGCATCATTACCAAATCTCACTGAACCTCCATCTTAATGAATTTTTTTCTTTCACCAATCATGTGATGAGTGCAACCACTGTCAATAATCTAGTCACCATTGTGATACATGTTAGAAACTAAAACCTTTTCACCTTCTTCTAAGGGTTCTTCTTTCACTACAACAAAGATAATTTCCTCTTCATCTCTACCATCAAACTCTTCATCAATAACATTTTCTTCAACAAGGTAACATTCCTTCTTATTGTTGTCCTTGAATCTCCTTGGTTTCTCCTTCCTATCATTGCCAAGACATCTAGAGGCAATGTGACCAATCTTATTACATGAAAAGCATTTCAAAGGTATCTTTCCCCTATATGTACCTTTTCCTCTAGGTAATATGTTTGCAAACAATGCTTCCAATTCTTCCTTCTCTATTTCTTCAGACATGATAGATTCATAAACATTAGAGAAAAATGCTAGAGAGCTATTAAATATTTATTTTCCTTTCCTATAAGGTGCAATAGTCAATGATGACTTAAAAGAATCTTCAACTTTAGGCATACTATTGTCATAATTCATTAATTCAAATGTAGTCAGCTTTCCTATTAAAGCATCAAGGGTAACAACAATAGTTCTTATAGATAATATCTCTTTAATAGCTGAAACTCTAATAGCATACTAAGGTAAAAGAGTTCTCAACACTTTTCTTACCACATCCCTCTCAAGAAGATTACCTCTAGCACCTATGATAGCAACAACAACCTCTTTGATTCTTTGATTTTATTGCTCTATGATATCATTTTCTTTCATTCTCATCTCATCATATTTTAATCTCAAGATATCAAATATTACCTTTTACACATGTGGATATCCACCATAGACAGTTCTCATCTTCTCCCACATCTCATGAGCGGTATCCAAGTCTTTGACATCTATAAATTCTATTTTTGATAGAGTACTTGCATTGGCTTCCATAGTAGAAGTATGTTCTTTTCTTATCTTAAATTTATCTAGAGTTAGGATTCTTGATGGGACAACATACTTATAACCACATGATCCCAATATTGATCACCCATACCTTTCAGGTATAACTTCATTTGGCCACAACATACTGAGTAATTTTCTCTTGTAAACTTAGGACCTTCCTTTCACATCATCTTTGGATCTTTTCCTTAAGCCATTAAGCTTTATCACAACATAGGAACTTAACTCTGATACCAATTGTTAACCCCAAGATTAGATTACTAAGAGGGGAGGGGTAAATTAGTAATCTACCAATTTTCCAACTTTTTATCCTTTTAAAACTTTACCACAAAATTCACAATTTTATCTTTAATAGTAGAAAATGAAAATCATAACCATAAGTTCATCCAAAAAATAACAAAACTCTTTCAACACAAATATTTATCTCATGGAAAGACAAATCAGGAAAAAAACCATGATGGGGATTAGTACCCACCAAATGTTGTATTTTTCTAAAGTATGCCCTATGAGGAGCTTAACCCTATTAGGAGTCTTACAAAAGCACTGTTAGGTGCTATCTGGTTAAGGGATTTACCTTTAGGTCTATTAAAACCTTTACCTTATTAAGATTAGCCTTGTTAGAGGACTTAAAAAAAAACTAATGTGCCACCTTGTTAGAGGATTTATTGTAGGGACCTGCTAGGATCCACCCAATTAAGGGATTTTGACCGTTGTAACTATTAGGGAACAAAAGGAATAATGAATTTTAAAATAGCACTACCTCTTCTTGATCAAATCCACTAAAGTACACAATCACTTCTTACCTCAGTAACTTGATCGCAACTCACACTTCACACCCATCTTAACCAACACATGACCAATACTATAAATTGTAAACTTCATCCAATATATACTTGTTCATCAATCCCTTAAGTTTTCCACCACCTTAGGATTACCCTAAATGTCTCAAAACTCAACTTAAATGTCTTACAATTCAACTTTCAATATTCTCACTTGGATCCAATGTATCACACAACAAAAATAAATGTATATAGTAAATTTTCTATACATGGTCAACCATCAAAATGATTTACATAGAAGTTTTAGTCTAGGTGTCAAACACATTTTGACTACACATAAGCTTCCTTAAGAATATTATTCACACACTAGATTTCAATAGTTTTATGATAGATTATCACCTTTGATCTTAATACACATCATTAGATTGTGACTCACTTAACTGAATTACCGCAACACTTTCACCGATCACTGATCAAAAATTTAATCACTATCACTCAAGAACTTTGACATCTCGACCTGTTAACAACTTCAACTCTATTTTTTGGTAATCTTACTTTCACTTTGATTACTAAAATCAGTTGCAATTTCAACCATAACATCCAAACACTATTAGCAACTATATCATGTAACTGCATTACAATACATAATATAGATTTGACAAACCACTCAAATCACCTATCACTTGTCAGTAACTGTTCTAGAAGTTTCACTGATAACCTTCCTCTGATCATATCTATCTTCTTGGTAAATATCAATAGTAGTGATCATTCATTTAACATTTTGAGGCATCCCTTAGCCTCCCATATAAATCAGAACAACTGAAACTTACAAAAACACCTTGATCATCATTTTTATATATAGCAACATACTTGAAATCAATAACAACTCCATAACCTATCATCATGCAATCAACTATATCTCATTTCAACACCAAAAATCACTTACAATCACTATATCATTTTTCATCAGTTATGCCAACAATCTCCCCCTTTGGCATTGATGGCAACACTTTCTTCATGATTTCATGGTAGAGAATTCATCTACTCTCACATTAGCACTTTTTGCTATCTTTTTTGTTCTTTTTTCAAGTACTTATAAGATTTTCTCTTTGTGGAATATCTAATGAATATTCCCTCATCACTTCTTGGATCAAAGTTTCCTGAATTTTCATCTCTTTTTATGTAACACCTACTTCCACAAACTTTGAAATAACTTACACTAGGAGATTGACCATGCCACGACTCATAAGGAGTTTTATTTTTACCTTTCTTTAATTAAACTCTATTCAATGTGTAAATAGAAGTACTTATCACTTCTCTTCAAAATGTTTTTGCAACATATTTCTGAATATGATAACTCTTAATAGTAGAATATAAACAAGTTTCACTTTAAACCATCAACCTAGTAAACATCATCATAATTATCTTATCATTTAAAGAATTGGAACATTTACCTTTCACCATACATGGAGCATCATTACCAAATCTCAATGAACCTCCATCACATTCCTCCATCTTAATGAATTTGTTTATGTCATTGGTCATGTGATGAGTGCAACTGCTATCAATAATCTAGTCACCATTATGATACATGTTAGAAACTAACATCTTTTCACCTTCTTCTAAGGGTTCTTTCTCTGCAACAAAGAATTTTTCATCTTCATCTCTACCATTAGAGTCTTCATCAATAACATTTTCTTCAGCAAGGTAACATGCCTTCTTATTGTTGTCCTTGAATCTCCTTGGTTTCTCCTTCCTATCATTGTCAAGACATCTAGAGGAAATGTTTCCAATCTTATTACATGCAAAGAATTTCAAAGGTATCTTTCCCTTATACTTACCTTTTCCTCTAGGTAATATTTTTGCAAACAATGCTTCCAATTCTTCCTTCTCTATTTCTTCAGACATGATAGATTCATAATCATTAGAGTAAAATGATAGAGAGCTATTAGATATTTATTTTCCTTTCCTATAAGGTGAAATAGTCAATGATGACTTAAAAGAATCTTCAACTTTAGGCATACTATTGTCATAATTTCTTAATTCAAATGTAGTCAACTTTCCTATTAAAGCATCAAGGGTAACAACAATAGTTCTTATAGATACAAGCTCTTGAATAGCTGAAACTCTAATAGCATACTAAGGTAAAATATTTCTCAACACTTTTCTTACTACACCCCCCTTAGGAAAATTACCTCTAGCACCTCTGATAGAAACAACAACCCCTTTGATTCTTTGATTTTATTGCTCTATGATCTCATTTTATTTCATTCTCATCTCATCATATTTTCCTCTCAAGCTATCAAATATTTCCTTTTACACATGTGGATCTCCACCATAGATAGTTCTCATCTTCTCCCACATCTCATGAGTGGTATCCAAGTCTTTGACATCTACAAATTCCGTGTTTGATAGAGTACTTCCAATGGCTTCCATAGTAGAAGTATGTTCTTTTCTTATCTTAAACTTATTTGGAGTTAGGATTCTTGATGGGACAATATACTTATTAACCACATGATCCCAATATTGATCACCCATACCTTTCAGGTATAACTTTATTTGGCCGCAACATACTAAATTATTTTCTCTTGTAAACTTAGTACCTTCCTTTCGCATCATCTTTGGATCTTTTCTTTAAGATGTTAAGATTTATCACAACAAAGGAACTTAGCTCTGATTCCAATTGTTAAACCTTAAATCAGATTACTGAGAGGGGAGGGGTAAATTAGTAATCTACCAATTTTCCAACTTTTTATCCTTTAAAAACTTTACCACAACATTCACAATTTTATTTTTAATAGCAGAAAATGAAAACCATAGCCATAAGTTCATCCAAAAAATAATGAAACTCTTGACATAGATATTTATCTCGTGGAAACCCAAATCGGGAAAAAAACCATGATGGGGATTAGTACCCACTAAATGATGCACTTTTCTAAAGTATGCCCCATGAGGAGCTTAACCCTATTAGGAGTCTTAAAAAAGAACTGTTAGGTGCTATCCAGTTAAGGGATTTACCTTTAGGTCTATTAAAACCTTTACCCTATTAAGAGTAGCCTTGTTAGAGGATTTACACTTCACATGCCTCTTAAGAAACACATGAACAATACTATAAATTGTAAACTTCAGCCAATATATACTTGTTCATCAATCCCTTAAGTTTTCCACCACCTTAGGATTACCCTAAATGTCTTAAAATTCAACTTAAATGTCTTACAATTCAACTTTCAATATTTTCGCTTGGATCTAGCGCATCACACAACAAAAATAAATATATATAATAAGTTTTCTATACCATGTTGGCCATCAAAATGATTTACATATAAGTTTGCGTCTAGGTGTGAAACATGTTTTGAATACACATATGCTTCCTTAAGAATATTATTCGCACACTAGCATCCAATAGTGTTATGCTAGATTATTAGCTTTGATCTTAATACACATCATTAGATCATGACAAACTTAACTAAATTCACCACAACACCTTCACCAATCACTGATCAAAGATTTAATAACTATCACTCAAGAACTTTGACATTTTGACCTGTTAACAACTTTAACTCTATTTTTTGGTAATCTTACTTTCACTCTGATTACTTAAATCATTTGTGATTGCAACCATAACATCTAAACACAATTAGCAACTATATCATGTAACCGTATTACAAGACATAACATAGATTTTACAAACCACTCAAATCACCTATCACATGTCAATAACTATTCTAGAGGTTTCACTGATAACCTTCCTCTGATCATATCTTACATCCTAGTCAATATCAATAGTAGTGGTCATGAATTTAACATTTTGAGGCATCCCTTAGCCTCCCATATAAATCAAAATAAATGAAACTTACAAAAACACCTTGATCATCATTTTTAAATCTAGCAACATACTTGACATCAATGACAACTCAATAATCGGTCATCATGCAATAAAATATATCTCATTACATTACCATAAATCACTTACAATCACTATATTAGTTAGCATCATTTATGCCAACAATCTCCCCCTTTGGCATTGATGGCAACACTTTCTTCATGATTTCATGGTAGAGAATTCATCTACTCTCACATTAGCACTTTCCACTATATTTTTTATTCTTTTTAAGCACTTATAAGATTTTCTCTTTGTGGAATATCTTAGGAATATTCCCTCATCACTTCTTGGATCAAACTTTCCTGAATTTCCATCTCTTTTTATGTAACACCTACTTCCACAAACTTTGAAATAACTTACACTAGGAGATCGACCATGCCACAACTCATAAGGAGTTTCATTTTTACCTTTCTTAAATTAAACTCTATTCAATGTGTAAACACCAATACTTATCACTTCTCTCAAAAATGTTTGTGCAACATCTTTCCAAATAAGACAACTCTTAATAGTAAAACATTCACTCATCACTGTGTCAGTTAGCATAATTTATTTCTTTCTAGACTCGTCATTTTGTTCAGAGAATTGATCTACTCTCACATTAGCACTTTACACTATCTTGTTTGTTCTTTTGTTCAAGCACTTATAATCTTTTCTCTTTGTGGAATATCCTAAGAATATTCTGTCATCACTTCTTGAATCAAATTTTCCTAAAATTTGATCTCTTTTTATGTAACATCTACTTCCACAAACTTTGAAATAACTTACAGTAGGAGATCGACCATGCCACAACTCATAAGGATTTTTGTTTGTACCTTTCTTCAATTGAACTATATTCAATGTGTAAACAATAGTATTCACCGCTTCTCTCCAAAATATTTTTGCAACACCTTTCAGAATCAAACAACTATTAATAGTAGAATATTTCCTCATCACTTCTACCTTAGCAATTAGACAACTCTTAATAGTATAATTCGGATGGAACAAGTTACCTCTTGTTTGTTCACTAGTAGCAATTAATTCTCCTAATTTCCCAATGATCCTTCATACAAATTTATTGAATCCCAATATATATCCTTTGTTGTTTAACTAAGCATCTCTTAACAAGTTGTACTTGAAACCATCAACCCTGACATCACCACAATTTGTCTTATCATTTAAAGAAATGGAACCTTTACCTTTCACCATAAATGGAGCATCATTTCCAAACCTCACTAAACCTCCATCAAATTCCTCCATCTTAATGAATTTTTTTTTGTCACTATTCATGTGATGAGTGCAACCGCCATCAATAATTGAGTCGTTGATGGGATTCATGTTAGACACTAATGCTTTTTCACCTTCTTCTGAGGGTTCTTCTTTCACTACAATAAAGACAATTTCCTCTTCATCTCTACCATCTAATTCTTCTTTAGTAACACCTTCTTCAACAAGGTAACATGCCTTCTTATTCTTGTCTTTGAATCTCCTTGGTTTCTTCTTGCTGTCATTTTTAGGACATCTAGAGGCAATGTGTTCAATCTTATTACATGCAAAGAATTTCAAAGGTGGCTTTCCCTTATACTTACCTTTTCCTCTAGGTAATTTTTTCAAACAATGCTTCCTATTATTTCTTGTCTCTTTCTTCATACATGAAAGATTCATAATCATTAGAGTAAAATGTTGGAGAGATGATAGATATTTCATTTCCTTTCCTAGAAGGTGCAATAGTCAATTATGACTTAAAATCAGCTTCAATTTTAGGCATACTATTGTCATAATTGCTTAATTCAAATGCATTCAACTTTCCTATTAAAGAATCAAGGGTAACAATAATACTTCCTAGAGATATGAGCTCTTGAATAGCTGAAACTCTAATATCATACTAAGGTAAAAGAGTTCTCAAAAATTTTCTTACCACATCCTCCTTAGGAAGATTACCTCCAAGACCTATGATAGCAGCAAAAAACTCTTTTATTCTTTGATTTTATTTCTCTACGATCTCATTTTATTACATTCTCATCTCATCATATTAATATATCAAGCTATCAAATATTATCCTCTACACATGTGGATCTCCACCATAGAGAGTTCTCAGCTTCTCCCACATCTCATGAGTGGTATCCAAGTCTTTGACATCTATAAATTCTGCATCTGATAGAGTACTTGCAACGGATTCCATAGTAGTAGTGTGTTCTTGTCTTATATTCAATTGATTTTGAGTTAGGATTCCTGATGGGACAACATACTTATTAACCACATCATCCCAATACTAATCATCGATACCTTCCAGGTATAACTTCATTCGATTGCACCATACGGAATAATTTTGTCTTGTAAACTTAGGACCTTCCTTTCAGATCATCTTTGGATCTTTACCTTAAGATGTTAATCTTTATCACAACTGAGGAACTTAGCTTTGATACAAAATTTTAATCCTAAGATTAGATTAATGAGAGGGGAGGGGTGAATCAGTAATCTACCAATTTTCTAACTTTTTATCCTTGTAAAACTTTACCACAACATTCACAATTTTATCTTTAATAGAAACAAATGAAAATCATAACCATAAGTTCATCCACAAAATAATGAAACTCTTTACATAGATATTTATCTCATGGAAACCCAAATCAGGAAAAATACCACGATGGGGATTAATAACCACTAAATGATGTACTTTTTTGGAGTATGCCCTGTGAAGATCTTAACCCTATTAGGATTATTAAAAAAGAATATTTAGGTCCTACCCAGTTAAGGGATTTATCTTTAGAAATGTTAAAACCTTTACCCTATTAAGAGTATCCTTGTTAGAGGACTTCAAACAAAAACTAATGTGCCACCTTGTTAGAGGATTTACAATAGGGATCTGCTAGGATCCACCCTGTTAAGGTATTTTGACTGTTGTAACTATTAGGGAACAACAAGAATAATGATCTAAAAAGTAGCACTACCTCTACTTGATCAGGTCCATTGAAGCACATAATCACTTCTTACCTCACTTCTCTCTTCACTGGCTTCATCACAACTCACACTTCACACCACACTTAACCAACACATGATCAACACTATAAACTATAAAATTCATCCAATATATACTTATTCATTAATTAAAATTTCAATCTTCTCACTTGGATCCAACATATCACAACAAAAATAGATGTATATAGTAAAATTTCTATACCATGTTGGCCATCAAAATGATTTACATAGAATTTTGAGTCCAGGTGTGAAACATGTTTTGACTACATATATGCTTCCTCAAGAATCTTCTTCACATGCTAGCATTGAGCAGTGTGATGCCAGATCATCACCTCTTATCTTAATACATGTTATCAGATTAGGACTCTCTTAACTGAATTCATTGCAACACCTTCATCGATCACTGATCAAAGATTAATCACTTTCACTCAAGAACTTTGACATTTCAACCTGTTAACAACTCTAACTCTATTTTTTGGTCATCTTACTTTCACTATGAATAATCAAATCAGTTGTGATTGCAACCATGACATCCAAACACTATTATCAACCATATTTATAATTGTGTTACAAGACATAACATAGATTTGATAAACCACTCAAATTTCCTATTGCCTATCACTAACTATACTAGAAGTTTCACTGATAACCTTCCTATGATCATATCTTACTTATTGGTCAATATAAATAGTAGCGGTCATGTATTTAACATTCTTAGACATCCCTTAATCTCCCATATAACTTTCTACAACTGAAACTTATGAAAAAACCTTGGTCATCTTTCTTATATCCAACAACATACTTGACATCAATGACAACTCAATAACTGATCATCATGTAACCAAATCTATCTCATTACAATACCAGTAATCACTTACCATCACTCTATTAGTTAGCATTATTGATGCCAACAATATCCCCCTTTGGCATTGATGGAAACAATTTATTCATGATTTCATGGAAACATTCTCATCAATACCAAAAAATCTAGAAACAATAAAATATTCTCAATTATGTCTTCCACTGATCTTCCAATTAATCCTCCTTTCACTAAATTTCTCACATTTTCACTTCTAAATAATCTTCTTTACATACATTCTCTCCCCCTTGACAACAATGCCAAAGGTGTCAAACACACATGAAATCTTCTTTTTTCTACTATGACTCAACATAAAAATTCATAGACTTCTCCCCATAAGAAGTAGCCTCACAACATCAATCCAACCCTTAAAGATATTCACTAGAATACACTACAATTGATGCAACTGCATCTACTCTTAATTCATAATATATAGGGGAATAACTGTTAGAATGATTTTAGAATAAATGAGAGGGGGGGGTGTGAATGAGTTATCCTCATGTCTAGATGTACCAATTCAACTTTCTATCTCTTCAAAAAACTTAGATCTAATCAACAATTCACTCGGTCTCTATAACATATATCAGTTACATAAAACTTGCAGTCCACTGTCCAAAAGAAATCAACTCGTAGAATATAAAAATTTTAACAACATTCACATAAAATAACATTCACACAAGTATAACACTAGAATTTAACATGGAAACCCAATTTGGGAAAAACCACTGGTAACATGCTATTGATTTTGACTCTTCTAAAGTAAGCTCTGCAAGAAGCCGGACTGGTTAAAGGTTTACAATACACACTATTAGGTGTGACCCTTTTAAAGGATTTAATCACCCTATTAAGAGTGGCCTGGTTAGAGGGCTTAATAAAATTCCATCAAAATGTCACCTTGATTAAAGGGTTTACAATAATGATTGTTTTTTATTATGGTAAAAATAGGTTTTGAAGGGGCCCCGAAACCCTTTAACATAGGAAAAGAGAGATAAGCATGGAAGCCCATAAGAAAGACTAGCTACCCCAAAAAAATGAGCAGACTACAAAGGGACAAATACCAGATATTCAATACCACCTACATAGCAAAAAGGAAAAAGAGTTGGAAACAAAATAGAGAAAAAGACCACCAGCAACAAGATCAAGATAGAGTCTTCAAGAAGCCCTCAGAGTCCTCCAGCTGAGCTTGCATAGTCAAAATATTATCTTTTAGCCTCAGAATGTCTTGATCCTCAACCTTGATTTTCTTTTTAGTATTGGACCTTGTTCTGGTACCCGGTCCCATCTGCTAACTGGGACCAGTGAGATCAATGTTGTCGATCATAGGGCCCTCTTTATTTCCTTCTAGCATTTTGGTTAGCGTCTTTAGGTTCTCCATAGTAGACTTCATTCCTGAATTTACTAGACCAAGAAAATTCTTCAACATTTCTTCATTCTTTCTATTCTTCTCGTGAATGGGAACCATAGCTATCTCAATAGATTTTTTGATTTTTTCATCCAACTCTATACTATAATAAAAAACATAGGCTTTAGCATTGGGAGAATTCTCCTTCCTGAGATTATCAGTGATTTCCTCAAGCATAGTGCTCTTGTTTTCCAATTTGATACATCTATTTTTCATCTCAACCAAATCATTCTGCACCAACTTATCCAAATTATAGCTATAGATAGACTTGTTCTTAGCAATTTGAAGGGGGGTCATAATAATAGATCTCTTGACCTGCATATCCATCTCTCTTAGGTCATCTTGTAGAGGGTGAGACCTTTTGCTACCAGATCTTCTCTCACTACCATCCTTCTTATTCTCCTTCCCAGAGCTAGGGTAATCATGGGAATCAAGATTTTCCTCCTCCATAACCTTGAAGCTATTTTTACCCGAATCATCAACATCACTGTCAGCAACATTGGTAGCAGCATCTTTATCTTTGTTTCCCTCAACCTTAGCCTCATACATAGTATTATCTTTACCATCAACTTTTCTAGTTTTGAAGTCAAGGTTGGGCTTCTCTCAGCTATTAGGATTATCCTGATCATGCCCATAATCACCCTTAACAGAACTAGTAGTGACATCAGGGTTCTCCGTCACATTCTCCTCAGGGATCTGGGTGGTGGAATTGGACACATCATTGTCATGAGTTTTATCACCAGCCTCAGGATCAATATTAGGCAGGACCATAGAATTGGGCTCCACAAAAGTAGGCTCCGAAATGGCAGGACTCACAGGGGGGTCAACATTGTTCTTGGCAATTACAGGGGCCTTATCCTCAAAAGTGTCCTTAGCAGGCTCCGAGCCTTCCTTGGGCCCAGAAGAAGAAGGCTTAGAGGAAGGGAGGGATTTCTTATTTTTCTTTTTCCTGGACAGAGAACCCATAATCTTCCTTTTTTTGACCTGAGCAGGGATACGATTGGGAATATGGTCTCTCGCATAATCAGCAATAAGGAGAATCAGCCCAACATGTGGAATAGGGAAGTTCTTCACTCTATATTCAGAAATACTTTGGTTGAGTGAACATAGGAGAAAATAGGGAAAGGAAATCCTCTTGTCATGCCAAAAATGATTAGCTAAGACAAAATGGTAGTTATAAACCCTAGAAAATCTCCCTTTGAGAGTGAAATACTCCATCATGACCTTAATGATAGAACCCCAAATTTTGTCAATATTATCTATATCCACATAGCCTTTCTTACATTTAACCATGAGAGCCCTCTCCTCATCAGTGACAGGAAATGACTGATAAGCTCTGGTTCCAACCTTGATCTCCTTCGAGTACTTCATTCCATCCAGAGGAAGACCAATGATTTCAGAAAGAAGCTCAAGGCTGAGGCTAAAGGACTTTCCGACCAAATTCATTGTGCCCTTATCCCACCCATCCACAAAGGCTTTGGACACATCATTATCAAAGCAGTGAAGTCTCTGAAGAAACCTGTGGACATGGCCTTTCTTCAAAACATTCCTGACTTCCTTTTCCTGATTCCACTTGCATTCTGCCAGCTCTTCTTCTGAGATCACCACCCATGGCCAAAAAATCACCCTGGTCTTTTTTCATAGGAGGAAGAGTCTACTTATTATGCTTAGATAATACAGTGCTATCGGTATTATGGCTCTTAAGCATATAAAGACTATTAATCTGGTTCTCAACCCTATTCAAATGCATGAACTGGAAATAATTACTAATAATGATGACAAAGCACATCAAATTCTAAGCTCTCATAATGGGAAAATAATTCTGCATCTTAGGAATGTACTTAGAAATATTTTGAATGACCTCTAAGATCACCCCAAACTAAATTGATTTCTCAAGTTTCATTAATGATACTATTAATGACTCCTTCCTTTTATCTAATTTTGTCATAATTAATAGATGAGATGATAGCATCATTACTGATAGTATTACCATACCATTTTTGAATTCTCTCACTTTTGGCTCCGATATTAGCAAGGCCATTAGCAACCTGATTAGTTTCCTGGTAGTTGTGAGATATGTAGAATGACTCAAAGGAGTGACCAATGATAATAATTTTGGATATGATGTGTTAAATAGTCCAGGAGGGGGTATTGATACCTTAAATATTATTTATTATATTTAAAGAATCACCTTCCAGCCAGACTCTTTTGAGACCTAATTCTTCCACTAGCAAGATAGTATTGAGGGCAGCCAAAGCCTCCACCCTGTGATTGGTCTGGGATCCCAAGGGGACTGAGATGGAACCCAAATAGTTACCATTACTATCTCTTATGATACCTCCACCCCCTGAGACACCTAGGTTACCTTTGGAGGCCCTGTCAAAATTAGCTTTGACCCATCCATTAGGAGGACCTATCTAGACCAAGCTATCTCTAGGGGAGAGAATGTGAGAATTGTAAAGAGGAAACTTCCAATTAGTCCAGTCAACATCTGAGATACATTCCTTGAGCTTGCTTTTTCTATTGTTGATGGCATTGATGAAGTTTTCCTTAAGAGATATGATGAAACTATTGTAAATGATGTCAGGTTTAGCATATTTCTCTCTGAAGAGTATGTTATTTCTTTCCTTCTAGATGCACTAGCACAGATGAGGTGGGATTAGATTCTAGAATTCTCTAGCAAGATCATTGTCAATTGGGCATCTCCATTGATTCATGAAATCCTACCAAGAGTTAGGAAAGAGCCAACACAAATTCCAATTTTGTAAAACCATATTCCAAACCCTCCGGGTAAAACTACAGTGGAGCATGAGGTGATCATAGGATTTAGATTGTTCCATACAAAGAAATCATCTATTAACAAAAAAGAAACATCTTTTTGCTAAATTGTCAAGAGTAAGGGGCTTATTCTGGAAGAGAGTCCAATAGAAAAAATTAATCTTGGGGGTAAGGAATTTATACCAGATAGAAGCACACTGAGACTTAACTTCCTTGGAGAAGAAATGGGTGCAAGCAGAGGCCACCGAAAACTCACCATTAGAAGAAGGATTCCACACAATTTTATCAGAATAATTTTCCTTTTTGAACCAGGACTATAGCTCAATCATAAGGGGGGACAATCTTCTATCAAAGCTAGCAAGGTCCTTCCAGGTATTGTTTTGCTAGTAGTTAGAGACTTTGAATCTAAAAGTAGCTTTTTCTTGAGTTATGATGTCCTTCCAATATTGCTTCTCAAACAAGGGGCCTTCTTGGATCCAAGGATCATCCCAGAAGTTAATTTTGGTCCCATCTCCCAAATTCCATCTTATCCCTTCTCTTATTAAATCAATGGAGGAGCAAAGGCTATTCCAAATGTAAGAGCCATTCACCTTGACTTCTTTGTTTAAGAGGTCCTCCAGATTCTTAGATTCAAAGAGGTATTTTCTTCTAATGATACCATTCCATTGCTTTCTATCCCCATAGACTCTCCAAACTTTCTTCGCTAGGAGGGCTTTATTGACAAGCTTGATAGGTCTTAGACCCAAACCCCCTTTGTTCTTAGGTTTGCAAACTTTATCCCAAGCAACTAAACTTAGTCTTTTTTTATCTTTAACACCAGTCCATAAGAACCTTTTTTGGATAGTTTCAAGCACCACCGCAAACTTGTGAGGAATCTTAAAAAGACTCTAGGCATACACAGGAAGATTTCGCAGAGTGGACTTTAAAAGCTGAAGCTTGCCAGAATTGCTGAGAAGGGAACCTTTCCAACTAGCCAATTTTCTATTGAATCTATCAACAATTAGATTCCAAAAGCTATTAGGGGGTTTGGAGCAAAGAGGAAGGCCCAAATAGGAAGAGGGGAGAGTACCAATGTTGCAACCTAGAATTTTGGAGATCTTAGCTTGTCTCTCAGGGGGGTGTTCATGAAAAACATGAAGCTCTTATTCCAATTGATAAGTTGACCTGTGGCTGAGGTGTAGATAGTCAGAGGTTTTTTAAGATTCCTAGCTTCTTTGATAGTAGCTTCTCCCATGAAAAGAGTATTATCAACAAATTTCTCATGGGAGCAGGAGGACCTGACTGAAGAAGGTTGAAGACCAATGATGCTTCCTTCATTAACAAGTTTAGAGATATATCTTCCCAATCCCTCTACCAGAATGGCAAATAGGATTGGGGAAATAGGATCCCTCTGCCTAAGACCCCTAGAAGATTTGAAGAAGTTTGAGGATCCTCCATTCACAATAACAAAGGAGGAGACAATCAAAATGAATTGGTCAATAATTTTGAGGACCCCCATATCAAAACCAAAACTGCTTAAAACTTTCTGAAGAAACTACCAATCAACCCTGTCATAGGCTTTAGCTAAATCTTGTCTCATAAGAAAGCCTTGTTTCTTGGTAGCTTCAAGGGAGTGAATGTTCTCATGGGCCACCATTATGGAATCAAGGATTTGTCTCCCCGACACAAAACCATTCTGCTGAGGAGAAATGATAGAAGGCAGCAAGTCAAGCAATCTAGAAGTCATGACTTTGGCTATGATCTTATATATCCCATTACAGAGACTGATGGGTCTAAAAGAATCAACCGTATTATCTCCAGGATTTTTAGGAATGAGGACCACAAAAGTGGCATTGAGTTCTCTTAGAAGAGCTTTAGTTCCAAAGAATTCTTTAACAGTGTTTAGAACATCTTGACCAGTGATCTCCCAAAACTGCTAGAAGAAGAAGAGGGGGAAGCCATCAGGACCTAGAGATTTATCACCTTCAAAGGAAAAAATAGTATCTCTAATTTTCCTTTCTTTTGGAATAGCTTTGAGACTAGAGTTTGTGCCTCTATCAATAATGCAAGGAATAGCAAAAAGGATTTCTCATTGACTCTGTAAATCAAGATTGTCCTCTTTAGAAAGGAGGAGGGAGAAGGACCAAAGGATTTAATTTCTAATGTCTTCTTCCTTGGCCAAAGTCTTATCATTCAAAATAAGAGAAGAAATTATGTTTATAGCTTTGTGTTTCATAGCAGTCATATGGAAGAATCTTGTATTTTTGTCCCCATCTTTAAGCCAGAGGGCTTTGGATCTCTATCTCCAAAAAGATTCCTCTTTAGATATAATATTATGATACTCAGCCACCGGCACATTCTCAGCTTTTAAGGGCTCTGGATCTCCATCTCCAAAAAGATTCCTCTTTAGATATAATAATGATTGTTAGGTCAACCTTAATTAAAGGATTTAAACTAATACAATGGTTAGAAAGTAACAGTAGGTTCTGATCTAAAATATAAAAATCACTTTGCAAATACAGATCCAATTCGCTCATATGCTGATTTACTGACTGACCTTCATTTCAATCTCCATCCCTGATCTTCTCAAAATTCTAACCATTGTATCAGTCTAAATTCTTTAATCAAGGTTGACCTAACAGTCATTGTGTAAACCCTTTAATCAAGGTGACATTCTAATGGAATGTTCTTAAGCCATCTAACCATGCCACTCTTAACAGGGTGATTAAATCCTTTAATCGGGTCACACCTAACAGTGTGTATTGTAAACCTTTAATCATGTTGGCTTCTCATAGAGCTCACTTCAGAAGAGTGAAAATTAGTAGCATGTTACAAGTGGCTTTTCCCAAATTGGGTTTCCACTATAAATCTTGGTTTTATACTTGTGTGAATTGTATTTCATGTGAATGATGTTGAAAGTTTTATATTCTACAAGTTAATTACTTTTGGATAGTGGAATGCAATTTTTATGTAACTGATATATGATATAGAGAATGAGTTGAAAACTAATTAGATCTAAGTTTTTTGAAGAGATGAAAAGATGAATTGGTACATCTGGACATGAGGATAACTGATTTAGTCCCCTCTCAATTATTCTAACATCATTCTAACAATTAGTATCAGAGATGTTGGTGCTTGTAGAGAAAAATTTTAAAGGTACTTAAGGCGAATGATCAAGATGTACAAAAAGGAGGTACCAAAGTTGAACAAGGAGAAGTTCCCTACATGGCAGAGTTTGATGAAATTGCATCTAGCTAGTATTGGTGATTCGAAAAAATACTATGAAGAAAATGCCTATGTAATAGTTGTTGCACCTTTGACTTCTGAGGAGATGAAAGAAAAATAAGAACACAATCAGGCAATGTTGGAAATTGCATCTGCCCTAAGCTATCCTAAATTTGAAGACATCAAGGACTGTACTAATGCAAAGAAAATGTGGGACACTCTTGTAGCTATCTATTATGGGGACACAAATGTACTAAGAGCCAAATTTGAAAGCTTGAGAGGTAAGTCTGATGAAATGAAAATCCAAGAAGGTGAAAATATTGCTCAGTATTGTGGTAGAATTAAGGAGGTAGTAAATACTATTAGAGGAGCTAATGGAAACATTGATGATGAAACTGTTATCAGTAAATTATTGAGAACTTTTCTTCCTATCTATGCTATTAGAGTTTCTATAATACAAGAATCAAGGTGTAACCCTGGTAATGTCCTAACTTTGGAAAGTCTTGTTGGAAATCTTGCTGCTTTTGAGCTATCTAATTATGATAATTTCATTGTTCATAATATTGAATCTCCATTCAAGTCTCAAATGGTTCTTCATAAGTCTAAGAAGGGAAAAGAAAGATGTGAGAGCAGTGACAGTAACAATAACAGTGATAGTGACACTTCTGATGAAGATCTAGATGATCTTGAGGCACTTATGGCTAGAAGGATACAAAGAGGAAAAGGGAAATATAAAGGTAAACTTCCTATTATCTATTTTTCATCTAACAAAGTTGGCCATATTGCAGCAAGATGACCTAACAAGACTGACAAAGATGAGATAAGGGAAAGAAACCACAAAGACAAGAAAAATGATAGAGATCATAGAAGGTACAAAGACTACAAAGACAAAGGTAAGAAATATTTCTATATTTCTAAAGAGGAAACTGACAGTGAAACTAGTGAATTTGATGAATGTGATATAGATGTTGTTTATGTTTCTATGAAAGATGATTCTGATGAGGATGAAAAAATTGCACTTATTTCTTATGTGACTAAAGGTGATAAATATATTATTGATAGTGGTTTTTCACATCACATGACTAGTGATAAAATTAAGTTTGAAATCCTTAATCATTACAAAGGTAGAAGTGTTAAGTTAGGTAATGATGCACCATGTCCTATGAAAGGAAAAGGATCAATAAGATTGACTAATAAGATAAGATGTGATAATACTTATTGGGTTGAAGATCTTAACTATAATTTGCTGAGTGTGGCACTACTGAAAAATACTAGTTACCAAGTTGAATTTCATAATAGGAAGGCTAAAATATTTGATGCCACTGGTGAACTAATTGGAAGTGGAGAACATACTAGAGGTAGTTTGATCTATCTAGACCTATCTGAAGAAACATGTTTGTTTTCACAATTTGATGATGTATGGTTATGGCATAAGAGCTTGTGTCATGTGAAGTTTTATAAGTTTGTAAATATTAGTAAGTTAAAGAAAGTTAGAGGTTTACCAAGATTGAAGAAACCTGATAATGTGATGTGTAAACAGTGTCAATTGGGAAAAATGACAAAGTCTAGTTTTAAGAGCAAGACATACACTTCTGACAATATTTTGGAGTTAGTTCATACTGACCTTTGTGGACCTATGGGTATACAAAGTTATTGTGGTGATAATTATTTCATTCTGTTTGTTGATGACTACAATATTTTTAAAAGAGAAATATGATGCATTTTAGTTGCTTAAGTGGTATTTGGCAAAAGTTGAAGAAGAAACAAGTAAAATATTGAAATGTTTGAGATTTGATAGAGGAGGAGAGTTTATATCAAATTATTTCAATCTATTCTACAATGATAGAGGAATAAAGAGATAGATTCCTGCACCTAGGACACCTCTAGAGAATGGTATAGCACAAAGAAGAAACAGATCAATTATGGATTGTGCTAGAACACTAATGATTGAGAAGAATGTTGCACAAAAGTACTAGAGAGAAGTTGTAAGTACAACTATTTATACCTTGAACCAAGTAACAATTAGGAAAGGTACACATGCTACACCTTTTAAGTTATGGTATGGATATGTACCTAATGCAAGAGCATCTCGAGCTTAGAGCAATCTTGCATCAACCAAAAATATTTCCTATTTTCTTTTGTTTGCATAATAATTGTTGTATTTTCTAGTTTCATGGTATGTGAGGTTTACATGATGTTGAGGACCTATTTTAGAACCTTCTCCTATGGTTTCATAAGGATTGGATAGACTGTTTCAAAGTTACAGTTGTTTTCCTTGTCGTCGAAACTGTATTTTACTATAGTTTTGGTGCTGATTGTGGGTCATGGTGCTGATGATCCTTAAAGATTCAGCCTATGCTCCCTTAGGGCCTTTAAGGGGACCTGAATTAATATCTTTTTCCAAAGGCGCAATTCCTAATTCATTATGAGTCAAAAGTTATGACTATTTTGCTCGGGTACCTATTTTCTACCAGCTTTCACGTGAAACGTGGAGTGTTTCTTCTTGTGCAGTTCCATGTGATCAAATGGGGCCTTTCATAGTTAAAGGAATGTTCTTGGGTCATGTGAGGACCTAAATCTAAAGGTTCATCAAGTGGTGATCACTCTTTCATTAGTTTTGATTTAAATCTTCCAGACTAGACCTATATTGTAATTAAAGCCTGACTTGCTGACTTGTGGCTTAGCTGGCTATATATTGAGAGCTTGGGTAGATGTTTAGTTTCAATTGGATGGTAGATTGGTAGTGGTATGAGAGTATAATCATACTTGGATCCTATAAGATCTTGTAGATCAGATGTTTTATCTAATATTGTAACAGCAGAACTAGTGGTTTGCATACTTGGAGACGAGGAGATTGCTTGGAGGCTTGCGAGCTCAAGTTTAGATCTGCCTTAGTGTTTCCATCAGTTGCTGATGTTTTTTAGAGCTGGAATAGCTAGGAGATTATTGAGATACTTTTTTATTTCGTTTTAATAGGCTAAAACCTGGAAGGCCTTACAGCTGGGCATGTTGAATGAAATTCCATTTTGAAGCATCATATTATTGAATTCTGTTGTGCTTGTTGTTATTATAATCAGTAGTGTAGGTTTGGACTATCCATTATTGGATCCTCCATCTCTGGCCTACATCAAGTGGTATTAGAGCTTGAAGATCTTGAGTGTGTAAACTAGTTGAGGCTATTTTCACCAGGACCTTGGATTGAAGATGCCTCCAAGGAGAGCTCGTGAGATCTCAGAGGAAGAACCTGTTGGAGAATTAGGTCTTGATGATTTTAGGGCTTTGCAGAAACAAGTGCAAGACCTACAAGAGGAATTGAGAAAGAAGAAGACTACCTTGAAAGAGGATAGTGATGATGAGTCTGAAGAAGATCAATTTGAAGAAGCTATAGAAGAAGTCAGAGATCTAGAAGAAAGTAGAATACTGGAAGTGTTGGAATTAGGAGAGATATGTACTAAGAGGGGAGGGGTGAATCAGTGCCTTCAAAATTTTACTTGTAAAACCTTTCAGATCTATAACTATGTACTGTGATAACTGATCAAAATAACTTGAATCTAATTGCATAAATCAATCATCTAGTTAACTTGAGTAAGTAAACAACATGAAATCAATATGACAATCACATAACACAAGTATTTTGGTAATGCAAAAACCCTTGTAAGAAGGTAAAAACTATGGTGGGGATGACACCCACAAATTCTTCACTACTACAGATAGAAAAGGTTTGCCTGTTAAGGCTACAAGTTTTGATCACTTCTGGTGATCTTACCCTGTTAGGAGTAACATATTAGATTAGCTAGATCTACCTAGTTATAGGATTTTTACAACACTAATGAAGTGTGCACTCAGTTAAGAGATTTACATAAGACTGTTAAGTCTACTCTATTAAGAGATTTTATCAAAAACTCTATTACAATTTTCAAAGAGTAATAGGAAATTATCTACTAGTTGACAACTCAATTGTCTAAAATAGATCAATAAGTGCTCATTAAAATATCACCTTATTTGTGATGATTCTCTGCTCTATTCTGCTCAGTAGCCTTCTCTGATTCTCCTCAATCTGATAACTTCTATACTCTGTTATGCTTTGTAAACCGATTGACTTGAAGTTAGGAAAAATGGCTTCAAGTGCTTCATGATTCATATATATCAGTTCACCAACCAACTAAATGATGCGAACATACAAAATATATAGTGTTCTATTTTTTCCACTTTAGCAAAAAATTAGGTTACAAAAATAATCATAACCCTAAGATCTACGGTGCAAAATTAACCTAGATCAACTATTACAATAAGATAAACATTACATTTAATGAGTATCTTTTACAATAAATGCTCCTCGATCTTGGTAAACCATTTTATGATCTATTGCAACTATTTGCATAGAAGAATGTGCCATTTCAGATTACTATGCCATTTTTTATGATCATCGGTAAACACTGTATAAACTGCTTAGTGTATACTGCGATGCTTGATGTTTATTGTTTGTCGGTGTCAGTGTCGGTGTTGCTGGTGCTCGGTAAACTATATGATGCTCAGTGTAAAGGCTTTACCGACTACTCTATCTTACTTTTGGTTACCAACCAACTCAATATAAGTGACTGGCTGACCTGTTTAATATCCTTTGATAACCTTTGATACTAATGACAACTTTAAATGCTCAATAGAGATTAACAATCTACCCTTTTGGCATTAGTATCAAAACTTTGAATGTATATAGACAAAATGTTCTTATATATATATTCCTTATGTCTCTACCATATACATATCCACATAAAAAAATTTCTAAGTACAAAGTACTCCCCCTCGGTGCATGCTCCTGGTAATATATCAAAGTATACTTATTTGTCATATACATGTTTTCCCCCTTTTTGATAATAATGCCAAATGCAAAAATATAATGTATACTTACATCTTATCAAAAATGTTTTGATGGGTTTTCTTTATAAACTCCAAGAGGTTGTACCACTCCTCTTTCAAGTTGGTAAGAGCAATATGCTCAAGACCGACTTGTGCATGCATGTCAAAGATATTATCTAACACTGAAATCTTTGGTGTTGCTACAAGTTGTTTAGCTTTGACAATATGAGTTTCAAAAATTTTCAGGTATGGAGTGAGTTCTATTTGTAACTCTGTAACCTGATCAATGATTTTCTCTTCTTGTTTTCTTAGATCTGCTATCAACCGCCAGAGTTCTTGAACTCGGTGAATATGCTTTAAGAAAGCATTCGGCTCAGTTATAGCTTCTTGTGTACTCAACTTTATTTCTTCTTCTAAACCTTTTATCTTTTCACTAACTTCTACAGTGAAGATTTCTGAAGTACAAAGCTTGATAAAAAATTGACAAATTATCTGGGTGGTAGATTTTACCTCGGTAATGATCTCAGATAATTTTACCTTTTTCAGTGCCACTTCTGTGCTAATCCTTTCTGCCAATTTATCCTGAATCTTTGATTCTTCCCTTTCTTCTATTCTTTTGTTTGCATCTGTATCAGGGGCATTGATTTTATCGGTGAGTGTAGCAAGTTGATCTATGATGGGAGTATTCTCATCAATATTTTTCTCTGATACTATATGTTGCAGAATATCCCTCACATCAATTAACACTTCTTTTCATTTATGTTCTTGCTTTATCTTTTCTTGTGTCACCTTTCTTGAACATAGCTCCCCATATTTACTTAGTCCCTCAAGGCTTAGGGTTCTCAAGTCACATTCTAGTATAATTATGACTTCATCAATGGTGACCGGCCCTTTTTCTTTCTTCTTCTTTTGTGAAAGAGGTGACTTCTTCTCACTAATAACAATAGCTTTTTCTCCACTTTTCAAAGTATCCTTCCCAATTAACACCGTATCTTCCTTCTTTTTCTCCTCGGTAGATGGTGTGGGAGTCTCGGTTGTAGTGTCAAAGGGGTTCACCTTGGTCAACTTTGTTCCTTCTGGTTCCTTTTTTTTGTAGACCGTGCCTCTAGTTTGGTAGGCTCATTTGTATATGTGGGTTGCTCAGGTGCTTGTATCCATGTTGTATCCTTTTGTAGCTCTAGATGTGAGTCGTCGGGTTGTACTTGTGAAAATATTTTAGCTACCTCTGCAAGTATAGGAAGTTCACCTAGTAGAGATGTGAGCACACTATCAGTGTCTAGTGCTTCATCTTTGTTTGGTGCAATAGTCACATCTTCATCATCCTTATCATCAGGATCACCGTTAGTGATGTCCTTAATGAATACATCATCATCGATTTTCTTCTTCAGTTGGATCTCTACACGATCCGGTGCATCCTGTGAAATTCTTATTTCTTCCTTTTGTTTAGTGATATCAATTACCTTGGTAACTGATATACCGATGTCCTTTAGCTTCTTTCCCTTGTCATCATCACTGTAAATACCTTTACCTTTGGAATTATGTCTCTTCTTAGACAGTTTCAGGAATGCTTCCTATTTAGCTTTCTCTTCTGCTTTCAAAATTTATGTCCATAGATAATCACATGTGACATCCATATCAGCCACATTCTCATCCATTATCTACATAGCTCTATTCTTGACTATAAATCTTGCTTGGTACTTTGTCAAGTATTCACTTACAACATCATAGCTAAAGTGTGAGGCTGCCCGAACTAATGATCGTTCTCTTTTCCTTTTCTTTGTATCTAGTGCAATAGCCCATTTCTCATGTATTTTGTCATCTAGTTCCTTCAGTAATTGACATGCAAATTCCATTGGTACTCTCTTGAATTTAATCATCATCTGGATGATAGCATGTTCTAGCTTTGTCTTGTCCTTAATTGACATTTTGTCAAATTTGCCTATGCCTGGATCTGCAAGATTTCCATTTTCAATTATATCTTAAATTATTTCTTCTATTGTACTTTCCTTGTTATGAACTATCTTGAATTGATTAGGATCATTTTCAGTTTCAGTCTCCTCTATATCTTCTTTACTTCTGACTAATTTTCTCCTTTTCTTTGTTGCCTCGGCTACAACTTTTGTCTTTCTCTTAACATATTTCCTTATCGATGTAGCTGCCCTCATTTTCTTAACTTTTATTTCCTCTTTCATCGGAGGGGATGAGGATGCAGTTGATGATCTTGTTTTCATACCTTTTTCTTTTGGTAACTACATTTCCTGTTCAACATTGGTGGGAGGAACCGGTGTGGGATCTTTTTCTTTGTCTGACTTGGTCTCCTCACTATCATAGGGCTTGTTAGCCAATAGTAACTGACCTTCAATTGTTCCTTTAACCAATGACTCCTCAAATGAGTGTGATGCATTTCCATATCTTGTCGTGAGATCTTTCCTCATTTTCTTCGCCCTTCTAGACATTTTTTTTATCTCTATGTCTATAGTGATTTGTGACTTAGCTTCCTCATATGTGCCAAACCTAGTGGCAGTGATATCTATCGGTAATGCTAGTAATGCATTAATAGACTTCAAAGTGAAATCCTAGTTCATTTTGTATCCCATCGGTGCCAGCCATTTTATTCTTGATTCTACTGCCTTTATCATAGAGTGGTCTGTGCCGACTACAAAACATGTCATTTTCAAATTTACTCACTAATTCCCTTGGAATTCTACTCCTTTGATGCATTTTTGTCTGAAATTATTTGAAATATGCATCAAATTCCTTATTCAAATTATCTCCTAGACTTTTCATCATTTCACCAATTTGTGCAGTTATCGGTTTATCTGATTGCCAGTTTACCTTACTAATACCAGGTACATATTTTTGCAAATAGAAAAATGTACAGACAAGAAGTGATTTGTACTTACATGTGTTGGACTTCTTTGATCTTATTGTCTTCATATTCTTTACAGTTGGTGTAGTAGCATTTCGGCAAGATCTACCCAGTAATCTTTCTTCACAATTTTATATGCCATGTCCATGGCACTGCAGGGTACATTGTTTAGTCTGCTAGATTGAAATATCTTGTACCCAATGACATGTGTTACAAATTTTACTACTAGGTCTTTAATGGTTGATATTTTCAGTACCCTACCCTCCCATTGAGCTCCAGTGTTCTTTTCAACATCAGGATGAGACGAACTTCGAAAGGCTTTTGCTTTATCGGTTGTAGGGTACCCAATAACCCTACTGATAATCTTCTTTGTGACCTCAACAAGTTTATCTAACCAAAATTTTCCATCATGAAATCTTCTTAGCACAATTCTTATCCAATCAGTGCTAAATGTTTGTGGGAAGTATGTAAAATATGATAACCCGGACTCCTCAATCTTCTTATATTCAGATTTTAACTTTCCATCCAGTCCACAAACTTGTTGATAAGAAGAAATGGTCTCAAAATCACCTACTTCTCCAATTTTTCAATGAATATAGGCCCTAACCTCTTCTGTTAACAAAACCCTATCTGGAATACTCGAAAATGCACCCATATCATCCATTTGTGCTGCAACCTTGGGATGTGGTTTGAATTTGGCCTCGGTGAAATTAGCCCTAATAATTAATTCTACTTCCTCCTCAATGTTTTGTGATTTGTTTGCAGATGATGTTGATGCCATAAATCAATTTTAGGGTTTTGGCAAGCAATAGATATCAGGTGTTCGATAGGCAAATGAACTTACTTGATATCATCAAAGAATTGTTGTCGATTCGATCTACAGTAGCTTTGAATCTTTTATAAAAATCTATAGCTCGAACTCTTCTCTATAAAATCTCTATTCTTCAAAATCGCAATGTAACAATGAACTTTGTTTCCACATATTTATAGACTTTTTGATATTCCCGCTCAAACTTTGGTGCAATAAATGTGTGACCTAACTTTTGGTACAAAATAGCTGTCAGCTTGGTAATGTCTACAATTTCCTTTTCTCAACTAACATAGAATTTCTTCATCGGTTTGTACTATTTTTGGTTAACCTTGTATAGTGATTACCAACGGGTAATCAACTCTCATTTCTTCTTTTATCGACTATGTGACATTTGTAAACTCATAACACATAAACCATAGTGCATCTTTATTCATGCAGATTTGGTATTTGTACATCATATATAAGGAACTGTATGTAAAATGTGATCATTTAAAATGCCAGTTCCATACATACCTTTGTCATCTTAAGTGGAGGTACCGATGTCACCCAATCCAGTGGATGAGGTTTCACCGACAGTGTTACTTAACTCAGCATTCTCATTAGATGCCTTCTTCCACATTGTGTTCCTTAACTTCATGATTTCTACAATGTTATATCCACTTTCAAATATATGGTTTTCATTTGGTGCTCGGTCTCTGCAGTTCTTTCTTAAATGACCAACCTTGTGACAGTGCATACATGTCATTCCTTCATTTGTCCAATTTCTTGATTGTCCATTCCAACTCTTTATGTAACAATTTTCTACAATATGTCCATACCGACCACATACAGCATAATTAGTCCATGTATTATAATCCCAATACATATGAGTTACCTTGTCTCTCCGGTTGATATGGCTTTCGTTGTAGTTTCTCTTTAGGTGTCCAGACTTGTTTCATTTTTTCCTTGCAATCCCTTGCAGTGTGTCCATGCTTATTACAAGTATAGCATATTTTCTCCTTAGTAGTATTATTAGCAATGTCATTCTACTTAGCTCTACATTCATAAGCTGGATGTCCAAACTTACCACAGTAAAAATAATAGCCATTGAATTTAGGAATGACAAGACTATTGAAGACTAAAGACTGATGACTGAACAACTCCAAGAAAAAGAAAGTGAAATAAAGAGACTCACTGATTTTCACTTCCAAGTATCAAATCAAATGATGACAGTTAATTAGGAAATGAACCAAGTAAATGGAGAATTATCAAGAAGACTTGAAGATGTTGCAATACTCGGAGAAGATAATGAAAAAATAAGAAATGAAATAAAGATACAAAAGCAACACAATAAGATGATGAAGATAGCTGAGGACAGTTCTAAAAAGATTGATGATTCCTTGACTAATCAGAGAAGATTCAGAAGCAGAGCCAGTATAGGCTACACCAGTGAAGGAGAATCATTACAACAAGCTGAAAAAGTCAACAACAATCAAAGTCAGAAACCTAAAGTGTTGACATGTTATCATTGTGGAAAATCAGGACATACATCTAATGTGTGTAGAAGCAAAGCACAAGGTAAACCTCTTGTCATTCTATGATGATTCTCTACTCTATTTTTCTCGGTAGCCTTCTCTGATTCTACTCAATCTGATAACTTCTATACTTTGTTCTACTTTGTAAACCAATTGACTTGAAGTTAGGAAAAATGGCTTCAAGTGCTCCGTGATTCATATATATCAGTTCACCAACCAACTAAATGATGCGAACATACAAAATATATAGTGTTCCATTTTTGCCGCTTTAGCAAAAAATTAGGTTACAAAAATAATCATAACCCTAAGATCTACGGTGCAAAATTAACCTAGATCAAATATTACAATAAGATAAACATTACATTTAATGAGTATCTTTTACAATAAATGATCCTCGATCTTGGTAAACCATTTTACGATCTGTTGTAACCATTTGCATAGAAGAATGTGTCATTTTAGATTACTATGCAATTTTATGTGATCATCGGTGAACACTGTATAAACTACTCGGTGTATATTGTGATGCTCGGTGTTTACTGTCTATTGGTGTCACTAGTGCTCAGTAAATTGTGTGATGCTCGGTGTAAAGGCTTTACCGACTGCTATGTCTTACTTCTGGTTACCGACCAACTCAATATAAGTGACCGACCAACCTGTTTAATATCCTTTGATAACCTTTGATACTAATGACAACTTTAAATGCTCAATAGAGATTAACAGAAAGCTATGTCTAAAATTGGGAAGAGACCTAAGATTGAAGTTTCTACATTTTTTGGAAGCCTTAGGCTAGAAGATTTGATTGATTAGATTAATGAGATAGATGAATACTTTGAGTATGAAGAAATAGAAGATCCTAATAGAGTTCAATTTGCAAAGACTAAGTTGAAAGTTCATGCAAATATTTGGTGGAGGGAAGTTCAATTGGAAAGAAGTAGGAGAGGAAAAGAAAAGATCACTAGATGGAATCGAATGGTTGACAAGTTGAAGAAGCAATTCATTTTGGTGGATTATGAATTGGAGATATTTAAGAAGATGCAAGCTTTAAAGAAGACAAAAAAATTAGTGTAAGAATATACTGAAGAGTTTTACATACTCCTGATTAGGACTGGTCATTTTGCAGCTGATAAAGAGAAGGTTGCTAGGAATGTTTATGGCTTGAGACCTAGTATTCAAGAAGATTTTCTTACTATTCAGATGAAAACTATAGGAGATGCTTATCAGATGGCATTGAAGATTGAAGAAAAGTTGAAAAAGAGGTTTGAAGGAAGACAAAATAATAGGAACAAAAGTGGAAAGACTGATGAAAAAGTTGTTGGAGGAAATCCTAAGAAGACTGATGAAGGATATGGTAGTGGTCAAGCTGCTAATAACTACAATGTTGAACAAAGATGGAGAAGGAGAAATGAGTTCACTTCTACTTGTTATAACTATGGTGAACAAGGTCATAGAAGTTTTGAATGTCCTAAGAAAAGAGTTGCATTAACTGCTGAAGAGTGCTATAGAACAAGGTGAAATTCTTCTCACTAGGAGGTTGGCTACATGTGTTCAGGAACCACTACAAAGAAGAAATTTTTTCAGAACTAGATGTAAGTGCAATGATAAGGTATTTAATGTTATAGTTGATGGTGGTAGTTCTGAAAACTTTGTTTTAGAAGAGATGGTTAGTAAGTTGAATTTGGAAAGAAGGAAACATCCTAATCCTTATCAGATTACTTGGATACAAGATGTGTCTAAGGTTAGGATTGAAGAGAAATGCTTGGTTAATTTTCAGATTGGATCTTATCATGATGAAATATTGTGTGATATATTGCCTATGGATGCTTGTCATCTATTTCATGGGAGACCTTGGCAATTTGATAGACATGTTATGTTTGATGGTCATGCAAATACATATGTAGTAATGCATGGTGGATTCAGGCATAAGTTATTACCTTTGGAGGAAGTTGGAGCTAAGGGATGTGGAGTTATCAGGTGTTGTTCTTATGACAAACATCAAGAGTAGAGAGTTGATGAACCTATTCCTATGAATGAAAGGAAGCTGAATTTGAAAGGAAAGGAGCATGACATAGTTGAGGAATTTATAGAGATTAAGAGGCAAATGGACTTTCTGAAAAAGATAGTACAACAAATGATGGCACTAGTGATAGAGAGGACTGTAGATGATTTTGAGCTGATTAGTAATTCTAAAGAAGATGTGATTCACCAAAGTGTTGGTGTAATCAATAGTGGAAAAGGTAATCTGAATCAGAATCTGTCAGTAGCATAAAGGAAATCTGAGAAAGGTGTAGGACAAGCTGATTTGCTGAGTGTGACAGTGGATAAAGTAAAGGCAGCATGGAATGAAGGACAAGAGGAGATATGGGTTAAGAAAAGATATGGAATACCTATTCTGATTCCCTTCAAAAGTTCATTATAACTTTCTTTTATTTACCTGGGGTGTCTGATACAGGAGAATCTCGGGCCTAGAGAAATCTTGCATCAACCAAAAATATTTCCTGTTTTCTATTGTTTGCATAATAATTGTTGTATTTTCTAGTTTCATGGTGTGCAAGGTTTACATGATGTTGAGGACCTATTTTGGAACCTTCTCCTATGGTTGCATAAGTATTGGATAGACTGTTTCAAAGTTACAATTATTTTCCTTGCCGTCGGAACTGTATTTTCCTATAGTTTTGGTGCTGATTGCAGGTCATGGTGCTGATGATCCTTAATGATTAAGCCTATGTGCCCTTAGGACCTTTAAGAGGACCTAAATTAATATCTTTTTCCAAAGGCACAAGTCCTAAGTCATCGTGAGTCAAAAGTTATGACCATTTTTCTTGAGGACTTATTTTCTGCCAGTTTTCACGTGAAACATGGAGTGTTTCTTCTTGCGCGGTTCCATGTTATCAAATGGGGCCTTGCATATTTAAATGAATGTTCTTGGGTCTTTTTAGGACCTAAATCCAAAGTAACATCAAGTGGTTATCACTCTTTCATTATTTTTTATTTAAATCTTCCAGACTGGACCTATATTGTAATTAAAGCCTGACTGGCCAACTTGTGGCTTAGCTGGCTATATATTGAGAGTTTGGGTAGATGTTTAGTAGTCAGTTGGATGGTATATTGGTAGTTTTATGAGAGTATAATCATACTTGGATCCTATGAGATCTTTTAGATCAGATTTTTTATCTGATATTGTAACAGCAGAGCTAGTGGTTTGCATACTTGGAGACAAGGAGATTGCTTGGAGGCTTGCAAGCTCAAGTTTAGATCTGCCTTAGTGTTTCCATCAGTTGCTGATGTGTTTTAGAGCTGGACTAGCTAGGAGATTTTTGAGATACTTTTTTATTTCATTGTAATAGGTTGAAACCCAGAAGGCCTTACAACCAGGCATGTTGAATGAAATTCTATTTTGAAGCATCATATTGTTGAATCCCACTGTGATTGTTGTTATTATAATCAACAGTGTAGGTTTGGACTATCCATTATTGGATCCTCCATCTCTACCCTGCATCAACACCTAATGTGAAATATTTTAAATTATTTGGGAGTAAATTTTATATACTGAAAGGCAATAGCAATGGAAAACTTGATGCTAAAAGTGATGAAGGCATATTCCTAGGATATTCCACTAAGAGAAAAGCTTACAAGTGTTTGAATTCTAACATTAAAAAAATTGTGGAAAGTGCAAATGTTAGAGTTGATGAATATAGAGAAAGGAATGAAGTTGAGTGCAAGAAAGAGCTTGAAGATTATAGATCTTTTGTATACATGGAAAAAGGAGAGGCTAGTAATGCACCTAAACCAGATGTCGAGGAACTACATGAGCCTGTCAAGCCATAGCAAGATATTTTTTAGCATCAGGAGGATGCTATCAAGAAATTAGAAGAAGAGGCAGAGAATTTACAAGATGAACCTAAAGATCAAGACCAAGGAGAAAGGAAATATGAACCTACATTGCAATAGTATGTAAGAAGACTTTATAAGCCTGAACAAATCATTGGAGATAAGGAATTTGAAGTTATGACAAGAAGTAAGTTGAAAGATCATACATGCTTACTATGTGAGTTTGAGCCTAAAATAATAAATGATTCTTTAGAGAATGAAGATTGGATACAAGCCACGAATGAAGAAATAGAGTAGATAGAAAAGAAAAAAACTTGGACACTAGTACCAAGACCAAATGACAAGAATGTTATTGGAACAAAATGGGTATTCAGAAATAACCTAAATGAACGTTGAGAAGTCACTAGAAACAAAGCTAGATTGGTATGCATGGGGTATGCACAAGAAGAAGGAATTGACTATGGGGGGACATTTTCCCCAGTTGCAAGATTGGAAGGAGTGAGGACTCTACTTGCATATGCAGCATATAAAGGATTCAAAGTATATCAAATGGATGTTAAATCTGCATTTCTAAATAGGATATTTGAAGAAGACTAATGTAGTTTTATTTCTTTCTTGTTCAAGAGAATAATCACTTTCCTAGAAAGAATGCACCACCACTTGTACTCTTTCTGTCATCCACATTTCCTACCCAATCTGCATCAGTGTAAACTTTTAGTTCAAACTTATCAATCTTCTTGTAATACAATCCATAGTCCTTTGTTCCTTTTAGATATCTCAATATCCTTTTTACTGCCAACATGTGACTCTCTTTAGGATTTTCATAAAATCTTGCAACAATCCCAACTTCTAGGGCAATATCTAGTCTATTATGGACAACATATTATAGCTTTCCAATCATAGATCTATACATGGTTTGATTGACTTTAGTTGTATCATAAGTTTTTGATAATTTTTGTCCAGTAGCCATAGGTGTACTTGCTAGTTTGGAATCTTCCATACCAAAAGTTTTTAATATCTCCTTGACATACTTAGATTGAGTAATATAGATACCTTTCTTCATTTGATAAACTTGCAATCCAATAAAGAATTTGATCTCACCAAACATAGACATTTCAAATTTAGTTTGCATCTCATTTGAAAAGGTTTGACATAGGGCATCTTGTCCTCCAAATATGATACCATCAACAAAAATTTCAGCTAACAATATCCCTTTACCTTTTTCAATCTTCAAATATAGATTACTATTGTCATTTGTCCTTACAAATCCAATCTTTATCAGATAATTATGCAGTCTCTCATACCATGCTCTGGGGGCTTTCTTTAATCCATACAATGCCTTATGTAGCTTGAAAACCATATTCTTCTTGCTTGGGTCAACAAATCCTTCTGGCTATTCAATGTATACTTCTTCTTCCAATATCCTATTCAGAAATGAAGATTTGACATCCATTTGATATACTTTGAATCCTTTATATGCTGCAAATGCAAGTAGAGTCCTCACTCCTTCCAATCTTGCAACTGGGGCAAATGTCTCCCCATAGTCAATGCCTTCTTCTTGTGCATATCCTTTGCATACCAATCTGGCTATTTTCCTAGTGACTTCTCCATGTTCATTTAGATTATTTATGAATACCCATTTTGTTCCAATAACATTATTTTATTCTAGTCTCAGTACTAGCGTCCAAGTTTCATTATTTTCTATCTACTCTATTTCTTCATTCATGGGTTGTATCCAATCTTCATTCTGTAAAGCATCTTTTACCATCTTAGGCTCAAATTCACATAGTAAGCATGTACGATATTTCAACTTACTTCTTGTCATAACTCCAGATTCTTTATCTCCAATGATTTTTTTAGGATTATGATGTCTTCTTACATATTGTGCCAATTTAGGTTCAAATTTCCTTTCTTGATCTTTAGGTTCATCTTGTAGATTCTTTGACTCTTCTTCTGATTGCTCAACAACATCCTCCTAATGCTCGACATTTTCTTGTTGTGGGTCAGTAGGCTCATGTTGTTCCTTGACATCTAGTTTAGGTGCATTACTAGCCTCTCCTTCTTCCATATATAATAAATATTTGTAATCTTCAAGTTCTTTCTTGCATTCAGCTTCATTATTTTTTGAATATTCATCAACTCTAACATTTACACTTTCCACAATTTTGTTAGTGTTAGAATTCAAACACTTGTAAGCTCTTTTCATAGTGGAATATCCTAGGAATATGCCTTC
The DNA here is from genome assembly GCA_027943335.1 of Chamaecyparis obtusa. Classification (NCBI taxonomy): domain Eukaryota; kingdom Viridiplantae; phylum Streptophyta; class Pinopsida; order Cupressales; family Cupressaceae; genus Chamaecyparis; species Chamaecyparis obtusa. The sequence goes on from BSBK01005187.1 coordinate 255,082, forward strand.
ATCACTTTTAGCATCGAGTTTTCTATTCCTATTATCTTTCAGTATATAACATTTACTTCCAAAGAATTTAAAGTATTTCACATTAGGTGCATATCCATACCATAACTCAAAAGGTGTAGCATTTGTACCTTTCTTGATTTGTACTCAATTTAGGGTATAAATAGATGTACTTACAACTTCTCTCCAGTACTTTTGTGCAACATTCTTTTGTATCATCAGTATTCTACCATAATCCATAATTGATCTATTTCTTTTTTCTGCTATACCATTCTATGGAGGTGTCCTAGGTGTAGACATATGTCTCTTTATTCCTCTATCTTTGTAGAATATATTGAACTCATTTGATATAAACTCTCCTCCTCTATCAGATCTCAAACATTTCAAGCTTTTACCTATTTCTTTTTCAAATTTTGCCAATACTACTTAAACAACTGAAATGCATCAAATTTCTCTTTTAGAAACATTGCAATCATCATTCTAGAATAGTCATCAACAAATAGAATTAAATAATTATCACCACAATAACTTTGTACACCCTTAGGTCCACAAAGGTTAGTATGAACCAATTCCAAAATATTGTCAAAAGTATATTATGTCTTTCTCTTAAAACTAGTCTTTGTTATTTTTCCCAATTGACATTGTTTACACATCACATTATCAAGTTTCTTCAATCTTGGAAAACCTCTAACTTTCTTCATCTTACTGATATTTACCAAATTGTCAAATTTTACATGACACAACCTCTTATGCCATAACCATACATCATCAAATTGTGCAAACAAACATGTTTCTTCAGATAGTTCTAGATAGAAAAAATTACCTCTTGTATGTTCTCCACTTCCAATTAGTTCACTAGTGGCATCAAATATTTTAGCCTTTCTATGATGAAATTCAACTCAGTAACTAGTATTGTTCAACTGTGCAACACTCAAAAAATTATTGTTAAGACCTTCAACCCAATAAGCATTATCACATCTGATCTTCTTAGTTAATCTTATTGATCCTTTTCCTTTCACAGCACATGGTGCATCATTCCCAAACTTAACACTTCTACCTTTGTAATGATTTAGGGTTTCAAACTTACTTTTATCACCAGTCATGTGATGTGATCAACCACTATCAATAATATATTTATCACCTTTACTCACATATGAAATAAGTGCAATTTTCTCATCTTCATCAGAATCATCTTTCATAGCAACATAAACAACTTCTATATCATATTCATTAGATTCACTAGTTTCACTATCAATTTCCTCTTCAGCAATATAACAAGATTTCTTACCTTTTACTTTTCAGTCTTTGTATCTTTTGTAATCTTTGTCATTTCTCTTGTGTTTGTACTTTATTTCCCTTCTTTCATCCTTGTCAGTCCTGTCAGGGCATCTTGCTGAAATATGGCCAACTTTGTTACATAAAAAATAGATTATAGGAAGTTTACCTTTGTATTTTCCTTTTCCTCTCTGTAGCCTTCTAGCTATAAGTACCTCAAGATCATCAGATCATCATGAGAAGTTTCACTATCACTGTCGTTGTTACTGTCACTGCTCACACAACTTTGTTTTCCCTTTTTAGGCTTATGAAGAACCATTTGAGACTTGAATGCATATTCAATGTTGTGAATACTGAAATTATCATAATTAGACAGCTCAAAAGTGGGAGGCTTTCCAACAAGACTTTCCAAAGTTAGGACATTACCAGGATTACATCTTGATTCTTGTATTGTAGAAACTCTAATAGAGTAGATAGGAAGCAAAGTTTTCAACACTTTACTGATAAATTTTCATCATCAATGTTTCCATTATCTCCTCTAATAGAATTTACTACCTCCTTAATTCTACCATAATATTGAGAAATATTTTCACCTTCTTGCATTTTCATTTCATCAAACTTACCTCTCAAGCTTTCAGATTTGGCTCTTAGTACATTTGTGTCCCCACCATAGATAGTTGCTAGAGTGTCTCACATTTTCTTTGCATTAGTACACTCCTTGATGTCTTCAAATTCAGGATAACTTAGGGCATATGCAATCTCCAACATTGCCTGATTGTGTTCTTGTTTAGCTTTCATCTCCTCAGCAATCAAAGGTGAAACAAGTGTTGCATAGTCATTTTCCACATAGTATTTTGTTGAATCACTAATACCAACTAGATGCAATTTCATCAAACTATGCCATGTAGGGAAGTTCTCCTTGTTCATCTTTGGTACCTCCTTTTTGTACATCTTGATCATTAGCTTCAAGTACCTTTAAACATTTTCTCTACAAGCACCAACAACTCTGATAGAAATTGTTAGAATGATTTTAGAATTAATGAGAGGGGGAGTGAACCAGTTATCCTTAGGTCCAGATATACCAATTCAACTTTCTATCTCTTCAACAAACTTAGATATAATCAAAAATTCACTCGGTCTCTATAACATATATCAATTGCATAAAAATTGCAGTCCACTGTCCAAAAGTAATCAACTTGTAGAATATAAAATTTTTAACAATATTCACATCAAATAAAATTCATACAAGTATAACACCGGGATCTAACATGGAAACCCAAATTGGGAAAAACTACTTGTAACATGCTACTGATTTTCACTCTTCTGAAGTGAGCTCTGTGAGAAGCCATCACCTCCTCCTCCTCCTCCATCCCCTCCTCCACCCCCATCTATATCCATCCTATCTCTGTCTCCATCTTTGTCCCTCTCTCCATCTCCATCACCCCCTTTACCTCCTCCCTTCCTACCTTCCCTCCTCATGGTTGTCTCCCTCCTCTCCTCCCCGTCGATAGTGCTACAACTACTTTCCCTCTCCCTCACACCACCTTTGTCACCCTCTCTCTCTCTTCCTATGGTGGAAAAATCACCCTACCCACAGCCTATGGCCTCTGAAACCACGTATGGTAATTTTCTTTATGCCATCCATGGGACCCCATACCCAATTTCAATGTATAGGCTATATCACTTGCCATACCACAACTAGACCTTCCCTATCAATGGGTCTTCCTAACTCCATCTACCTCTCATAGGTGGTTTGTCAGTACCAATTCTCTATGTCCAATAGGCCCTACATATAGCCAACCTATATCACTACCCTATCAAGTTTTTATTTCTCCATGATATACTCCCAATAACTTGTCAAGAATTTGGATGGCATGGTGAATGGTAGCTCCTATTGGTTTTTTAGTCAGGATTCTAGTCCCATATATGACCTTTAGGTAATGCCATAGCATATACTATCTAGAGTCTCTTGCTAGTAGTTGATATCATCGGTGCCATGATAAGTCAGGGGCTCTCCCTAGCTCTAAACTATAGGTTCATCTGCTTGTTTATTTGTCATGCCTATCAGTATGAGCACTACAATGTGATTCCATGCCTATACCTATAAGAGGGAGGTGAAGCCTATGCTCCTCCCCTGTGTCTCACCTCCATGATAGATAATCTGATAGAGGTCCTTGTAAAGCTTTTCTAGCATCAGCATCCCCCAGGCTGTTGGTACCCCCACATCAATGATCTGCATTATCATCAAGATGAGTGCAAGAGTCACACTCATCCCTCTCATGTTAGGGAAAATATACCCCAAAACCAACCCGCACACAAATAAATAAACTCAGTGCGCTGGTGGCACCACCTCTAAATGTTTGGCCAGGGATAGATGGTCATGTTGTAGCATAGGTACCACTCCTAGCCCCACCAGTATTTTCACTAGCTTTTAATGTGTGTAATCTCTAACAATGATTTCTATGCCTCAGATGGGTAGGAAAAAGATCTTATAGACATCCTCCAATGTCACCGTCATCTCCCCTATCGGTAGTTGAAAGGTGGTGGTCTCTAAATGCCACCTATCACACAGTGTGGTGACCATCACCATATACCTACAGTTGCATGACATACATGCCAAGAACACTAATTTGATGGCATCCACTTGCGTCCAGTCCGTCAGAGTGAACTGCTCTACTACCACTAGCACTACCACATATCTCTCCCAGCTCGTCAGCTGATCAGCTAACCACTAAAATGAAACCAAGTCAGTTGTGTGATTTTTTTTTCCAAAATATATTCTAAAAATTTGAACCCTATTTTTTCTACCTTGACCCTATCCCCTCCCTTTTTCTTTCCTACCCCTTTCTAGCAATCCCATGGGTTTTCCCTGTGATCCCACCAAAGCCTTAATCTTGCAATCTCATAGGTGTGGGATCATGAATTTCCCTTCTATTCATATGACTGTGGGAGCACATTCCCATGACGGTATCCACCTACCCCAGTGACCCCTTATGGGATTGCATTTTTTCCCCAATTCCTCCCCTTTTGGTCTGGGATAGTGATCCTACCAAAAGTTCATCGCGAGATCATGATCCTGCTAAATATTCAAAGAACCTGAGAAATTTGGTGATCCCGCCAAAAATTCCAGTTTCCTCCAAACCAAGCCCCTAAACTAGAAACTTTTTATGAGATTGCGATCTTGCAGGTCCCGGTGGCGATCCCACCAATCTTGAGCTTGCGGGATCCAAAATTTTCTATCTAATACTTAAAATAAATGCAAAAAAAAACATAACAAACAAAGCTAGTTTTTGATCCTACCTATTGATAGGATGCTTAGTGCTACTAGACGCTCCTCACAATGTCTTCCCTATGCCTTAGTCTACCTCCCCTTGCCATCATTGAATGCAATATTAGAGCTCAAAATAGCAGTATATCTCTAAGATCAAATATACTCAAATGACCTATTTCTAGCCCTCTCGACCCTTATTAAGGGCCTCTCGTGAACCATTTTTCCATCTTGAATCCTCCCAACTCACCCATTCTTCTCATTTTCCCATGTATTCTCATTTTCTCACCCATTTCACCCTCTTCTCACCCTTTTTTCCCCCTTTTCCATCTCGTTGTGCCTAACCCTTCCTTTTGAGACACCGTCTAGGCCCCTTTTTCTTTCCCCATTGCCCCCTCGAGGGGGCATCACCTAGTCTAAACCTCTTCGCCTATATTTTGGGGAAACCTCATCACCTCATAAATTCATCACATCATTTATTATTTTAAACATCTTCAAAACAATGTTATTTTAACACTATGTCAAAGAGGGGCAAAATATAGACACCTAAATATGATTACATAATTAAGTAATCTTATTTAGTTCTCTCCCAGGGCATTAATTAAATAAATATTAATTATTTAATTGATTTATGTCATCCTCTAGTTAATTAATTTAATTAATTAACTATAGTACAATTAATTATCCAAATGACAACCCATAGTTTGATAATTAATTAAAACCCCCTTCCTCTATTAATTTAAATAAATAGATCCATCTATTTAAATTAATTAACAAATCTCTTTTTCTTCCTATTTTTGGAATTAAATAAAATATTTAATCCAATTTGAGCACATGGCTCCTAACTTTAACCCCTAACCTAACCAATCCCAAGTACCTAACCTTGAGTTCCTACTCAACCCAATCCATTCACACATACTAATCACCCTTAATTAGCTAATGACCCATGATTAGTTAATCCAACCCTCCACTCATTCTCTCTCCTCCCATCACATCCCCCTAATTCTCCCACTTGCCTCCAAATTCAAGCCTAATCACTCCCTAAACATTTGCACAATCATAATCCATGGATTAAGAAATCCTAACCCAACCCAAGTCAACCCTCATGTCACATCATCACATCCCCCAACTCTCTCACCTCATGTCAACATTAAATGATCTTACACATTCCTTATACACTCCATATCTCTCTTACACATTTTTCCCCTCTCACATCTCCCAAAATGGTTACATTCTCCCATATCTTCCAACCTCTCCCATTGTGACACTTGTCACAATGAGAGGCATTTGAGAAAGAACAATCCATGTGCTCTCTCTCAAATGCATCTTGACCCTTCCTCAAGTTTGCATCTTGATCGCTCATTCACCTCTCCTCTTGCCTATAAATTGAACCCTCTTCCTCTTCTTGATCCACCATCTAAATATTTTTATGATGCCAAATTGAGAGCTAAAAACTACATCCATACCCTTATAATGACAAAATCATTCCAAACTATTGAAGCTTGAGCACACATCCAATCCTTGGGACAAATCCAAAGATCGAGAAGGCTTCATTTGGGTGGTTTTCACTCTCTTTTCAAGCTTTCTTTTTATTATCATAAGTGTTGTTTTGATTTGTTTTGTTGAATGTTTAGTGTAGCTTTTATGTTCCTAACATAACATTTCATCTAGCATATAGGCACATAATCAAAACCACTAACAACCAATTGATACCACCAAGATGTCGATATGAAGGTTTTGACATCAATGACAACATTGACAACATTAATTGAATCTAACATATTTTTGTTATTTTTAAAAAGTTTTTATAGCTATTGTAAAGATCTGAGAATTTTTTTATATAACCCTCCTCTCAAGGTTAGTGTAGGAAGTTGTTCTATTACCTTAATTTCCTTACAATAATGTGGTTTATTGATGAGGTTACATCTTTAAAAATCCCCAAAATAGAGATTTTATGACTTATTTTATTTCCTTCTTGGATATCAAAATTAAGGCTCTTGTTCTTTGATTTATGGAAAAATGACAATTTCATTCCTCTAGTCATGCATGTCAGTAGGGTATATCTTAGTGCGTGATTTATTTGTTGGACACACAAACAAAAACCCTTCTCTAGAAAGATGAAGTCTTAGGTGATAAAATGTTCTATGCTACAAAAGGAAGAAAAATTAATGGAGATATGGATATGTGACAAGTAAAGCACAATAAACATAGGAGGGATGGTTAATTGTTTGTCTTTAATTAATTTACTCTGCAATTAGATAATATCCAAAAAGTTTTTCATAAACTATCTTTTTATTGATGTTAACATTGTTTTACAAAAAATTTCTCTCTCCTTTTCTTATTCTTATATTTTTGTATGATGCCCTAGATATGCATCAGGATGTTCGGATTGGATGGAATGAGAGAGGATAAATAGATTAATGGATTAGGATTGCATAAAGGATTGGGTAGAGGGTAATATTGTGGAATATGATGATTTAGATAGTGGAATGGATGAGAACCAATAATACTAGATAAGCATAGCTTGGGATAAGGATACAAAGACAAGTGATTTATTATAAATGAGATAAGGGGATTGAGTGGATGGATCAGGAAAGTGATGATAGAAAATAAATGATAAAATGAGATACTGGGATATTTGGAACGGATGATAAGAAGATGAAATACTAGGATGATTTATCTCTAAAGACTATGTTGTAGAGGAAGAAGATGTCCCATAGTAGTTGTAGTGTATTTGAGTCACTAGTACATTTGACATCATTTTTCGACCATTAATGAAAATGGTTTAGGTTGGTTGGGGTATAGAAGGAAAAATTTGTTTTTTTTGTAAACCATGCCCGTGTTTGTTGAACTTTCGACCACTAACATGATGGTCAAATTTTTTACGAATACAGGCATATTACTTAAAAAGAACATTTCAATTCTCATTTTCACTTTTAACAGTTGCAGCGAGTGCACAAATTAGGATTGTCGTTGCTAAGCTAAGGAGTGGAGCGGAGCTTATTCCTAAAGAGCACACCTACACCTGAGGTTAATAGCTCATTTCATTACTATCTTCCATGGAGTTTGAGGTATGTTAATTTGTGTTTGCTATATTTCATTACCATGCACTGCATTGTCATTTTCTCGTACTCATCTCCGGTAATGTTGCTTGATATCTTCGATGGATTCCGATCCTGAAGTTAATAGGTTCCCAACTCATTCCATTATAGCATTTATCATTTCATTAGTTACATATATGAAATGTACCCAATTTAGGGCTTCGGCCTTGAAGCATTAAATTGGTCTCCCCAAATTCTGAGCCTTCTGATTACTTGCATACATTACCTTAACTTGCTCTCCTTCCAACACCATTGGATTCTCATGGAGGAGATACAAGTTAAGGGTTGAGTCCCATAACAAAGCCAATTGGAATACCTTCAAACATGATCTGTTGGAGAATGGAACACTATGGAAAAAATGTAAATAATACTACACAATAAAAATTAAAAATGCATGAGTATGAATTTGGGGTGCGTTATCCAAAGTGTAAGTTTCTAACTAGTGGCGGACTGTGTCTTAACAAAACATTTAACCGCACAATGAACAATAGTCACAGAAAATACATAGTAGTCTAACAGAACCCACAAATGTAAATTATGGGTTTCTATAATAACAGGGACTGCATATAGTTCCAAAACACCAGTGCTTGTTTAAGCAAATTGTTCCATAGAAACAATAGATTCCAAGTGGAGATGCGTTAGGAACCTTATTGCCATTCACTAAGATGTAATAGAAGTTCCTTTTCATTCATTATTTGTTTGAACAAGATTGATACACACTGTGCTGAAAGTTAGACACCTAGTATCAGTTGACAGATTATAAGTTTTGAGTTTTCTTGCAACAGTCTAGGTTCTTTTCATAATATGACCACCCCATGAAAATCCAAGGGCCCTGGCTTCATGGGATGTCTTATTCTAACCTGTATAATAGCCTACTAACTCCTGAAATGTAGAAACAATGCAACATTGATTGACTGTTACGGAACAGTGAGGGTTTTGTTACATCTCAGTTATGGAATGGTTATGTTAGGAAGGGAACGATGATAGTTGGTTATGAGGCTAATTCTTTTAACACTGAGGGAACGATGATAGTTGGTTGGAATGGTTATGTTAGGAAGTTATGGGATGGTTATGTTCCTTGTTAGTTGGAATGGTTATGTTATGAATGGTCATAGGGAGTCTCTATTACAAAATAGTGAGAACAGACTGGTGTATGTTTTTACTGGTGTCTGTTACAAAAAAAGTAGGCTGCTTCAATATAAGGTTGGCTTTTGGTATTTGTTGCAGTACTAATTACAATTGAATGATTTAGTAGTTTTAACATTCTTTTGTTGTGTAATGTTACTAAATTGTTTGCAGCAAACAAGTGCATTGAGTTGTCAAATTTATCTTTTTTGTTTTCGTAAGTTTTTTTCTTTTGCAAGTCATTAAGATCTCTCAATATTCTTGTGTTGGTTCTACATTATGTATGTTTTGTAACACTTGACAAAATTGTGATCTTGATAAATTTAGATGTTTTCATGGACTGTAATCTTGATGTTACATGCATTTAATTCTGGTCAGCTTTATTTAAGTTGTGTTACCATTTCACATCTTTTAATTGAAATCTAGTTTTTCTCAACAAATACTTTGCAATGGCATTTGAGTCAAAAATCACAATAACGAGTAATAAGGCATTTTAGTTTTAAGAAAATTAACAATTTTATTTAGTTGCACAGTGCAAATACTGCATAAATTTCTCACTTGAATAACATGTGAGTGATCCATGAACCATTTTTAGTCAATAACCTCAATGCTTTGAGGCTAATCCCTTTTTGGACTGTGGCTGAATTAGGTCTCATTCATAATTATGAATAAACAGAATTTATTAGCACCACGTAAAAACAATGTCACAAGGCTTACATTAATGAATTGGAAAGTCTTAAAAGTATGATAGCTATTGCTAATATATACCAATGAGAATAAATGTTCACTGGGTTTGGGATTTTCAATATGTCAAAACTAAATTCATGTGCTTATAGAGAAATTAAATCCTTCCGCAATCATGAACAGAAATTGATGCCAGCTCTTCTAGCTTTCTTCAAAAGGCAATTAGATTGATGCAACACTCTGTTCAAAAATAGTATAAAATGCATTTTTCCGTCATTCAAAAATAGTAATTAGAGCTTTTCAAAATTTAACACTTCAGAAGGATAAGTTTTACTTTGTCTTCATCTAGAGGATGGGAATAGCGAACTTACTAATCCCATTCACACTGAAGTGAATACTTTTGTAAATAAAGGCATGAATTGGGAGCCTCCAAATTTCATGTTACCCCAGCTTAACAAGCATTATTGCTTTGAATTATTAGCATTTTGTAAGTTAAGGAGTCCTAGTTTTAGACTTTAAGCTCCACAAAACTAATCTGTAATCTTACTTCATCAAAACAAATACTAGAAATAATTCATGCACTAGAGCAAGTTTCTTGGCATTCAAATATTGCATACAAAAAATTTGTATTGATTCCAGGAAATGCGAACTTGGAATCTCTAAAGAAGCAGTTCTGTGTCAGGATTCTTAACACAATAGTACCAAGGTTTATACAATTCTTTTGGAAACTAAATGAAAACTGGGGAAGTATAGAAGAACCTATTAAAATGCATGATTGTAATTCCTAAGTATGCTCTTCAATAGAATATTAAAATGATATATGATTTTATCCATAACAGCATTCTTTTAATGTTACTTTTACACATTCATTGGATTGCCTTCACTTGAATTAGATACAAACAAGTGAAAACAATTATTTATAGTTAAACTTTTACATGGATGTGCTTAGATACAATGCAACTGATTCAATCACTCATGTCTAAAACATTACCATCACCTATTTCCATTTCTTTGTAGATTTCTCCTGCCATAGTAGTTTCTCTTCAATCCTCTATTCCCTCGTAAGCCATTAGCACTATCAAAATTGTTGAATGCCATATGCAACCACTCAAGAATTTCTTCCTGCGTATAATATGTTGGATACAATTGTCTAAAGGAGATTGTTGGATTAATTGTGTGTTGTCTTTGATGTCACACAAATTTCATATCATTTATCATGCTTAGTTAGTCAACAAAGCAGTTCCCAGTGATTACCGAGCTCAGTCGGTCAGCTAAGTGATTCTCAGTGATTACTGAGCTCAGTCGGTCAGCAAGGTGATTTTTTGTGTTTACCGAGATCTATCAGTCTCCAAAGGATGTTGCAAAATTTGTAGTGGTAACTAAGTTCACTCGGTCACCAAAGGAATTCTTTTCAGATTAGTGTTTACCGAGCAAGGTCGGCCCAGTAAAGAATTTTGTTAATTTGAGGAATAAAGTTTGTTTATTCAAGCCGACTGTGGTAATGATTAGTAATGTTGGTAATGATTATTAGTACTGACTTGACAATGTGAATGGACAATTTTAATGGTATATATAGAAGGTCAAGTTGTGAATTCAGTGTGTGCAAGTGGAAAAGAGTGAAAGTGTGGACAAGTGTGAAAAAGAAGAGTGTATGGATGAGCGAACATGCAAATCATTTTGAAGGAAACTGTGAGAGAATCTTGAAGGATGGTTAGATATCCTTGAGGAGAAATAGAGATATATTTGATCAGAAAGGATCTAGTGAAGTAGAACAAAGATCTGTAATCAGCAATTCAGTTGCATCATTATTCAGGTCATTTCATTGTTACTTTCTTACCATTGTAGCAGTGATTTCTAAATCTCTTAATCGAGTTGGTTTAACAGCCATTTTGTAAATCTTCTAACAAGGTGATAGTTCTATTGAATTGTTCAAAGACCTCTTACAAGGCCACTCCTAACAAGGTGATTAAATCCTCTAACAAGGTCACACCTAACAGTGTGTTTTGTAACCTTTTACCGAGTTGGCTCCTAATAGGGCATCACTTCAAAAGAGTGAAAAATAGTAACTAGTTACATTGGTGGTTTTTCCCATATTGGGTTTCCACATTAAATCCAGTGTCTCTTGTGTTCATGTTATTTTCTTTATGCATGCATGTTAATCACTGATGAATACTTAAGAATAGTTATAATTAATACTCACTGCAATAACCGAGTTTCAGCATTTCTCTATATGTTTGCCGAGTAACAGCAGTAAATGATTTAATAAGACATCTAAAGGATCTATGGTAATATTTTTGTGGTTAACTGATTAACCCCCCCCTCTCAGTTACTCCATCTATATTTCCAACAATTGGTATCAGAGCTTTTGGTGCTTGCAGGAAGGGTTTCAAGGACCGAAGCTAAAGATCAGGATGTCTTACAAGAGAGAAATTCCAAGGCTTAACAGAGATAACTTTTCAACATGGCAAGGACTCATGAGACTTCATCTAGCTTCCATTGGTGATTCAGGATGCAAATATCTTGATGGAGAATATACAGCTCCTACTGGCACATTATCTGTTGAAGACATTGCAGAGAAAAAGAACCATAACACCATGATGATAGACATTGCATTAGCTCTCAACTATGAAGAATTTGATGAGATCAAAGACTGCACAACTGCTTATGCAATGTGGAACAAGCTGAAGAAAATTTATGGTGGTGATGATAATGTGAAGAGAGCCAAAGCAGAAAGCCTAAGAGGACAGTTTGATCAGATGAAAATGAGAGAAGATGAAAACATTGCAAAATATGTTGAAAGGATCAAGGCAAGTGTTGGTGCAATTAGAGCTTCTAGAGGAACAATTGAGGATGAAACTGTTATAAGTAAGGTTCTCAGAACATTAATCCCTATCTATGCAATAAGAGTATCTACTATTCAAGAAAGAAAATGTGAAGAAAATCACAATATAACTTTAGATGCCTTAGTGGGAAGATTGACAACCTTTGAGTTGGATAACTATGACAACTATGTTCCAACTTCCAAAAATATTGAATCAACATTTGGGGCCAAACTTTCACTTAAGAAGGGCAAGAAAACAAAGGACATCTAGTCAGAGAGTGAAGAAGAATCAGAGGAAAGTTCTGATAGTGATCTTGAAGTTATTGAAGCATTACTTGCAAATAAATATTCTAGAGGCAGAGGTAAATACAAAGGTAAAACTCCCTTAATCTATTTTTCATGTGAAGAAATTGGTCATATTGTAGCTAGGTGCCCAAACAAGCAAAGCAAGGATGAGAAGAAAGGTCACAAGTACAATGGCAAGAAGTATTTCAAATCTTTCAAGGATAAAGGTACGAAAACATGTTTTATGGCTAAGGATTCTGATAATAGTGAAGATGAAATTGTCTACATTGTTGTAAAAGATGAATCTGATGATGATGAAGATAAGATGGCACTTATCTCTCATGTAAGCAAAAATGATACATGGATCATAGACAGGGGATGTTCACATCATATGACTGGTGACAGAACAAAGTTTGAACACCTTGAAGACTATGATGGTGGTAATGTAAGGTTTGGAAACAATGAACCTTGTTGCATAAAAGGAAGAGGATGAATCTCATTAACCAAAGAACTTATATGTGATAATGCATATTGGGTTGAAGGATTAAAGCATAATCTTCTAAGTGTAGCATAGCTAATCAACATTGGATTCAAGGTTGAATTCATGCATGGCAAAGCAAGACTGTTGGATGACAAGGGAAAACTGATTGGATCAGGCAAACAAACCAAAGGTAACTTGTTTTATCTTGATCTTGGTGAATGCTCATGTTTTATTGCTCAAATTGAAGAAAGTTGGTTATGGCACAAAAGGTTATGTCATGTAAATTTTGATAACATGGTGAAAATAAGAAAATTCAAGAAAGTAAGAGGTATTCCTACTTTGAAGAAACCTGATGTTAGTCTATGCAAGAATTGTCAGATTGGTAAAATGGGAAAGACTAGCTTTAAAAGTAAAAACTATCAGTCTGAAGATATTTTGGAAATTGTGCATACTGATTTGTGTGGACCTATTGGAATTGAGAGCTATACTAGAGAAAAATTATTTATTCTCTTTGTTGATGACTACTCTAGAATGATGACTGTTATGTATCTAAGAGAAAAGTCAGAAGCATTTGAGAAATTCAAATGGTATTTGGCAAGAGTAGAAAAGGAAACAGGGAAAAGAATGAAGTGCTTGAGATCAGATAGAGGTGGTGAATTCATCTCCCATGAATTCAATAATTTTTGCATTGAAAGAGGAATCAAAAGATAGGTATCAGCCCCAAGAACTCTTGAGCAGAATGGAATAGCTAAAAGGAGGAATAGATATATCATGGATTGTGCAAGGACTCTAATGATTGAAAACAAAATTGCTATGAAATATTGGAATGAAGCTATCAACACTGCAGTTCATACCTTAAACTGAGTACAGTTGAAGAAAGACACATTCAAAACTCCTTATGAGTTATGGTATGGCTATAAACCCAATATAAGTTACCTGAAAGTATTTGGTAGTAAGTGTTACATCTTAAAAGAATCTAGAAAAGGCAAATTTGATGTGAAAAGTGATGAAGGAATATTTTTGGGATATTCTTGCAAGAGTAAGGCATATAGATGTTTGAATTTGTCTACTCACAAAATCATAGAAAGTGCACATGTGAAAGTTGATGAGTTTGCAGAAAAGACTGAAGAAGAAAGCAAAAAGGAACCAGAGGATTATAGGAGATTTGTTTACATTGAACCTGATACATTACCAAACACATCTATCAATAAGGAGACTGCATCTACTGAGCCCAGTATAGTAACCAAATCACAAGAAGTAGTTCAAACCCAGTCACAAGAAGAAGTTCAAACCAAGTCACAAGAAGAATTTCAAACTGAGTCTCAGTCTGAAGCTACCGTGCCAATATCTACCGAGCTTAAGCAACCAGAACCTGAAGATGAAATTCAAGAAGATGACAATGTAACTCATTCAAGCGGCAAGGAACCTGTATTGGCCAAGTATGTCAGGAGGCATCATACACCAGATCAAATTATTGGAAACAAATTAGAAGGTACTATGACAACAAGTAAACTAAAAGGTACATGTTTACTTGCTGATTTTGAACCTAGAAATGTCAAAGATGCATTGAAAAATGAAAGTCGGATTGAGGCTATGAATGAAGAAATAGAACAAATAGAGAAGAACAAAACATGGACTCTTGTACCTAGACCTAAAGATAAAAATGTAATTGGAACAAAATGGGTATTCAAGAATAAGTTGAATGAAGATGGTCAAGTATCAAGAAACAAAGCTAGATTGGTGTGTAAAGGATATTCTCAAGAAGAAGGCATAGATTATGGTGAGACTTTTTCTCCTATTGCAATATTAGAAGGTGTAAGAACTCTACTTGCATATGCAGCACATAAAGGATTTAAGGTATATCAGATGGATGTAAAATCTGCATTTCTCAATGGCATTCTTGATGAAGAAGTCTACATTGAGCAACCTGAAGGTTTTATTGATCCAGACAAAAGGAATATGGTATGCAAGTTACACAAAGCATTGTATGGTCTAAAACAAGCCCCTAGAGCATGGTATGAAAGATTACATAACTATCTTATTCAAATTGGTTTCAAAAGAGCTAATGATAATAGTAGTTTGTACATCAAGGAAGGACCAGATAATAGAATTGTTTTGGCAGAAATATTTGTGGATGATACTGTGTTCACAGGTAATGATGATTAGTGCAAAGAATTTTTAGAGAAAATGAACAAAGAGTTCGAAATGTCTATGTTTGGTCAAATAAAGTTCTTTGTTGGTCTTCAAATTTAGCAGAGCAAGAACGGTATCTTCATTACTCAGTCTAAATACATCAAGGAAATACTTAAGAAGTTTGGTATGGAAGATGCAAAACCAGTTGGTACCCCCATGTGTACTAGACTGAAGCTTACCAAAGATGATGATTCAAAAGAAGTAGATCAGACCTTATACAGATCAATGATTGGAAAATTACAGTATGTAGTTCATACAAGGCCTGATATTGCCTTAGCAGTTGGTATAGTAGCAAGATTCTCAGCAAAACCTAGAGAAAATCATATGATGGCAATCAAAAGAATCTTGAGATACTTGAAAGGAACTAAAGATTATGGCTTGTGGTATAAATTTGGAGGTAGTCTGGACTTAAAAGTGTTTACTGATGCTGATTGGGTAGGAAACATTGATGACAGAAAGAGTACAAGTGGTGGAGCATTCTTTCTTGGCAAGAGGTTGGTATCTTGGACTAGTAAAAAGCAAAATTGCACATCCCAATCCACAACAAATGCAGAATATGTTGATGCAGTAGTAAATTGCTCTAATATTGTTTGGTATGAATAGTTATTGGAAGGCATGAAGGTTGAGATCAAAGAACCAGTTGTTATTTTTTGTGATAATACAAGTGCAATAAATTTTTCAAAGAATCCAGTAATGCATTCCAAAACCAAGCACATTGCTATAAAATATCACTTTGTCAAAGAATTGGTGTAGGACAAGGAAATCAGAATGGAATATATTCATACAAAAGAACAGATTGTAGATATATTCACCAAGCCACTACCTAAGGATGCATTCTTGTATCTAAGAGGTAAGTTAGGGGTCATTCCCCTATCAGAGGCTCACTAAATAAAGTTTTAGTGATGCATCAGCCAGAGCATATCGAAGATCAGTCAATTGATGCAACTTAGTCAAGGAATCATTGCATATGAATCAGTACTCAAGGTACATTTCTATTCACCTAGTATGTGTTGTCTTTGGCATGTGTTGTCAAAGAGGGAGAGTTTGTTGTCATATTTCAAGAAATTTCTTAAGATTTCTAAGAGGGAGATTTTTCTCGGAGAGTTTGAGAAGTTAAGAAGGAGAGTTTTCAGTTAGAAAGAGAAGTTTGCTGATAGAGGGAGTTCTCATAGATGAGAATCAGAATGAAGCTAAGGATATGTTCCTTACTCTATGTTTTCTATGAAATTTCATTGTGCTATGACATGTGTTGCCATCAATGCCAAAGAGGGAGATTGTTGGATACAATTGTCTGAAGGAGATTGTTGGATTAATTTTGTGTTGTCTTTGATGTCACACAAATGTCATATCAATTATTATGCTCAGTCGGTCAGCAAAGCAGTTCCCAGTGATTACCGAGCTCAGTCGGTCAGCTAAGTGATTCTCAGTGATTACCGAGCTCAGTCGGTTAGCAAGGCAATTTTCTGTGTTTACCGAGACCTCTCGGTCTCCAAAGGATGTTGCAGAATTCACAGTGGTAACTGAGTTCACTCGGTCACCAAAGGAATTCTTTTCAAATTAGTGTTTACTGAGCAAGGTCATCCCAGTAAAGAATTTTGTTAATTTGAGGAATAAAGTTTGTTTATTCAAGCCAACTATGGTAATGATTAGTAATGTTGGTAATGATTATTAGTGCTGATTTGACAATGTGAATGGACAATCCGAATGGTATATATAGAAGGTCAAGTTGTGAATTCAGTGTGTGCAAGTGGAAAAGAGTGAAAGTGTGGCCAAGTGTGAAAGAAGAAGAGTGTATGGATGAGCGAACATGCAAATCATTTTGAAGGAAAGTGTGAGTGAATCTTGAAGGATGGTTAGATATCCTTGAGGAGCAGCAGAGATATATTTGATCAGGAAGGATCTAGAGAAGCAGAACAAAGATTTGTAATCAGCAATTCAGTTGCATCATTATTCAGGTCATTTCATTGTTACTTTCTTACCATTGTAGCAGTGATTTCTAAATCTCTTAACTGAGTTGGTTTAACAGCCATTTTGTAAATCCTCTAACAAGGTGATAGTTCTATTGAATTGTTCAAAGACCCCTTACAAGGCCACTCCTAACAAGGTGATTAAATCCTCTAACAAGGTCACACCTAACAGTGTGTTTTGTAACCTTTTACCGGGTTGGCTCCTAACAGGGCATCACTTCAGAAGAGTGAAAAATAGTAACTAGTTACATTGGTGGTTTTTCCCATATTGGGTTTCCACGTTAAATCTAGTGTCTCTTGTGTTCATGTTATTTTCTTTATGCATGCATGTTAATCATTGATGAATACTTAAGAACGGTTATAATTAATACTCATTGCAATAACCAAGTTTCAGCATTTCTATGTATGTTTGCTAAGTAACAGTAGTAAATGATTTAATAAGACATCTAAAGGATCTGTGGTAATATTTTTGTGGTTAACTGATTCACCCCCCCCCCCTCTCAGTTACTCCATCTATATTTCCAACATAATATTCCTCTATGTTTGTGGCTGTGCTAGCATGGCCACTTCCTCTATGAGTATGAATGCTTCTATATACAACATTATTCCCCATACCATTCATGTGAAAACTTGGGTTGTGAGTGTTTGATAGGCAATTCAAACCCTGTGGAAAAGGAAAAAGATTCAAGGAGATTAACATATATGCTGCTGGATATCATCTCTTATCCTACGTTATACAAATAACAATGAGGTGTTAACAATTATACTTCTTTAAAATCCATGGAACTAAATGAAACATATTATGTTCCTTCACACGGGTTTTCTATCAAACAATTTGAGTCATGCTTACACTATAATATAAAAAATCAATGTTCATGCTTAGGGAGTTCAAATTCTAATGGCTTGCATTAAAGAATCAACAAGGGAACTAGCAAAAAAGAGAAAATCACTAGCCTGAATAGATCAATGTACTACAGAGTAAAAAAAAATTTCTCATTCACAATGTTTACACACTTCAATAGATCCATCAACAAAGTAGAAAATAAGTTACAAAATACAAAATTCAATCATTGTGAAAATGTATTAACCATCTTACAATAACAGATATACAACAGCATAAAAATGCTCAGAATGCTTAAAGTTTAAATGCAAAAGAATACTAGAGCTTCAGAAATGCAGGCATTACCAAAACAATAAGAGCGTATACAAGAACATAATAATACTGGGAAGTTAAGTGAATCTTATTCTAAAAGCTACTCCTAGTCATGGTTAAGATTTTTAGTATAAAGTTATTTGTCCAAACAGTTTTTTGATTTCTCACATAAGCACACAAGAACTGTCATTTGTACTTCATACTAGCTTTGATTTTTAAACCTAACAAGGTAGCGTGCCAAATTGAATTTTATTTTTCTAAATAAAATGAAGAAAACAAAGCCTTGCCATATAATCATATAACTCAAATGAGTCTCATAAAACTTCTTTATCAATTTCCAGATCACAGGCCATACTAAACTTCATTCCTCCCATTTAATATAATTGTCTCACACATATGCTCCATCTATTGTCCTTGCACAAGATGGATTCAATGATATTTCGATGGTTGAAAGTTCAAAAGGAAAAAGGACCATCATTCTACATCAATAACGATCCTCTCACAGTGCACTACATGATCTGAGATCTGACTCATTCAAACTTATGTGAAATACCTATTCTTAGCTTTAGCCTGAAAATTCACCTTTGTGCTTTTTGTCTAAATGTACATTGACTTCATATAGGCAGTTGCCCACAGCTTAAGTGATTTTATTGTCTCCACAAAGGCCAGTTACCAATTCTATAAAGAATTTGTGTTCGCAGATAATCAACCCATCTAATCTTATCTTGATTTGCAGGAGGGATGCAATGGTAAACATCAACAATTACATATGCATCCAAGGTGAGCTATGGTAGCAGCAAGGACGTGGCATGGGACCAGATAAGTGGAAATATTTAATTGGTCATGTTAGAACAGGTAGATAGTTGCATGGCCTAAAATCTACCACAAGACGTTGCTCAGTGAAATGGAAAATATAGTATCGTTGCAAGTTGGGTTTGGCCATCTTGCCCCGGCCATTGATCTTGTGTCGACCATCAAATCTAGCCACAGTTTAAATAGTCAAACCAAAGATACAATGGTAAATAAAAGGTTTATTACATGACACTTGGTCTCAAAATCATTGGGTGGAGGATAGATACACAGTTGAGGAACATAACCATCCCATAACTTCCTAACATAACCATTCCAACCAACTATCATCGTTCCCTCAGTGTTACATCTCAATGAACGGCAATAAGGTTCCTAATGCATCTCCACTTGGAATCTATTGTTCCTAATGTACCTTGAAACATATGAATCATTCTTGTTTGTGCATCCTCATTGTTTGTCTCATATTCATGTGTAGTTGATTTAAACAATAGAGAAAGTTACCACCACACATCAAACATAAGGTACATTTGATTGAAAGATTGGTCATTGTCCCTATAATGACTGTCCCAGAGTGACAACATTTTGGTGCGTTAATTTGTTTGTGTATAAGTATGAATGGATTGGCCAGATCAATGGATTGGAATAGTGTGATGACTGTCCCATATCCATTCCACATGAATATGAGACAGACAATGAGTATGCCTTGATAAAATTGTTTGTGAATTCCTTAAAAGAAATTGCCAAAGAATGGTACAAAAATATCCTAGACAGTAGTACTATTTCTTCATATTCATATTTCTTCATATTTCTTCTAAATAGTGTGATGACTATCCCAACTAGAGAATCACAACTTTATATTATAGGTTCTTCATGGCACCTTTCAACTTGTCTAATTATGCAAACTACCTTGCCTGGGGCAGCTGTATCTAGTTGTGAGATTTTCATATTAGCAGTTCATATTGCACTATAAAGGTCTTGGTGCAATCCAAAACCAGTTCTCATACCTTCCATAGTACTAATACCAATCATGTAATATAAGAATTTTCATCTACCTTTGTACAGGTTTATACATTATTATGCTATTAAGTGATTGGATACCAAAGTTCTTGCTACCGTATTTTAGGAACATCATTGATGAGACATTCATTTCACAACCCACTCATAAATTTTAATTTTTAGAGGTAAGAATTGAGGAACGTAGAATTGTGTGAAATTTAATGTTGATTTGAGGCATATATTATTATTATTTTTTGGTAAGTTAGTTCAAACATTAGATTTTTGGTATTATACATGATGAGAAATGTGTGACTGTAAATGCACACACATAGGCATTGACATTTCAACAGCTAGCAATATGGAGAGTTAATTTTTATGTGATAAAGAGACTTCATGACACATAATATTATAAATACCTATTATAAAGGTAGCTTCATAGCGTTTATAAATAGCTATTATAAAGGTAGCTTCATAGTGCTATATTGAAACCAACAAACATGTGACCATTCACTCTGGTGGAGATAATTGAGAACGTAAGACTATTATTCATATTTTTCTGATAGAGAATCATAGGTGTGCATGTATAGTTTTTTTAGATGGTAAAAATTAACATTCAAATAAAAAGATATATTGATTTGATGAGTACTTGGCAAGCTGATTTTTTACTTACACTTGGATTTGGATTTGGTTTTGGTTAAAAGAATTAGCCAGTAACTTGGCATTTAAAAAAAATACTGAATTAAAAATTTGATTTAAAGCTATTTTCTCTTTCTTTTCCATTGTATTCTTTATTTAAAGTGCTCAATATGTTTGACAATACTACACATGAATATGAGACAGACAATGAGTATGCCATGATAAAATTGTTTGTGAATTCCTTAAAAGAAAGTGCCAAAGAATGGTACAAAAATATCCTAGACAGTAGTACTATTTCTTCATATTCATATTTCTTCATATTTCTTCTAAATAGTGTGATGATTGTCCCAACTAGAGAATCACAACTTTATATTATAGGTTCTTCATAGCACCTTTCAACTTGTCCAATTATGCAAACTGCCTTGCCTGGGGCAGTTGTATCTAGTTATGAGATTTTCATATCATATTTCTCTCAGTAAGAATAGTTGTGGCATAGGATCCTTCAACTATTTGTGGACCCTTTTTCTATCTAAGAGATTTTTGTACCTTGAAACATATGAATCATTCATGTTTGTGCATCCTCATTGTCTATCTCATATTCATGTGTAGTTGATTTAAACAATAGATTCGTCACTACAATGAGAAAGTTACCACCACACGTCAAACATAAGGTGCATTTGATTGAAAGATTGGTCATTGTTTACAAGACAAAGGGTCCACAAATAGTTGAAGGATCCTATGCCACAACTATTCTTACTAAGAGAAATATGAGGGCTTCTAGCAAATATGTTAAGAGATCAAATATGAAAATCTCACAAGTAGATAGATTACTAGTATTGGAAGTACTATGGACTTGTAGAGGCAATTTAACAGTTCAGGAAACTAAGAAATGAGTTGTCATTATGGTAAGCCACAAGAATGGTCTTGGGAGTATTATTGGAGGTGCTTAACTTTGGAAAGTTACCATGTTAATGTCATTAAAAAAATACAAAAATTTAAGGCCTACAAGATTTTATGATAATGTTCTATTTGAAATAGGGTGCTCAAGTTAACAATGAAATAAAAAAATCCATGCTTGTATTCATATGATTAGGACAGCTTTCTTTGTGTTTTCATTACTTAAGAGTAGCCTATATATGGAGGTAAGGAGTCCTACAATGTTATTCAGTTTCCCTAGTTATTTACCTGATTTTATTTATTTAAATCTACTCTTTACAACTATTTTTCTATCTATACACCCTCTATTGCTATTGTAATTTGGTATGATAAATGTCCCTTTGCGTTGAGAAAATTATAGTTGAGAAAATGGTTGTTTAGTAATGATTTGTATCTGCAGGTTGCAAACAAATCATCCTTCTTCCACCAACGAGTCATTCTATTCAAGAAAGACCATGTTTGATGATATCAACGCACAAAAAAATAGGGAGACAATTGCTAGACTGTGGTCTAACTTAAAAAGAAAAGGTGATGGAAAATGTTATTATCCTTGCAAAATTTGTAAGGGCTTAAAGACTCGAAGATATTTAATCAAAACAGCTAAGGAACATTGTAGGCAACATGGTCACATTGAAGGGGGAAACAAATTTCATTCATTGGTATGTATTTTAATAATTTATAAAATACATAAGACATGATTTGATGATGGCATCATGGTCATGGTTAATATAAGGTCATCATTTTCATATAGGTCAATGTCCCTGAGTTTCATGTTATGGACCATGACAATCCGGAGAATGTGGATTTCCAAATGAGGGAACATGGAGGTGTGAATATAGAAGTAGAAGGTAATGATACCATGGACGAAGACCATAATGATGAAGAAGATCATGATGATCAAGATGATGATGATGATGATGATGTTGATGCAAAGCTTGATGTACCTATACTTGAGAAGGCACAGAGCCCCTATATGAAGGCTCCGAAACAACTCTTCTTGTCGTTGTATTGTTGTTGGTGAACTTGAAGGTTATGAATGGTTTATCCAACGTAGCAATGACACGTATGTTAAGGTATGTCATCTTTTTTTATTATTTTAGTCGTAATTCCCTTACAATTAACATTGGGTGAATCGTGTAGCAATTAATATTCTTTAAATTAAAAAATTATATTTTTGGTCGTAGGTTGATAGGTGAGTGCTTGTTACCACCATCAAACATTCTACCTCACTCGTACCAAGAATTATCTGCCATTATGAAAGATATTGGAATGGAGTATCAAACAATACATGCATGTTCGAACGATCATATTATATATCATAAACAACATGAATTCGCAATAGAATGCCCTATTTGTCATATTAGTAGATATCAATTAGATCAAATAACAAAAAAGGTGCCTTGCAAGTTTCTTCAGCATATTCCCATTATTCCACGTCTACAATGATTATTCAAGTGCAATAGCTTGGCACAATTTATGGATTACCATGCACGTAATAGAAGTCAAGATGACATTATGTGAATGCCTGCGGATGGTTTGGCATTTAAGGAAATAGAGAAAAAATGGCCACACTTTAAAGAAGAACCTCGTAATCTTAAGCTTTCATTGGCAACAGACGGTGTCAATCCTTTTGGAGAGATGAGATCTACTTCGGTGTGGCCTATTTTTGTTATCAACAATAACATACCTCCTTGGTTGTCCATAAAGAGGGAGCACATAATGTTGGCACTGATTGTTCCAGGTATTTTTTGATTTAATGGTCATCTAAATTAATTTATTATTAATAATCTATCAAAATGGTCATAATAATTATGTAATGTTTTTGTTCATTCAACTAGGTAAGTACCAAGTTAAAGATATCAATGTATATAGTGAGCCCCTTATCGATGAGTTAATGGTGTTATAGAATGGGGTTACTATGTATGACATCTCTAGACCAATAGGTCAAAGACAATTTCAATTTCATGCAATGCTTGTATGGACAATACATGATGCCCTTGGGCTAACACATTTTTGTGGTATGTTCTCTTCTTAACACCTCTTTTTTGGTATGTTATAGTGCCAACACAAATTTAACACATTTAATTCAATTATACATGATCTTGTAGGTCTTCAAACAAAGGGAAAATTTGCATGTCCAGTTTGTGGTCCAAAGATGAAATCTCATCATTCAAAAAGTTTAAGAAAGTAGGTGTTCGATGAGAATAGACACTTTCTCCATAGAAATCATAAGTACCAAATTACAGAAAAATATCTTTTCAATGGGAAAGAAGAGACTACATCAAAGCCACGAAGAATGACACCTCGCCTATAGAAGTCGGCATACAATAAAATAAATCATCGAAGTAATGTCATTCCATCTAATGGTTTTCATTTCAAATTTATATTTTGATATTGTGTTTTGTTTACTGATGATGTAATTGATGCTTGTGAAGGTCGTCAAGGCATCAATGACCAACTTCTAAAAGGACTAAAAAGTTATCCTATGCAATTTACTAGTTTGACGTACTATGAGAAACTCCCAATTGTGCATTTGTTTGATCCTATGCATATTGGAAAGAATGTAATAGAGACATTATGGAAAATCTTGGATGGAAGGTGTGACAAAGACCAAATTGTCAAAATTTGTAGTGACATTGAAGAATCCAACCATGCAATGAAAAATGGCATTTGATCAAATAACAATGGAGACCAGATTGATACAAGTGCCCTTAGTTGGTTATTTTTAGAGCAGCAAAGCAATGTTATAAAAGAAGTCATAAAAAAAATATGATTTCCTACAGGATTTGCTGTGAACATAAACGATCTCATATCAAAGAAAAGTGAATTTGGGCTAGGGATGAAAACACATGATTGGCATACATTTATTAAGGTAATTCATGTTATTTTGTATTCACTATATATTTGTATACTGCATGTAGTTTTCATTGCATTCTTTTATAAAATATTGACAAGATCATTTTACAAATATTGTAGTACGTTCTACCTCTATCTCTCCCACACCACTTCACCAACAGTGTCAAACAAGTTATATATGATCTTAGAAAATACATGAGGTGGTTGTCATCTAAAGAAATCAATAAAGAAGATATAAAATATTGGAAGAGAAAAATTCCTCTTCTTATGTGTGAAATGCAAAAGTGTCTACCTTCAACTTTTTTCAATGCACAAGAACACTACCTTAGACATCAAGTTGAGGAGATTGAATTGTGTGGACCTATACCAACTAGGTCAATGTGGATGGTTGAGAGGCACTTGAAATTTTTGAAAGGCTTGGTTCGATAGAGAACACATCCTGAGGGTTCTATGGTGGAGGGATATATGGTATACCAGACCATAGTGTAAATTAGTGAATATCTTCCTAAGTTTGCAGCAAAGATCCATGTAGATCATATTTGGGATCCCAACTCCATTAACAAATTTGAAGGGGAGTACTTGATGAGCAAAGGTAGATTGAGGAAAGTGAGAGGTAAATCTAAGATGCTATTGTAGTTAATTAATTCTTATAAATCTTCAATATAAGTTATTTATAATTGGTGTATTTTTTTTTATACAATTGGTCAAGAGTGGGATGCAATACATTTGTATATTGTGAACAATCTTGATTGGATGATGGTATGGATTGAACGATGTCAACAAAATGGTTGCTCATTAACATGGGAAGGTGTTGCTTCATTGGTTAGAGAAGCTCATCATAATGGAGATTCCAATGTTACGCCAATGGTAATTGATCTAGCACATGGTTTAAGAGGTGGAGAGGTACGTACAAATTTATTAACGATCATGACTCGATGTATGTTTTGTATCAACTCATGATGCAAATAATTTACACACGCTTGAAAAATTGCAGGTCAAGCACCACAAAGCTATGTACTATCATGGCCACAAATTTCACATAAAAAAGTTGGATGACACAAAGAAAACTTGTGATTCTGGGATAACTGCAATTTTTGAGGTCACCAATATATCATCTAGAAATGACATATATCCTCAACAATCTCAAAATTAATACTATGGCATCTTGAATGATATAATTGAGTGTGACTTTAACTCCTTCAAAGTAGTTCTATTCATCATCAAATGGTACAGGTTACGACTAAATCAAAATGATCCAGATAGAACTGTTATTCAACATGATAATAGATTTACAATGATTAATACAAGGTTGTTTGAGCTAGTTAGAGATGAGCCCTATGTTCTTCCAAGCCAATGTGAGCAAGTGTTTTACTCAGAGGTTCCACATAAACAAGTTTGGTCATTTGTTGTTAGACATGATCCAAGAGGAAGGCCGATAAAGTATAATGTTATGGAAGAAGAAGATATTGAAGATGATGAAGAAGAAAATGATGAAGATCAAGATGATGGTGATGATGATGATGATGATGATGGTGATGATGATGATGATGATGGTGATGATGATTATGATGGTGATGGTGATCATGGCAATGATGATGATGGTGATGATGGCGATGGCAATGATGATGATGATGATGATGATGATGATGATGATGATGATGATGATGATGATGATGATGATGATGATGATGAATGACATAATTGAAATGATCAATGTAATGATTGACATGATTTATTGCTTTCAATTTTAATGATTACATATTTATTGTGTTCAATTCTAATGATTACAACATATGTGATTTATAATTACCAATGTTTATATTGTGTTTGATTATCACCTTTTTTGCAAACAGGCAATTGACTACAGACATTGTCACCCCTTCTGTTGACGATCTTGCATTCCATATATAAGGTAAATTTGTTCATGTTTACGATGTTGCATATTGTTCATGTTGTCTTCTAAGTTATTTGTAGCATACATATCATGTAATTTTTAGCTAACTTAAGATAAATGATTAACATATACAAGAAATTTGACCCCTTTGGCGTGGATCGTGCACAGTGACATGGATCAGTAGGTATAAGTCAATAAATAGACATAATTTTCTTATATTCTTCTTGTTTATCACTAAGCACTTTCAACTTATAATTATATAATCACTTTCAACTTAGTACATTGTATATCTCTCATGTATAGACAAAGAAGAATCATACGTATGGGTCACGACTTGATTATTCTATACATATTATTTAAATATTATCAAATTTTCATTTGAAGCAGGGACGTGACAATATCTCATTTGATGGATTGCAGGACCCACCAAATAGGTACTTGTCAGATCTATCTACATCGAATGAGGGAAATGAGGGAATGGTAGATGAAAGTTCTACATGTAGTACGGCTAAAATAGGGAGATCAACTAGAGGTCAAAAGATTAGAAAAAAATTTGATAAATGCATGCAATTTTTCCTTGCTAATGGGGGGTCATGTTCTTATGATGATGAGACCAAAGGTGACATCAAGGTGCCCTTTCAGTACACACACATTGAGAAAGAATGGGTACCCAATGAGCTACCTCCAATTAACACTGATTTTTGTGTTGATGAGAGGATATATTGCATTGCTCCATCCTCATTACATGGTTTGGGCCTATTTTCTATGGATGGGATAAGGTATGTTACAACAAAGTTGTTGAATTGTTCAAGTATGTCGGTCTGTGTTACAATTACAATGATTGGATGCGGATTGTTCAATATAAAAAAAGTATGCGTAGGTATGCACTATCAGCTAATTATATACAATGGAAAGAAAATGATCAAAGTAAAAGATTTGCAATGTACATTGATGGGAGACCAAAAGCAATAGGTAATATTGTGGGTTTTATAAATAGTACGCGACCTTCCTCAACTAATAAGCAACCCAATTGCATATTTGAGGCACGTGAGGGGAATCAAGTTTTTGTATGTGCGATAAAATCAATAAGTGCAGGGGAAGAACTACTAATAGATTACCATTTAAATCACATAGATATAAACAAAGTTACTATCTTGAGGGTGGTAAGTACTATATACCATTTTATTAATAAGTTTTTTTTTGCTAAGTCTATTGCTTTCAATTCGCTGAAGTTTTTATTTTTAATCTTTGTCACAGGATGATATGGATCCCGCACATGATAGAGGCCATGAGGATGCTCCTCCCACCCATTCTTCAGCAAGGGTAAACCTTATTGAAATTGTACAAATTAGATAGTTGGAAAATGTTATATTATTACGTTATTTTATTTACGGTTTTGGAGTTTTTATGATAGTTTAACTGATATTCCTATCACAATTTGATGTTTAGGATAGGGGAAAAGCACCCACAGTAAGTATAGAGGCAATATCTACCCCTTCTAATGATGATATTGCAGAAACGCCCAATGTAACAATTATGTTGAAGAAAAAAATTAAAAAAATTCAATTTAGAAATAATGAGAATTTTGGATGAAGCAAATATTCCAACCAAGGAGATGATGAAGAGGCTATCTGATTTGAGAGTGCAAGCATGTCATTATGAAGTAAGTAGTAATGAATCTTTAGTTATAACAAAATTTCAATAAAGGTTTATATTTTATACTCTTTTATGTTGTGAAGTAAAATATGTAATATGTGTTCTTGTTACAGGATTTTTTGGCAACTAATCCAGAACCTGGTCAAGGACAACACGGTGAGGCCGATACTAGCAGAGCTTCGGCCGCCACTGGTAAAATAATCCTTTAGTTGACAAGTTACAAGGAATTTTTTATTTGGAACATTCAAAAACTTATTAAGTTAACTCTTACTTTTATTATTTTAGGATGTCTTTGCTAACAATGTATTGTTCAAGTCATCAAGTGCAGGAGACTCCTCCTAGGAGGTCGACAGACATCCATTCGAGATTTTTGAGTGCAATGTCGGCAACAAGGGGCATGCAAACATCGATGCCTCCACGATCTATTCCAGCTGGTAAATCCTTATTTTGCTATATTTGGTTTTGTGTTAATTATGAGTTGATAATTTGTACTTTAATCTTGGGTGCATCACATAGTGGATTATTTTTTTGGAGTAGGAGATACACCAGTGGCACCATCTGGTATGCCAGATATAGATCAAAGTACATGTATTGGTGATAATTCACCATCATTTCTTGGAGCTACCTGTGTTTCTAGCACGGGAGTTATGCAGACGTCATTGTTGATTGACAATGATGAATTGATGCCTTTAAAATGTCCTAAGCTTCCAGGTACTTTAAATAATTATTTTTTATATTGTAATATGCATTTACCTATTCATAACAAGCTTTGGATTGATTATCCCATGATATTTTTTGCAGGAAACGATTCATTTTATAAGAAGCTTTATGATCTCGCACTACAAATATTTGGGCCCACCATACATACAAGGTGGAACATCATAAGTGAACTAACTTTATCCCACTATTTTTTTTCATATTATTAATTGGTACAACATTTTTTCTTTCATTTGGGTCTTTTCTTTTACTAGTTATATCTAACAATTTTGTGTTTTTTCTTAAAAGGTGGAACTTGCAAGAAAAAAAATTAAAAGATCAGCTCATTAAAGATTTAGAGCATGAGTTTGCTAATAATATTTTTGATCAGAAGATGGTGTTAGAAAGAGCTTGCAAACATCTTAAGACTGTGAGGGACTCATATAGAAAGAGTCTCGTCCAGAACCCAAAGTACGAGCGTCCTCCCTTTATTCTAGTGAGGGATTGGAATGAGTTCATTTTGGATGCAAAGGAAAAAGGGGATGCTCAAAGAGGAATTACACCAGCAAATGCGAGAAGGTATGAAATAGTATTAACTACTAGTACATTAATGTAATAATGCACTAATTAGTGATCTTTATATCTATATCATCTAACATATTTCAAACTTTCAATAGGTTGCAGGACACATCAAAGGCAACAAAGGCCAGGCTGGAAAAGATTGGGCAGCACAGACTTGGCTCTGGTGGATATTTGAAAATTAAAGCACGAATTGTAAGTAGCAGTAAATGAATTGCAGAGAAAAATTATTTATAAAATGAAAATAATTTTGTTAATTAATAAAAAAATGCAAGGCTCTGATTTTAATTTAGAGGCCACAGAAGAACACAAAAAAATTGCCTTCAAGGAAGGCTATGAAGCCGTGGCTGAATGCCTACGGCAAGCTTCCACTGGCCCAACCAAAGAGTCTCCTACATCATGTGCACAGGTAAATATGCCAAAAAATATATTAGAAATTTAATACTTGAGCAACAATCTATTTGATAATAATGTGCATGACATTGCAATGCAGCCTCTTAATCGTGACACAGATCATACGCCACATCATGAAGCCCTTGATGTGCATCATACTATCCATGGAGGTGCTCATTTTCTATTTAAAACTAATTATGTAATTATTAATACAATTTAACATCTTAAATTGAACTTGGTGTAACCTTTTTGTGTATATTTTAGAGGATACAGAATCATGTCGTGCTGAACGAGTGCCGGAGGATGTTCAGACTGATCACCATGTAGATCATGTGGCACATTCAGGTAAAGAAATCTATGTTTTGTTCTTTTAAATTAATTTTTTTATTTATAGTTCTTTTAATTAAATAAATACTCGTAATTCACTAATATAAAATGGTGTGAATTTAACTCATGAAGTAGTTGTTATTGCAGCGGACCCCCCTTTGGTGCAGTGGCCTCGTGTTCCTAAATAGATGAGGAGGAGACATGTGTTGGAATTAGAACCAGTAGAGGAGGGGAATGACGAGGACATTGATCTTCCTCTTAGAAATTACATGATTAAAAAAAATAGCAAGAAACCCAAAAAGAAATGATTGTAATTAACATTTTTTGCTAATGAAAGAACGTTGTTTTAATGGATGTAATTTTGTACTAGTAATATTGATGAATGATGTGTTAATGAATTCTTCATGAATGTTGTGTGTTAATGAATTATTCATGAATGTTGAGTGTTAATGAATTATTCATGAATGTTGTGTGTTAATGAATTTTATGTGTTAATGAATGTTATCATATGATTATAATGATTCAATGTTATATTTCAAAAATGGATGAATGAATGAATGTTATTAAATGTTAATGGGGAATTTAGAGTGATGTTAGGGGGGGGGGAAGGGGCCAAATGAGCTTCCACCTTCACGTGGTTGGCCTTGTTTAGTAGAGAATATTAAACTATTCTCAAAACCAAGTGAAGCTCAAACTTTAAAGATAAGCTTAGAGTTAATAGTGACAACCAATTAGCAAGTCAAAATGAAGTTCTTCATTACAGGTACCTTTTTAGTTTTTAAAGAACAATGTCATGTTTTAATATTGTGTAGTTTTTTTCTTAAGTCAAAGTATTATTTTACTATAAGAACATAATTTATGACCATTTTAGTCACTATTCTAACATCGCTTTATGACAAATCCTATTTTGGCAAAGATGGCAATAAGTGGTGTTGTCTATTCCCTAGGAGATTGGATTGCATAGGTTTGTATCTCAAAATCATTTGCATGTGGTAGAAATGCATACTTACAACCATTTCATTCTACATTTAAAAACATTGATGACACTG
The DNA here is from genome assembly GCA_027943335.1 of Chamaecyparis obtusa. Taxonomy (NCBI): domain Eukaryota; kingdom Viridiplantae; phylum Streptophyta; class Pinopsida; order Cupressales; family Cupressaceae; genus Chamaecyparis; species Chamaecyparis obtusa. The sequence continues at coordinate 286,260 of BSBK01005187.1, forward strand.
TTGGGTATCCTAAAAGTTTTTTGAGGTTTGTGTCCAATTCCTGGTTTAAGTCTCCATGCGAGTGTTATACCTGGACTAGGGTTTGTAAAGTGTCGTGAAAATGGTTTTTGACATGTTCAGAAAAACCCTTACCCTAGGTCTTGTCTTTCAAAATGTTTCCAATTCATTTCTAAACTTCATGTGGCCCTCTTGTTTCTTTTTCTTGGTTACCTTTAAGTCACTTAAGTTGCTATTTGTGCATATGCTTATTTGCCCCAAGTGTTCGCTGAATCGGGAAGTGTCTTATCAAATTTCAAAACAATCTGGTGATTCAGCGAATGAGTCAAATTCATGTTCACTATTAATATCAGTCGCCAGTTCTCTAGATCTTCCAGCGGTTATCCCAAACATCCAGCAAATTGGCGAATGCATTAAAGCCATGCTTTTTTATTACTTTGTTCGCTAAGTCTCCAAGTGCTTCGGCGGTTTCATTTTCCTTTTCGAGAACTAGCGAATGAGGGTTATCTCCAGTTCTCGCAATCTTTGGTGGTCTTGTGAAACAATCTAGCGATTCAGCGAACACTTTGTTCGCTTATTCTCAGAATCTAGCGGTCAAGGGTCATGTCAACTAGAGAATTAGTGAATACCGTGGATTGTTTTCATGATCAACGGCCCTGTTTTAATCTCAAAATATCTGTGGGTCCTGCATATTTGATCTGGTGAATGAGCGACTAAATACTTATAGTGCTATCCTCTAAATTTGGTGATTCTGATGGTTTGCCCAAAAGATTTCGGTGGAGATAAGTTTTCTCACATTCGCTTATTCTCAGAATAAGTTGGTGACATACTAAACAATTTAGCGATTCAGCGAAGCCAATGGTCGCCAGTTCTCTTAATAAAAGGATAAAGGTTAAAACAATCTGGTGAATAAGCGAATCAATGGATGATAAGTTTTAAGGTCTCAGTCGCTTATTCTTGAAATGAAATTTTCAATGATATGGAGTATTTGGAGAACTAGCGAATGCTCTTTGTTCGCTGATTCTCAGAATTAAATGGTTAAGGTTTTTGTTATTCAGAGAACTAGCGATAGCCATCGATTGATGAAGATCAACGGTCAATCTGGAATCCTAGTATAAAGTGATGATTAAGGAAAGATTCAGTGAATCAGAGATTAAAGGGGTTCACCAGTTCTCCAGACAATCAAGCTGTTAAGTATATCTTTAAGCGAATGCGCGAACCCTTTGTTCGCTAGATCTCCAAGAAAATTGACCGTCAGTCATAATATTAAGAGAATGGGAGGTGGCTTTGTTCGCTAGTTCGCCAAATGGTAATTGTAGTTAACTGTTTAAGTGGGAGCCCTTTGTTCGCTGATTCGTGAAATGCATGGGTGGTTAAGGATAGGATTCTGACAACCCGCGAAGCTAGTAGTCGCTAGTTCTCCAAATTTGAACCAGGATTAAACAAGGATTCAGAGAACTCGTGAAGCCAGTGGTCGCCAGTTCTTTGGTTGCTAGCTAGGGTTAGCATTATATTCAGCGAACAAGAGAAGCCAATAGTCGCCGGTTCGCTAAATGGGCTCAGATGGAAAAGGTCATAAAGGGAAAAGAAAAGGAACCGTTGCCACATAGATAAAGTACTTTGTTGATCAGGACATGAAACCAGTAAGCCATCAAATCAGCTTCAAGAAGAAAGATTGCATGACGCAAATAGTTTTAAAGTATAGAATCATGATCATTGCCTCTTCACCTCGTTTTCAAGTAGTTTAATCTATCTGTCAACATCCGGACATGGCGAGCTCAAAATTTGAAATCTGAGGGTACATAAAATTGAATATGGGATCAATTAAGGAGATTTGCATTAATTATGGTAGTTGCACACCTTGGATTCATATCGATAAATAAGTTGAAGCTCATTGTTTATTTGTTCAGTCTCAGTTGTTAAGAGTTTTTGTTTGTCTAGAGAATTTCTGAGCATAAAGCATTTGAGATACAGAGAATTGAAGGTGTTTCTGTAGCAAGGATGAGTCAACCTGAGAAGAGTGCAGCGTCTTCTAGTAGTGAGGCCAAGTCCAAAACTGGTGAGGACAAGAATAAACCAAATTTTTCAGATGAATTCTTGAAACTGTTGCCGGGCTCCAGTCAGAACAAGAGGGCTGTTGATGATGTGTTTGAAGATCTTTTGGGATGGTGTAGAGACCCAATCACTCTGGAATTCTCAGGTTACACTATTTTCAACTTCTTTTACAGCATTAAAAATAAGCATGTTCCTGTCTGTAATGGTTGGGTGTTAGGATTGGGAAAAATGGTTGTCCCTGATGTTTTCCTAGATGTTGATTTAATTGTTGCCCTAGCCAGAAATTATGACCCTATCTCAAGGACAATTAGAAAAGAAGACCAATCACCCTTAGTTACTCTTGATAGGGGATCTTTTATGAAAGCTTTTGGTCTATACACGTCCTTTTCAACTGAGATTGATTTGAACAAAGAAAAGGCAAGATACAGAAGCAATATAGGGTTAGTAAAAGACCAGTTGGTTAAACATATGCCAAAATAGGATAAATATATAGCCCCCCTTCCTGCTAACATGAATGCCCCATACCAGTTCAAATCCCTCCATCATTATATGAGATATACTTGCTATGCGTTATGTAGAGTTTTGGGAATTGATGGGGATGCAGAGTTTTTACCAGCTGACTTGCTGATGATTATCTTGGATATTCAAAATTCCTTGGTAAACACTGACTATGATTACATTTAGTATGTGATTGATAGGATACATCAAGGGCTGATGTCTGTCAAAGAAAGTAAAAGTCCTATTGAGTTCATGCATTATTCTTTATTAATGCATTTGATTATGTTTTTCAACATCAACAGTTTTGATTTAAACATGTTAAAACCAAGGTTCACTTTCAAGGATCAGCACAATCCAGTGCAGTTGTGGGTGAGAATATGGAATTCTACCTCCAATGAAGTAGATTTTTGTGTTTTTCAGAATTTCATTGTCTTTCCAATTATCAGGATGCTAGGCATAAATGTCACCAGGCTATCTCCTAGAGTCTTTAGGCTTTTAAGACCACTGCAGTATGTGGATAAGTGGGATGGAAATCATAATTGGGGTGACTTCTACTTAGGAGATAATTCCACAATTATCAGAGTTTATGGTTGTCCCCAACCCCCACATTTATTACCGAAGTATGTGCCTCCGAGAGTGGCTTGTTTGGAATTTGTTTGGCAATTGATGTGTACAGATAGAGAGCTTCTGGCCCCTCACAGAAAGGGTACATTCACACCCAGGCAATTTAGGATAGGTGACTTCCTGATGGGAAAGAGGGCTTTTCCTCAAATTAGTGCATGACTACAACAATTCAAAATGGTTACTGGTGCTTGTAGGCACATAGATCCTGAGGGCTTCATCAAGATTGCCAGGATGACTTACATCCCAAACATTGGTGTGATCAAGGAGCATGAGGGTTTAGATGAAGAAGATGTGATTAGAAACATTTTAGATGAAGATGAGGTTAAGAGGAGATGGTACAGATTCTTTGATTTAGTAGATTTGTCCAAACAATTGAAAGCATCTCAGATTCCTTTTGATGGTTTTTTCCCCGATCTTCCTTATTTGAAGAAGATTGATGGGATGATTGAAAAATATGATACCTTGGCGAATCAATTGGAAAGCCTGATTGATCAGAATAAGCCAGAGAAGAAGAAAAAGAAAGATTATTCATCTTCTGATGAGGAAGAATTCACTGATGAGTCACAAGAAGAAGATAGTCCTCCACAGGTTGAGGGACCACCAGTTGTTGATCTCACTCAAGATCAACCAGAAATAAAGGATATCTCAGAGCCACCATTGAAGAAACAGAGGCTTGAGGAAGGTGAACCTTCAAGGCATGAAAAACAAAGAAAGGAAATTGACAAAGCATCTGCTCTTGTACCAGGTGATAGGCCATATCATCATCAATTGAGGAAAGCAATAAGAGCAGGCAAGAAAATGGCCATTGAGCAAGAAAGCAGAGAAAAGTCCTTGTGGTTGGAGAAGGATATCAGAGAGGTCTATCAGGAGGAATTCTTGAGGGATGATCAATTTATTAAGACTGATGAGTTCAAGAGTTTTCTCATTTGGAACAAGTAGCAAGAAGTAAAGAAAGCTCTGCCTGAAGGTATGGAGCCAAGTGAAGAAACTTTGAGAGCTCTTGCTTCATATGATCCTAGCCTTGATCCTATAACAGTGGACGAAGCCAGAGAATTGGTTAAATCAAGTGGAATGTTGTTAACCCCAGGATGGGATCTGACTTCTGCATTCCTCATTGATCAATTGAGAAAGCAACCAGAGGGTAGCCTATCATATGAGGTTCACATTGGTGACATGATAAGAGGAAGTGGCTATGACCCTAAGTCCCAAGCTGTTGCAATGTGGTCTATGGCCCCCAAAACCCAAAAGCCATCTCTATTGAGTATAGAGGATAAGATGGAGGGGAATAAGATTATATGGACTGTACAAAATACAACAGACCTTGAAGTCTCCAAGGTAGTAACTCATTGGGCTAATCTGAATGAGGCCAAGACAGCTCAGCTGTCAGAAAGATATGCTAAATTGTTTGAAAGTTCAAGCATGGTAGCCAAGGACAGAGATTTGAAAATGATGAAGATCAAACAATTGGGAGATGAGCTGGTAGAAATAAAGGTCAAACTTGAAGAAGCCTCAAAAATAATTCCTCCTCCTCCTTTGCAAGTTGAGGTACCTGTTCAGATAAATTTGGAAGCACTTGAGGGACCTGCTAAAGACTTGGAAAAGGTGAAATTGGATGCATCCCTGGACACTATAGCCAAAATAGTGCAGTACAGGCAAGACAAAATAAAGGACAAGATGGATGCAGTTCATAAATCAGTCAGCCTATTACATCAGACCAATCAAAAGGTGAATGACTATTTAGCCACCTTGGAGCCACTCTATAGTATTTGGTCTGGGAGGAATTTATTGTTTGATAAACTTGACAGTTTACAAGAACACAGGCCTGATATCCCAAAAGTAGTGACTGATGTATTTGAAAGGATTGGCCTAATAAGTGCTGCGTCAAAGTTTTTCAAAGGAAAGTCAAACCAAGTAAAGGCTAGGTTAGCCATGTTTGATAAAGACTACAGCAAGTATTTGCCCCCGGTATATGATGACAATGGAAATGTGGTCAAGCTGGAAGATTGGAAGTTGTCAATGGGTCAGTTGGTAATCAAGCAAGATGCCTTCCTAAAAGATAATAAGGCTTTGGATGTGGAAAGAACTAACAATATAATTGATAATTTATTCAAAGTTGAAAGTGACTGTATTAAGTTTACAGCAGAAGTTAAAAATGTGACTGATTCTACATGGGAACGGCAAGTCAACTTATTACAGGAGCTACAGAGTTACGACTGGCTATCTGATGATGATGTGGCAGCTTGGGAAAAGCTAATAACAAAGAAGAAGAAAAAACCGGTTATCCAGCTGATAGAGGAGGAAGAAGAATAGATTGCACTTGGCACCTGATCTAGAATTTGAGGGAGAGCATGTTCAAACAGAGAATGATGTAAATTATCTTGTAATGGCGGTCATCATTCATATAACAAACTTGGTAACTGCTCTGAAAATATCTACAAACAAAGGTGCCAGCTGCGGAAGTTGTTTAGAATTGAAAAAATATGCCTTGCTGTCTTTATCAAATATCTTTCTGTTTGTATTTTCTTTTGTTTTCTAGTGCAAATTTCTATCATCCATCCAAAGCTTGTTGCATCCTTTCGAGGATTCCAGGATGGTTGATTAGTATAAATAGTCAGTTATTATTGAAGATAGAGGTTGGAAAATGTTTTTTGTAAAGGAGAGGTCCGGAATATAGAACCTTATTTTCTTGAAATCAAGGAAGACTGTATCAATGCATTTGATCAATTAATACAATACACTGGAGCTTTGTTACTATCATTTGATTGTCTTTACATGTGGAGTGTTTTAGTTTCCTTATGTATTTAGATTGTAAGACAGTTTAAGTACATCTTTCACAAGGTGAATGTAGGGGTTGAGCTTAAGTTTCTTTCAAGGAAAGAGTAAAATCTTAGGGGAGGTCTCTGGGAATTAAATATCTATATGTAGATTTGATGACAGGTGTAGGAATGGGAACAATGATATGTTAGGCATGTCATTTGAGTTTCATTGTATTTGTTTTAATAGATATATGTGAAGGTAGAGTTCGACTCTGATGCCCAACGGATAAGGGACTGGTTTTAGATCCATTTACATTGGTTTACCATCCAAGATATAATTGACTGAAATTTTACTTTATATGCATAATTTCCAGACTTGAGACATTTTATGACAAGTTCATAAATATGTATTTCAATGCTTTGAAGAAGCAATAAATGAGGTTAACCCTTCCCTAAGTTTAACTCTAAAAGGAAGAAGGATGAATATCCTTAAGCCATTGTTTCGTGTTGCTGTTTATATAGTCCATATCATGATGTTGTGTATCAGGATAATTTGGGTTATACTCAGAGTTTTAGCAACTTATTGAGTTGAATTTTGAAGGCAGTAACAAAGCAGTGAAGGAGCAAGTTCTCAATTCAGAGCTCAGTTGAACATTGAATTGATAGAGGTACACCCACCTGAGTATATATTACTCAAAGTGAAGAAGGTCTTAACCTTAATACCTTAGTAGTTTGTAACTTGCTAGGTTATAGCCATTGGGATTATTTGAGTAATTGACTAATCTGCAGGTTCAAACACTAACAGACACTCTAGACACAAAATAATGCTCATGTTGTTGACTTGATAGTGCTATGAAGGCAAACCAATTTTTGAATTTGAACGATTTTGGATGTTCAAATCTGGTATCCTTGGATTTAGTCTTCATGGTTCTTTGTCTCATTATTACTATCATCCTAGTGAGGTAACACTTTTTCCTTCTTTCTTAGTCTCTTACAGTTCATACTTGTTTAATTTGAATAATTTTTGAGTTCCTTGCAAAAAGGATATGACAAATAAATATGGTTATACAGGCTCTATTTCCTTTACTTGAACTTGATGTTATGATTTATCATTTAACATTTTATTATTTTGATGTTGAACTTGAAGCATATAATGATACAATGGTATGATCATGATGCTATGATTACAAGTTTATGGTGTTTTTGTTGTTTATATGATATTATGTGACATTCTAATCTGGATTCATGATTATAGCCTATATCCATTCATAATGTTTCTCCAAATCATCCCTTTTTTGTTGCATCTTTTCTATCAATTTGTCTACCATCTTCTATTGAGATTATGGAGATAAGTAAGATCAAGGTTCATGAACTTCTAGAGCTTACTTTCTCCATGTGGACCTTGTGTGAGTAGACATGCAAAATTTGAAGAAGGATTTAGATGAGCAACTCCAATACCACTAGGATTTGATAGACAATAACGAGGTGCTTTGATGCGATTGACCTGAGGCCAAGTACTTGTGCTTAAAGGACAACACACTCAGACCAATTTAACAAAAAAGAATAAGCTATTGTTATCATATATAAATGTCTGAGTATATGTTTGAATATGTATAACAATAAACATTTACATTGCTATCAATATATCTTTTTATTTGAATAATACCAAAAACCTAATGTTTGAACTAACTTACCAAAAAAAATTAATAATATATGCCTCAAATCAACATTAAATTTCACACAATTCTACGTTCCTCAATTCTTACCTTTAAAAATTAAAATTTATGAGTGGGTTGTGAAATGAATGACTCATTAATGATGTTCCTAAATGATGCAGAGGGAAGGGTGGTGGTATTCAAAACACAATGAAAGTTGATAATTTCAAGGGTTTAGGCACTATCAATCAACCACAAATGCTACAATGATCTAACTTGCTAAAGCCTTCTACAACACTCCTGAATGATGATTGTGATCTTATAGACTCCCTAATACTTGGATTCAGAGGCTTTTAGGACTCTATCCCAATTCCATACTCCTATTTCACAAAGCTTTCTCAAATTGGACTCAAAAGTCTAACAGGCTGACAACCAATCCTGCAGCAGACTTGGAACATGAATAACTCTACCTTTCCTCAAAACACTAGACAATGTGATGACATTTAGGGATACCCTTTTCTAATTTCATTAACATATCATAAGCTTTTACACAGTTGTTTTGAACAAACACCCCTATTCAGCACTGTTACCTTGATTCAATGCACTGAAATTCACTGGTTTAACAAAGGAAGTACTACACAACGGTCTCCTAATAGTCTCAAATACTAGATAGTTATTTTTTATGTCATAAATGGATCAAATCTAAAAGGGTTTAGCCTCAAGGGCTCTGCAACACCAAAACCCACAATTTATGCCTTCAAACCCTTGTTATCTAGGGCTTCCTCAAGTTTCCGATTCTACACACTCCTGCAATGAATTGAAGATGGATTCACCATCAAGTGAACATCATATAATGTTCTCAAACCCAAAATACATCCTTTGTTTGGTTAGATTTTCCACTGCTATACTTGGCATCCGTTACACTATTTTTCCACCATATTTTGCACTGTGATCACACTTGTTCCACCTGATTCTGTATGTACAAAATTAGAAGCATAATAATAAAAGTTAACAAATGGTCATTCCATGAATTAGGCCTGTGTATTCATGGAACGACTCTAAACATTATTTCTAAACCTGTTGCATAGAGAGTTAAGATAAAAGAACATTGTTCAAAACAACAGGCGCGACAGCAAGTTCAATGCAATAATAAACACATTCCAAATGATGATATTGAATGAACAACCTTGTTAATTCACTGACACATCAAAACAAATCAAATTGAGAATCTCAGGAATGAATAGACTCACAAAAATAGAGGGTTTTATTGCTGTGTATTCACCAGTCTTTACACAAAAATCTGCCCTCTGTCCCGTGACAGAGACTCCCTAAATAAGACTCCTTAATGAATAACAGAACTTCTTAAAACTACTTCAACCACCTTTCATCGGTTAGTTGAATGATTTGATCTTTAAAACAATAACCAACTCAAACTTCCCGCTAAAGCCCTAAACTAGCCATTGTTTACTTAAATATTTGAAAATTCAAATAACCAAATGACTTCATTTGAATATTTTAAACAATAAGCCCTTTCTTAAAGACTTAATAAGCTATTCTAGAATCTTACAAATAACTATTTCATGAGCAGTGTTTTTCGTCAAGGGTAATTTGAAGATACATCTTTAAATATGATTTCGTTGCTCCTACTTTCCAAGGATGGAACATCCTGAACAATTCTAATAGTCTACAGATACACAAAAATGGAATACTGAATTTCATATATGTTCAAAACAAAACATGAACATAGAAATAACATTAAAAATGTCATCTAGAAATTTCATATATGGACAAGAGAAATAAAAAAAATGGCGATCACATTCTCTTACAAGTTGATTATTGCTAGCAGAGTTTAGAAAGAAAAATATGTTGTAGTAAGTCTCCATTATGTCACAATCAATCATAAGTCATTGCATGTATAAACTGAATCTTAAACATGTTGCTGGCAGTGTTAGTTTCAGTTTTTGTAGTTTGTTAGAGTTGGATTTTATTAGGTAGCTAATTAGTTTAAATTAGCTATCAAGTTCAGATCCAGGTTTGAAGAAATTGTTCCCTTTAAAGACTACATGTAGCATGTAATCTTCTTCAATAAAATATATAGATAGTATTATTTGTATGCATCTTGTCTTTGTACTGCTATTATCTCTATAAATTTTAACATGATATCAAAGCCCACTTAGTTCTGACCTATCGTAAAGGAACTGAATCTCATAGGCTTTTATTATGTGCCCTGATACCCTCATACCAAAAATTGAGAGAAGATGGCACCTTTTTGTTAATATCAAAAAACTCATACCATAATTTAGGAGAGCAAAAGGAGATCATTTTTCTTGACAAGAAAAGAACTAAAGCATTTATATTAGTTTTCAAAGTGAAATTTACATTGTTAGAAGACTACAATCCTCAATCATCTCATGCCTTCTCTCTTTGGAAATCCCAACCAATGGGCTTTGGATTTTCACCTTGTTCTCATTCATGTTTTGTGGACATGCTAGTTCTGTACACGGGAATGTGCTTTTGAAATCACATTTACAAGCTCAATAGAACTTGACCATAAATTAGACACATGTTTCACTATACGTGTGTAGTGAGTGTATTTCTGTAGTATATAACAATGCACTACGTATTGTCAGGGAAACTATAGTAATGATGCTTAGAAAGGTCAAAGACTAAGGTATGAACCTTCTTGAGGGAGAATGCAACAATATTAAGAATGTCGTAATTGGTCACAAACCTTCCTCTATCCTAAAACACCCTCCATAGGAACCTACCTCCATCCTAATGCAAAGCTCAGAAATGGAAGGATAAATGAGCCCAAACACAATCTAAAATTTGATATCGATAGAATAATAATGTCGATTCAAACCATGGATAAATGGTAACAACTGAATCTATGATCAATAATACCAATTGATGTCTTGGGTTCTACCTTTTCTTTGCCATTCTTGGTTATCCTATGACAGTGGACACATAGTTTCCTCACGGGTTCATCATCTTTTTACTACTGTCAGGATCAGGTTCAACATATGGAAAACTTGTGCCACCTTTAGCATCATTCAAATACCAAACACCACCATCTAAGGATCTTCGAATCCTTTAATCATTCCTCACTGTCAAATCGGTCATCACAATCCATCTGACTACCGATTTACCACCTTGCATTGAATAACCACGATCTTGCATTATCTAGCAATAGTTAATAATTCATCAGCTTACCGATGTCCACATTTGACACCAGACTGAACTCAAATGAAATGAAATATAGACTATTGAAAATTTATGAAACTTTCCCTATCGGTTTCCACCATTCCCTTCACGATTGTCATAAAAAAGAGATCTTCAAAAAATTGTTTGTTAATAACAAACATAACCGATTCAAAAAACATTAAACTCCAATAAACCTGATACCAAGAATCTTATCAAACTTCAAATAAAATAATGAACTCTCAAAATGAGATTTTTATCAAAACATTCATACCGATCTTAAAATTGAACTGCATATAATACAGGTTTCAATACAACACCGCTACAAAACATTATTAATTCATTCCTCATTATTCGAATCATTCGGAAATTTTGAAAATAGAAACTATAAACAAGAGGATGAAGGATCGAAGGATAGCCAATCATTTTCTTTATTATTCCTTCCTTCGTTACATAGTTTCTTTCTCCTTTCACCGATTCTCAATCACCTACTCTACCACTACTCTATCAGTTTTTCAAAGTGTAAACATAAAGAACTTTCAAAATTGATTTCAACCGAAAACTAACTCTGTAATATAACTGACTCTCTAACGTACTGATTTCTCTAATAGTTTTTATCACCGATTAAAGTAAGCCCTAATTACATGAGAGACACTAGAATAGTATCATGGAGTTGACAACGAGGTTGTCAACTTCATGATTTTACAAACTCTTTATTTATTATGTCTTAGACTACTAGGATTTAACCCTACTTGAGTCTCACGCTCAATTACATCATGAAGACACAAAAATGGCTTACTAAGCCATGTTACAATATAAATTATCTTTGTATAATCCAAAATCTTCAAAATATTGCTAGTCATGAGATGCACTTGCATCATACTCCCGGGGACACAAAAATTCAAGTCCCATTGAATTGTCATAAGCTTCTTCCAAGTTTTCCAATTGCATGAAGGCAATAATGGAATCATAAAAATGACTGAATTGATGCCTCTCCGCACAACGTACTAGTGCCAATCTTCATGGCGAATACCCTTCTTGGCATGTGTAGTGGTACCTCCCTGGAATTCTGGGAAAAAATGCATTAGACATAATCAAATAGAGTTCTCTGACTTGGTAGATCACTTCCACATCCATACTTATGAGTTCATTATCTCAATTCCTCAATCCAATCTAATCAGACTTCAAATACCCTCCTGGGTTACCTAGTGTACCTAGCACCTCCACCATACCAAAATATCAACCAAGCTTCTCATACTAACCCTAACACCTTGGATCATCTTATCATTGTACATTTGACATGTTTCAACTCTTCACCAACTCCAAACAATCCATCTTTCATCATTCTTCACTATAGCCCTTCTATTCCTGCCTAGTAGCCCTGTCCAGATAGAAATCTGCAATTTCCATGAAATTTTTCCAAACAACCTAGTAAATTAATTATCTTTCCAAGTACCCTTTTGGGAGTTACAAAACCCATCTCAACCTCAAGACTTCATTCCTTGACTGATGAACCTTTCTACTGCTACTTGCTCTCTTTCCTAGGCCTAATTAGCCCCCTTTATCAAAGCAACCCTATACTCCACTACTCTCCAAGACTCTATGACCTTAAATAGTCTTATATTAGGTTTCCAAACCACCAATTTTCTACTTTTCTTGGTCACACTACTCGCCCAACTCCCAAACCATTAAACCCTTGTTCCTAGGGTCATAAATCTAGGGCTTTGTGGAAAATGCCCTTCCCAGCAACACACAAGTACAAATATGGTTCAAACACTCTCCAATACATCCCCCTAGACATATTCCACCATCACATTCTTACGCCAGCCATCAGATCACTCCTGTCCACCATTTGGTGCTTTCCAAGTGCACCTTCACTATGTGTTCACCAGTCACTCACTGTTCTTTCACTTTGTGCTCCACCCTGCATCAAACTTCCATAATGTACATATAATATAATTAGACATATCCCATCCAAGTCATAGAGATCACAAGGATGGGAGTGCCCTTACATAGTTAAGGTCTTCAAAACAGACCACTGACTATACCCTTAAGGAGCCAATCTTTGTCACTACACCAGATAGTTTCTTGGTGTTCTCAAGGAAAAAGAATGTAATGGAAATAATAACAAGTAAAATCCCCAAAAAATAAATGTTTTACATCCACACAAAGAAGAGATCATGCTCAGAACAACACACTAGTGTCTTGACTATCCACGGGACAGTGAGTTACTAATTTGCAGAGAATTAAATTTTATTCATTCCAAAAACCTTTCACTTCGTGCCTTTTCATATTTAGTATGATCTCTCCCCTCTAATCACATGGAATAACCTCTAAATAGACTCCATCTTCTCCCTCAAACCTAATAGCAACCTCTTAACTATTTGTAGCCGTCTGCAACAGTCAAAACTGACTGTTCACAACATGAAATACTTAGAGATTTGTTGTCAAGTTGACAAAAAAGTTGTGAACTCGACAACCTAAACATATAATGCCAAAACTAAAGACTTCTAAAGGTTTTAATGATAACCTTTATCATCCTATAACCTTTACTAACCCAACTAACCCCATTAAGCCCATTTTAGGCCATTTTTGCCATTAGAGGCAATTTATAAAATATTGCACTTTTAGTGCTTTTAGCTTCATCTAGAGGCTCTATTGGCCTTATTACAACTATTAAGACCCTTATAGGTCAATTCCATTAACACCTAACCTAGGATCAACCCTTAGTCCATTCCTAGTGACCCCTAGGTACTTTTGAGACTTCATAATGCCATTAAGGCTTACATTAAAGCTTTGATTACAATATGAGCAACATGTGATCAAAATAACATTTCAAGACCATGATAGGCCTTATTACATGTCTTGATGACCTTTGAAGGCCATTTGTCTTCCACTCCTCCCTGGGATCCATCAGTGTCCCTATGGCTCATCCTGCCTCCTACTTGTGACCTTGGTGCTCCTGCACCACATCCTCAACCCCCTCTATCAAGTCCTATCCAATGCATAGATGTTATAACCATCCATGTCAGTAGATCCTTCTTGTTGTTTATAGATTCAGCGATGATCTAAAGGTGGAGCAGGGTTGCTTCTAAATTATGACACCATCTTTCATCTTGCTTTGACATGTGTTTAACCATTGCAATAATTTGGTAGTGCATGCTCTTCTATTAGGAGTCAAGGTGGATATTTAGGGTGCAATAGCAGAGCCCAAAGGACAACAACTAAAGGTGTTTCAAAAATGCCAATTCAGGCTCTACACAGTGACAATGGAAGCAATTGGATAGAGGAATGGGACACTTCCCAAATTTGCAAAAATTTAAAGAGACTTACCTTGACACACTTATATAAGGAAATGAGAAAGCCAACTTCCTTATAAATGGAACAATGAGCCTACATAAGAAAGGGCTGATAGATCTTTCTTTGTAACCTAGGAAACAGAGATTCAACAATTATAGAGTTCAAATAGCAAAGAAGGCAATCAATTTATAAGGTGAATCCTAAAATGAGGATTAGCAGGATTAAAGCTTAAGAGCTCTCTTGCATTTAGACAGGAAACTAGGAACATCTATTTATATGATGTATAATTTTGGAAGTGAACTAGGGTATTTCCGCATGCTTCAGCTGGCATTTTCTAGTTATTTATTCAGTTTCCATTCAATTGTTTTACATGCATTTAGAAATTTTGATATATATTGTCTTTTGTATACTTCAAAGCATATTGTGGGGTATTTATTAATAGGAGGGGCTTTTGAGATATGATCTGGGATCTATGTGAACATGAAATATATTTCCATTATTTCAAGAATGGCTTGGTAATTACATATTTCTTGTTGGCCTCCAAATAAAAAGGTCTCACATTGTAGATGGGAAGTTGTTCATATCCATTTTTTCACAATTGTGATGATATATTTTAGCTGTCCTTGTGTCAAAAATATTCAGTAGTAATACTATTATATATTTTTTAGCTATTTGATCCTGATTGTCATTTGTCTTAAAGATGTCAACTAGAAGTATGACCTGATATGTTGCTAAATGCTAAGTGATAACAAATTCTAGGAGGTCACACTTATAAACCTAATGACAAATATTAATTATTCTATGAGGTCTTGCATATATGTTTCCACGGTTGTCATCTAGATGTCAGAACTTTATAGGATAATATAAGATGATGAAAGCAGTGATTCATCGTTGAGATTTTAACAGCATTTCTAACAAACTAAATCTAACACTGGGAATTGCCCACAATGTCTTGGAACATTTTAGGTTAACGTAAATATTTAATTTTGTAGGAAACAGGGCCAAATATGTTGGGCAATATCGGATTACAGACAATGAATCATTGGAAGTAGCTATGGAGGCAGCTGGGACAATCCGGTTTGCTATAGAAGCCAAACTTTCTCCTAGGCCACCAATACCAAGTCTTCATCGTCATGGTGACAATGATCGTTGGCATGATGTTGGAGTTAGTGTTACCAATGGTAACTTTTTGGTAGCCAAGGTTGGTTGATAGGAATGATGAGGTTTAAGTTACTCATGTTATGGATGCATTGATTACAAAATAGGCAGAAAATACTAGTTGTATAGTTAACATGATGGTCTGCTTTTGAGTAATTTGGAGTATTAGAGTGCTTTCAAGTTACAGCTTAAGCAGTTGTTTTTGTTTAGTTTCCTTTAATTAGGTCTGTGATATTACTCATTAGAATTCTTTGATGAATCTGAAGGATTTAATGTTTGGTCTGAGAGTGTAGTACTTCATTGGCTTTTAACATTAGCCCATGAACATTTTGTATTGTCTTGAGACAGCGAAGAGGTGTTGTTAGTGGAATTGACTTTGTTGCTCTCACTCTACTATCCTATCTTATGTCACATCCTATAGTTCTATGACTTAGTTGATCACAACTGAAATAGGACCTTGGTTGTCTCTACTTCTGGTATCTATGTTTCCTCCTATTTCTAACTTACAGTTTTTAGTTCATGGAGGCATCTTAAGGACTTATGTGCGTATTCTAGTTTGTAAGTAAGGATTCTAGTTGTTTATCCACTTTATTTTGCAATGTTGGCCCTCATGCAGATATGTCTTTCACTTCACCACAATGTGTGATGAATATTTTATATGATGCTTCTTTCCTTATGATCTATGCATATCCTTTACCAATCTACTTGAGTAAAATTTCTTTTTGATTGGTTAGTTCCTCTTGCATCGTGACCAGCTTAAATACCATGACTGATAGGTGTCTCTTCTAGTGAATTCAATTGGGATTTGTAGTAGTCCAAGTTTGTTGAAGTATGTCATACCCAGAGAGTTGGATGTGTTATCTTTCCCAATTTCAACACTTTGTCATTTCTTCTGAGGATTTAACTTGAATATCTATAATAGAAGAAGCCCTAATATTTTTATCTCTTGATCTCATCTCATTGGACTTTAATTTATGTTATATTTTAGTTACCATAAATCCCACACATATTATGAATTCATGCTGCATTTGACACTGCAATGCTAATTATAGACAACCAATATATTCAACTAAAACTAGGAATATATTGAAATGGTGTACCACAATTTTTTTTTAAACAACATTTTGGATTGGTCTCAATTTCAACCTTTCAACACTATTATTTTCGACCAGAATGCTATGCATTCGATGGTCTTTTCCATGAACAACCATGGATAGTTCAACGCTATTTTCGACCAGAATGCTATGCATTCGACGGTCTTTTCCATGAACTACCGTGGATAGTTTGATGCTAAAAGTCTATGTTAACGTCTCAATTTTGACCTTCACACCAATTGACCCAGCCGAGGTGGTGGTTTTATTCTTCCACTTCCAAGGGATTGTTGCAGTGGATAATTTGACCACTAGTCTAGTCAAAATTTTGACAATTAATCACCACATAGACAATTCGATGAAAAAAGATTGATGACAGTTTTAGTCGCCTATTCGACCAATTGTTGTAGACAATTCAACCTTATCTCATCAAAATTTAGGGCAAAATTTACTGGTGAGTATTGAAGGTAGTAAAGGATGTGTGATATGGATGTTAGAAATAACAATCCACAATACAAATGAGAGGGGGGGGGTGAATCAATTGTATGATAGAATATAAAACTTTTAACTTTGAATAGAAGCAATATCAAATCTAATGAACACAATGAATGCCAACACAATAACACAATATTTTGGTCTCAGGGAAACCATGTTAAAGGTAAAAACCCCTATGGGAATTAGCACCCACAAATGATGTACTAAGAGTATAGTATCCTTGTTAGAAGATTTAGCCCTGTTAGGAGCTTATTGAAACATTAAAGTACACAGTCCTTGTTAGATGACAGACCCTATTAGGAGTCAAGAAAAGAAAGGGGGGCTCATTGCCCAAGCTCACTGCCCAAAGAAGGTTAAATCCACCTTCAGAACTCACTATTCGCAACAAGTCTATATGAAGAAATACAAAATCTTTTGAACTGTCTGACAATAACTATCTTTGCTTGATCAGTTCCAATGAAGTTCACCAGTAATCCTCTTCTCTACATCCAGCAGACACAAGCTCACATCTTTCACAATCTTCTTTACATCACATACATTCTCACCATATCTTTTCCAAAGAAAAGAACTTACATATATACCCTATTACATTCTACATGATCAGGTCAACCAATTAGGCTTTCCTAATTACATAAAAATTTACATAAACTCTTGCTAAGATACACATGGTATCTAAAACAAGTATACAATGATTCCATTACAATAATTAAGGACTGACATCCTTAATTTACATTCACCAAACAAAATGCACCCTACACCTCTGAAGTTGGCTCCCAAATAAGTCTTCTCCAAATCACACACCATAGCTAACATCATCCAACATTATGTACCTTGCAATAATGAACGAACATCCTTCAATACCTTTTCTTTCATATCTTAAGCTCACATACACCTAATCCATATCTTTTATAAGATATACCAAAAACACAGAGACTCACTTTGTCAGCTTCCACTATCACTGTCCAGTAACCAGTCTTCACCAAAAAATTTGTAACTCATCCAATATACAGCATTACATGATGCAATATTGGATATAATATCACAACATCTTCCTATACTCTCATCTATCTTTACACATTTTGAAACATCTGTACAGTGTCTTTACACTATCATAATCAGCATGTACTCTTCACAGAGACATATGTTGACATTAGTGACAAACCATAAATGACAACAGTATGAATGCCCATTTAGTAACATAGTGATTAAACATATAAAATGTATCAATCACCACCCCATGCATTATAAATATCCAACAATCTCCCCCTTTGGCATTGATGTCAACATATGGTAAAATCCATCATCCCAAAGTTATATCAATCCAAAGCTCTGCAACCAAACAGTACTCTCACAGTATTCCTTCATACAATCTCCCCATATAGTAGGGATTTTCTCATAGCAACACTCCCCCTTTAACAGCAATGGAAAAGGGTTCCATGATTCATCAACTATTCTTCAACACCCTCCTTTCACGATCACTCCCCCTGAGGATTAGATCCCTACATCCAGTCCAAAATATGATAAGGCTCTAAAAACATCTAGATTGATGCATCCCTGCATCATTTAGTTCTGACTAAGAGGGGCCTAAACCCCAAGAATACCTCTGAGATATTCAAAGGTATCTTTTGGCAATGGCTTTGTGAAGATGTCTACAATTTGTTCCTTTGTACTAATATACTCTAACTTTATTTCCTTCTCTACCACCTTGTCTCTCAAGAAGTGATATTTGATAGAAATATGTTTAGTTTACAATGCATCACTGAATTCTTTGACATATTCTCTATACTGGTGTTATCACAATGGATAACCACAAGCTCATCAAAATTTATTCCAATGTCTTTCAACATTTTCTTCATCCAAATAATTGAGTGCAATTTATAGCAGCAACAACATACTCGAATTCAGCAGTAGATTGAACTATACAATCTTGATTCTTACTTAGCCATGAAACTAACTTTTTCCCAAGGAAAAATGCACCACCACTAGTACTATTTCTATCATCAATGTGTCCTACCCAATCAGCATCAGTATAAGCATGAAGTTCAAAGCTATCATTTATATCATACCATCAGCCATAGTCTATTGTTCCTTTCAAATATCTCAATATCCTTTTCATAGTAGCTAGGTGTGTCTCTTTAGGTTTTGTCGGATATCGAGCCATAATTCCAACAAGATTAGCAATATCTGGTCTGGTGTGAGTCAAATATTGTA
Source organism: Chamaecyparis obtusa (assembly GCA_027943335.1). Classification (NCBI taxonomy): domain Eukaryota; kingdom Viridiplantae; phylum Streptophyta; class Pinopsida; order Cupressales; family Cupressaceae; genus Chamaecyparis; species Chamaecyparis obtusa. The sequence goes on from BSBK01005187.1 coordinate 305,301, forward strand.
ATCCTCTAACCATTGATCTATACTTGGTTTGAAAAATACACTTTGATTCATCATCAAATTCCATCTTATTACCAATCACCAATGACCATGGGTGTACCAACTGGTTTATAGTCCTCCATTCCAAAAAATTTCAACATTTCCTTAAGATATTTAGTTTGAGAAATAAAAATTCCATCTTTACTCTAATTTATTTGCAATCCAAGAAAGAATTTCATTTAACCAATCATGGACATCTCAAATTCATTTTCCATTTGTTTAGAAAATTTCTCACATAGGTCATTATTTCCTCCAAAGATAATATCATCAACAAAGACTTCTATTATCAAAACTCCATCTTCACTAGTTCTTAAATACAAATTATTGTCAGCATTACCTTTTCTGAATCCAAGCCGAAGTAAGTACTTGTCTAACCTTGCATACCAAGCCCTTGGAGCTTGCTTTAGCCCATACAGAGCTTTCTTCAACTTTCATACCATGTCTCCATCTTCGGATAAAGTAAATCTATCAGGTTGTTCTATATACACTTCTTCTTCAAGATACCCATTCAAGAATGCAGATTTCACATCCATCTAATATACCTTGAAGTTCTTATGTCCAACATAAGCTAAAAATAATCTCACAAGTTCTATTCTAGCAACAGGAGCAAATGTCTCTTCAAAGTCTATGCCTTCTTGTTGTGAATAGACTTTACATACCTGTATCATCTTAAAATGGAAGCACTTCCATTTTGGTAGGTTTAGCACCCTCGTTTAGTGCATTTTCATGATAGATTTTTATTTAGGATGCATTTGCACTTGATTCTTCATTTCTAAGTGAAATTAGGGTTAGGATCCTGAGGATTCTCCTTGATTTCCTTCTTTTTTGCTCTATTTTCTAGGTAGGACCTATGTACTGGCCCTCCTAGCCTTCATCACATCTCTTCTAGGCCTCTGGGCCCTTTCCCAACATTCTGTTATGTTTTCCCATCATTCCAAGTCTCTGGCTGACCCAGAAACTTCTCTATTTCCTATGTTGACTAGCCTGAAACCTTGGGTCAGGGTTGAGGTCGACCTTGAAATTTGTCAATTTTTGGTCCCCACTTCCAGATTTAGATCATAGCGGGGCCTGAAATAAAAAATGAGCCTCCAAATCTGAATGCAGAAGGGTTTTTATTTAAAATTCATTTATTATTTTCCCTCCTTAGTTGGCTATTGTGATTGGACCATAATTCAAGGTGAAATTTGAATTAGGGGCCCTTACATTTCCCAATGAGCCTTGCCTTGAAATCTCTATATAAGCACTCTTTTTTGCCTTCATTTAATAATCACATATCAAGTAGCAAGCAAGATGTTATGAGGAGATGATGATGCAAGATTGCAAGAGGCTGATATAGAAGAAAAAGATATTGATGATGCCTTGATGCAAGCAAGCATTTTCTAGACAAGCTATTGTGGACATTCATTTGGAGCAAGAAATATTCCTTCTTCCTTGATCTACCATTTTCAACATTCAAGCATTCAAAAGATACAATCATGCGGTAGTAACCACGGATTCTGAGTTTGGTAGGAGTACTTTAGCCTTGGGGGATTGGTATGCTTTCTTTATCATATTCAAATCTATGCATTTCTCTCTCATTTCAATTCATGCTATGGTTTCAATCTAGAGGATTAGATCTTGGCATTGGACATTCAAAGCTGATCCTATGAGAAATACACACACATATTTAATTACATCTTCCTATTCGTGGAGATGGAGATCACCAAAATGGGGGTTTGACTAAGGCAAAACCCTATATAGCCACCCAAAACACCATTTTCAAATATCTACAGTCATTGTTTCAAGAGTTGCAGAGAAGATCAGGATACCCTTTTCAGAAAAATTCCAGGATCCACGATCAGAATTTCTATCAGAGCAGTGCAAGTTAAGGTCAACATAAAGGGGTCAAGGTTGACCTTTATTTGGGTCAAGGTCGACCTAACTCAGAAAAGCAAAAGATTTTTGGGTTTTCTCTATCTATGTGTTCTTGTCCTAGATTTGATTGTAGAGTTTCCAGAAACTCGGTACAGACACCAAAAAATAGGTATTTTCAGATCTACAATGTTATGAGGTATGTATTTTATTTTATCTAATTTCAGTATTCTTTGCAAGAATTTTCAAATTTATATTCCTTATCATTAGAATTTCATGTTTGTGGTTGTTGGTGTAATTAAGTATTTACTAATTACACTTTACTTAAGTTTACTTAGGATAATGCATTTGCATAATTAGTTGTCTTTGAGACACCTAGGAGTTTGCATTTCTTTTTAGCACATGGTTAGGAGATTCTCCACTTTAGGTGGTCATAGTTGTCTTCTCATACCTCTTTGTGTGTGAGATCCACCTTTAGTGCTCTTATCACATTATCATCCTATCATTGTTACACATGTTGCACATACTTTCATGTACAATGGAGGATGATCCACCTTTGGTGGACATGTGATTCCACCATGTCTAGTTGTGATCTTATCACTTGCATATCTTCTAGATATCATGCATTGCCTATATATTGAGGCATTTCTACATTGTATGTAATCAATCAATTATCCATCATTTGATCATTATTGAATTCTTCATTTGATCATATTGTCTTGTCTCTCTTGTTTTTGCTATCTCTTGAGCTTCTAGATCTTGGCTTGTATTCTTTTCCTTAAGCAAATTCTTACAGTGGTAAATATTGGTTTAGGCTCTCTTTTATGTGCATTGTTCTAAACCCCATCCATATTTTGCAACATTATATTTTAGTGTTAGATTTGTATTTTGTGTTAGATCTTACATGCATATAAAAGTAGATTTCTTTAATGCTCTTGCATTTATTTTTCAAAAATAAAATAAAAAATTACCAAACTTCTTTCAAAATACAAAAACATTTACATTTTTCATGCTTGTAGTGCTACTTTGTGTTCAACATGTATGATTTTTGTTTTGAATACTTTGATGAGGCTTTTATTACAAAATAGGATAGATCCCCTAATGAGGTACATGGAAGTGAGGATGAAAATTGTTTGAATGAGATCTCCATTGATCCTATTCCTATTTCATCCTCCTCCACAACCTCTTTAATTGACCTTTACCATAGGGTGTGTGCATGGTTACCTTCATGTTCCACTATTTGCAACATTGATACACCTAGAATGTTATATCCCAAGCCTTTGTTGATGGTAAAAGAATTCCCTTGAATAACAATTAAGGGTAAACCTAGATATCCTTTGGATTTCTTTGATAACACAGATTTTGTTTCACATGCTTATCGCACACGGAATAACCCTCAGCCTACTATTTTGGTTTCTTTACCTCCTTCCCAACCTATGCTTCCTCAAGTTCCTAGGTTTCCATCTTCCTTTAAGCAGTACGACTTAGTAGAATAATTGCATGCTACTCTTGCTAAGATATCTTTATGGGAATTGCTTCAAACTTCCCCAACGTATCATGAGGCATTGCAAAAGGCTTTATCTACCCTTCCTGCTTCACCTCCTAACCAAGAGAACATTAATTCCTTTTTGGAGTGCATTCATACTATGCCTTTTGTACCTCCTATTTTGTTTACTGATGATGATTTACCTTCTGTTGAGGTGCATAATCAATATGATGAAGGGTTCTCCCCTTAATACCACCAACACATAATAGAAACAGAGAAACAACAACAATATGCAAGAACATAAAATTGACTTCTTATTATCTCCACAAATGTGGAATTACAAACTTTCAGAATTACAATATGCAAAGCCACATGGGCATTCCCTTACAATATTATGTAGGACAAAGCCTCAAATTATTACCCAAATCTACTACCCAGAATTGTCCCCAAACTGCCTAAGACAACACTACAAACCTTTCTTATATAGGCAATTTCCACCGCCCGAGAAGGCTCTAGAATTTTAGCCCTTTAGGCCAACTAAAATAGAATTATTTATTTTTCACAATTATTACAATAGGATCGGCTCAAAAGAAAAATACAAAATATGATTTTAGGTAACCCAACTTTCGGAGGCCATAACTTTTTAACTGTAGCTCTATTTTTCTATTGTAACCACTTTTCGGAAATGCCATGATGAGATCTATAGCACTTGACATGCGCTAGCGCCAATTAGCGGGGGTCAATTACGATCCGGAACCTCTAAGACCTTCACAATTGACCTGAAAGATTTCATACCCAAAAACCTCAATAACTTCACCAATACTGATGATGTGGCAATGAAACTCAACTAGTAGGCTGAAATGACTAAGATGAACCTCCAACTGTGAAATCAGAACATTCTGAGATCATATGACCAACTTACTAAAAGTAGTAAGTTTCCATAAATAGTAGCTCTGCACAAGATAGCCCTTATTGAAAACAAAACCAGAAAAAAAAAAAATTTGGTGATGCAAGATTGCTCTTACACCTAGGATACTCCTACATCAGACACCCAGGGTAATTTGAGAAGTGACCCTGTCATAACTCAGGTGTGCAGAGGAAAACCAAGATGGTTAACCTCCTCCTTTGCTAGCCATGATGAATCTTCAATAGGTCGTCCTTTCCATTTGACCAAATACTCTTCATATATCTTGTTCCTTGTGCTTCTGCCAACACGACTATCTAGTGTGTCTTCAATCTCCTTAATATCTGAACTGGTTGCTGGAATACTCCACTGTGCTCCTGTAACCTCATCTTCAACACCTCCTTCATGATACTCTGTCAAATATAGCCCAAACTTCTTCATTTTCAGCTTGTTATATGTACCAACTAGAAATCGCTCCTTTCGCAAATGAACCATGACTTCATCTCCGACCTGAAATTCCTTATGCCTCCTTTCCTCATCTACCTTAGTCTTATACTACACATTCATCTTGGTAATATGCTTCCTCACCTCCTCATGGATGTTCTTCAAATGTTCTGCAAAATCCTCAGCTTCAGCACTACTTATTTCTCCTTTATCTATCTTCCTCAACTCAAATGCATTTCTGGGACTACTTCCATATACAAGTTGTGGATGATGTGATGAACTAAACTTCAAATCTATCTTCAACTCTTCACTTTTTGCTAGTGTCATTCTGTGTGATGCCTTAATTGGAAAACTAGCTCCTGGAAACAAATTCATCTAATGACTAATCTTTCTTACTGGTGGTAATCCATCAGGCACATTATCGGATACAACATCCTGAAACTCATTCAATAACTCTGCAACTTCTATAGGTACATCTTCTACTTCCTCTTTCCCAGCCTTTGGAATTAAGGTAAAACACATATGCTCATGCCTCATACCATCTGAGAAATTTCCTCTATTAACAAAATTTATTCTTGCATTACCACATACCTTTTCTTCTATTTCCTTCAATGGTTTTAGCTTATGTCGCACTCCATCCTTTGTCAAGGAATAGGTATTCGCACAACCATCGTGTATAGCACATCTGTCAAACTACCAAGGTCTACCCAACAAAATAGGACATGCATCCATAGATATGATATCACATAGTACCTCATCATGGTACCCGTCGATCTTGAATTTTACTAGGCACTATTCATTGACCATGACCTTGTGGTCATCCTGCACCCAGGCAACCCGATATGGATGTGGATGTTTCTTCCTCTTGAGCTTCAACTTTATCACCATCTCTTCTAACACCAAATTATCAGTACTGCCACTATCAATAATCACATCATAGCATTTACCTTCACACTTGCACCTGGTGCGAAACAGGCTCCTTTGCTCAGGCTCATTTTCACCACTCAACAGGACTCTTCTGTTAATCAGCATTTCTCCTTTTTTAGCATCTTCAGAATTTGATGATCTGGCATCTTCATCTACATATGCAACTTTGGCCTGGCCTTCATTCCTCCTATTCATCCATCCTTGGTGTTGAGGACATTCAAATGCCCTATGACCTTCTTCTCCACAGTGAAAACATGTTCCACGAAAGCCTCCTCTTCCAGATCCTTATCCTCTTCCTCTTCCTCTTCCTCTTTGATCTCTATTATTCTAATCATGGAAATGATTGGGATTATCTCCCTTATGATTCTGACTATTACTGGCCTCATCTTACTTTTTCGGATCTTCATTTCGATCTCCATATGACCGCCCACCAGATCTTCCATCATGACCTCTTCCGCTTTGTCTACTCTCAAACTTCTTGTTCAACTTTTCCTCTACTTTTAGGGCAAACTGGTATGCCTCTTCAATACTGTTCATTCGAACCAAATTTAATTCTTCTTGAATGCTCAGCCTCAACCCATTAAGGTAACGGGCAACTTTCTCCTTATTCGTTTCTACATGGCCTGCTCTAATGAGGATTCGATAGAACTCCTTTGTATACTCCTGAACAGATCTTCCCGCTTGCTTCAAACTTTGCATTTTCTTCAGTAGGTCAAGCTCATAATCAACAGGAATGAACTATCACTTCAATTTATCCACCATCCGATCCCACCTTGTGATTTTATCTTTCCCTCTTCTATTTCGCTCTAATTGAATCTCTTGCCACCAAATCTTCGCATGACCTTTCAGTCTGGCCTTCGCAAACTTGACCCGATCAGGATCCTCAATATCTTCATACTCAAAATATTCTTCACATTCATTGATCCAGTCGATCAATTCTTCTGGGTTAAGATTCTCTAAAAATGTAGGAACCTTGATCTTAGGTCTTTTCCCTATCTTGAAAATGGCTCGGAAAATCCTTTCTTCCTCTTGATTCAAAACTTCAGCTTCTTCTTCTTGATCATCATTTCCTTCTTCGGCTTCATCCTTGCTTTCGTCTCTGACATTAAGATTCATTCCTCTGTGAATCTCCTCTTGCAATGCTCGCACTTGTCTCTGTAGTTCCCTAACCTCAGGTGTTACAACACCAGCTCTTCCACCACGTTCCCTTCGTGGAGGCATTTTCACGCTTCTCACTAAAACCCTAACCATGGTCCTAGTGCAAACTGCCTCATAGTCAGCAATCTGTTTACACAAAAACCCTAACCCACGGTCCTGGTGCAAACTTCCTCACAATCAGCGATCTATTTACACACTCAAGAACTCCTACTCTGATACCACTTGATGAAGGGTGCTCCCCTTAATACCACCAACACATAACAGAAATAGAGAAACAACAACAATATGCAAGAACATAAAATTGACTTCTTATTATCTCCACAAATGTGGAATTACAAACTTTTAGAATTACAATATGCAAAGCCACATGGGCATTCCCTTACAATATTCTGTAGGACAAAGCCTCGAATTATTACCCAGATCTACTACCCAGAACTGTCCCCAAACTGCCTAAGACAACATTACAGATCTTTCTTATATAGGCAATTTCCACCGCCCAAGAAGGTTCCAAAAATTTAGCCCTTTAGGCCGACTAAACATAGAATTATTTATTTTTCACAATTATTACAATAGGGTCGGCTCAAAAGAAAAATACAAAATATGATTTTAGGTAACCCAACTTCCGAAGGACATAACTTTTTAACCATAGCTCTGTTTTTCTATTGTAACCACTTTTCAGAAATGCCATGATGAGATCTACAGCATCTAACATGCACTAGTGCTAGTCAGCTGGGGGTCGATCACAATCCGGAGCCTCTAAGACCTTCAAAATTGACTTGAAAGATTCCATACCCAAAAACCTCAATAACTTCACCAATACTAATGATGTGGCAATGAAACTCAACTAGTAGGCTGAAATGACTAAGATGAACCTCCAACTATGAAATTAGAACATTCCAAGATCATATGACCAACTTACTAAAAGTAGTAAGTTTCCATAAATAGTAGCTCTGCACAAGATAGCCCTTATTGAAAACAAAACCAAAAATATTTTATCTTTGGGTGATGCAAGATTGCTCTTACACCCAGGATGCTCCTGCATCACAATATGATGCTCTTATGGTTGTTGTTTCTATTAATCAGAATATCATTCGTAGAACATTAATTGACAATAGATCTGGGCTTAATGTTTGTAGCATGGATATGCTTAAGGAAATGAAGGCTGATCTTACAACTATTCAACCTAATAATGTCCCTATTCATGGATTTGATAATATTGCAAAGAGAACTTTGGGCATTATTACCTTACCTATTAAAGTTGGTATGGTTATTCTTAATGCACCTATTCATGTTATGTTTGGACCTCTTAATTATAATCTTCTTTTAGGTAGATCTTGGTTACATACTATGCATGAAGTTCATTCTACTCTTCATCGCAAGGTTAGGTTCATTTATAACAATTTGATGTATACGCTATATGTGGATGATGCGTCAAATCCTTGCTTAAATGTGGAATATGCTAAAGTTTTTGAACCTCTCCAACCAAGTAAACAACCTGAAAGGCCACCTAAGATTAAACAAACTGAAGCTTCATCTTCTTCTTTGACTAAGGATGATTGGGGAACATTGGACATTAATCCTTCTTTTATTGGAGAATATAAAGTTTCTAATTTGGAATTCATGAAACAACAAAATGAGTTTGAAAACAAGTTTTTACTCCTCTGCTTTTTGAGGAATTAAAAAGTAACTTTGTTGCCACCTTGATTGAAGAAACAATTGAAAAAATAAAACCTGATTGCTATGATATTGTGACATATGCATCTCCTTGGACTCCATTTGATATGGCCGATAGATATGGTTTTGGTTATCATTTTCTCAAGAAATTGGGATTTAATGGGAAAGGATGTGGTAAATACGAATAGGGTATACAAGTACCTTTGGACAACAAAATTTATGATTATACATATGGATTAGGGTTCAATCCTTACAAACAACCATAAGCTTTTCTTCTCAATGTTAATCATATATGTGGTGGACATTTTAAGTTGGTTAACCTGCTCCTCCTTGACATGGATCAAAAACCTATCTTGGATGTCTTTCCCGAAGATGAAGCCTTAGCAGATTTTTTAGGATTTTATGAGAATTTACCTACGTTTCATCGTAAATGACAGAAGCCTTATTGTCTAAATACAGAAGCTTATTTTGGAGAATATGATGAACAAAAATTTTCTCCTTTACCAATGGATTCTCTGATACATAGTAATTTGCTAATAACCGAGACTGTTGAGGTTTAAATGGATGAAAATGACTCTGAGAAGATGATAAAAATTGGGAAATGTTTGAATCAAGATGAACGTGATCAGTTGGTTTCCCTTTTACTTGAATTTAAGGATATTTTTGCTTGGACATATTTGGATATGTCGGGTATAGATTCTAAGATTGTTACTCACAATATTGTCCACAAACCAAGTGTTAAACCTGTGAAGCAGAAAATCCAAAAGATGCTAGATTCATCCGCTCTATTGATTACTCAGATTGGATTTCAATTATTGTGCCCATTTCAAAAGGAGAAAATAAGATAAGAATGTGTACTGACTTTAGAGATTTAAATAAAGCATCCTTAAAAGATGATTTCTCGTTACCTAATAATGATATGATTGTGGATTCAACAACGAGTCATGCTTTATTATCTTTTATGGATGGATTTTTTGGCTATAATCAAATATTTATTCCTCCTGAAGATCAATTTAAGACCGCATTTATAACACCTTGGGGAACATTTTGTTGGGTCATGAGGCCTTTTGGATTAAAAAAATGCAGGAGCAACTTATCAACGAGCTATGACTTTGATTTTTCATGATTGCATTCATAAGATTCTTGAGGATTATGTGGATGATATCTTGGAAAAATCTATATGAAGAGAAGGTCATGTTAATATTTTATGACAGATATTTGAAAGGATTAGAAGTTACAATATGAGATTGAATCCTAAGAAATGTGTCTTTGGAGTTGATTCTGGTAAATTATTAGGGTTTATAATCTCTAAGTGAGGCATAGAGGTAGATACTAAAAAGATCAAGGCTATTGTTAATATGCCTCCTCCTAAGAACATTTCTCAGTTGCGAAGTTTACAAGGAAAAATTCAAGCTACTCATCACTTTGTTTCCAACTTAGCTAATAGAACTGTTTCCTTTACTTCCTTGATTAGAAAGGAGACCACTTTCTCTTGGAATGAGGAATGTAAACAATCCTTTGAGAAATTTAAGGAGTATCTCACCAATCCTCCTATTTTGCAACCTGCTCAATTTGATAAACCCTTTTATCTATATACTTTAGCCACTCCAAATGTGGTGACTACATTGTTGGTTCAACATGATAGTGAAGGTAAGGAAAGACCTGTGTACTACATTAGTCAGACTTTACTCAATTACGAAACAACATATACAGATTTGGAAAGACAATATTTAGCTATATTTTATGCTTGTCAGAAACTCATGCATTATATCTTAAATGTTGAAGTCAATGTGATTGTTAAATTTGATCCTTTGAAACATCTTTTATCAAAAATTGATCTCTCTGGCCGTCTGGAAAAGTAGGTGATGTTAATTAAGGAATTTGATCTTAATTTCATTTCTCAAAATTCAATTAAAGAACAAGCTTTAACAGATTATTTGGTTGAAGCTCCTTGTCCTCATTCCGATGCATGTGTTACTTCAATAGAATTCCCCGATGAAAACATTCTAGCTATTAAACAGGATGATGTTTGGGAGTTATATTTTGAAGGATCTAGATGTAAGACATGCTCTAGTGTTGGCATTATCTTGATCCCTCCTATGAAAAAGTTGATCCCTCTATCATATAAATTGACTTTTCCTTGTACTAACAATATTGCGGAGTATGAAGCTCTTATAGCTGGCTTACGAGCAGTTTCATCCCTTAAAATTAAAAACTTGGAAATTTATGGAGATTCACAATTGATTGTAGAATAGATTAAAGGAGGTTATCAGACTAAGAATAATAAAATGACATAATATAGAGATTTGGCTCTTGATGTTCTTTCATAATTCTCTTCTTATACAATTCAAACTTTACCTAGGAAAGATAATCGACATGTGGACACCATGGCAAGCACAACTTCTTTGGTTTGTCTTGAGAATAATTTTGAAAACTTTCAATTTATTATACATACTCTTAAAAACCCTGCAATTTCTAATAAGGTTACCTCTGATTGTTTCAATTTGCATTTGGATGAATGGTATTCTCATATCTTTCATTTTTTGAAAGATGGTATTTTTCTTGAATCGGCAACAAGGAACATGTGTAATCATATAGGAAGATTGTAGCACATTATATCATTTTAGGATATATGCTTTAAAAATGCTCTTATGAGGGTTTACTATTAAGATGTCTTGGTAGAACTGAAACTCCAATAGCTTTGGCAGAAGCTCATTCTGGTTCTTGTGGGGGACATTTTGGTGGGAAATCTTTAGTTAATAAACTTCTTAGAATGGGATATTATTGGAAAATAATGGAACAAGATTCTTTCATGTTCGTTAAGAAATGTCCTCAATTTTAGCAGCATAGTAATTTGATTCATGCTCCTGCTTGTGAGCTTCGTAATCAAGTTGCTCCATGGCCTTTTAGTATTTGGGGTTTTGATCTTATTGGAAAAATATCACCAACTTCTTCTAAAGGATATACGTACATCCTGATAGCTACAGATTACTTTACAAAGTGGGTGGAAGTTGTCCCTCTCCATTCAACTACTGCAGATGTTATTTGTGATTTCATCCTTAACAATATTATAACATGGTTTGGTATTCCGTTGACGATAGTTTCGGATAATGGGACCTCATTTAAGAATAAATAAGTCACAAAATTCTTGGAGAAATATCAAATGCAATATAGATTTTTGACTCCTTATTATCCTCAATCTAATGGTCAAGCTGAAGCATCAAATAAACTCATTGAACAAATTCTGAGGAAAATAGTTAATAAGCATGCAAAAGATTGGCATACCCAACTTGCCTATGCTTTATGGGCTTATAGGAATAGTGTCCATACTGCCATGGGTACTTCTCCTTATAATCTTGTCTACGGTACTTATGCTATTATGCCTTTGGAATTGGAAATACCTTCTTTACATATTTCATTTCATGGGATAATTGACAAAGATACATTTCAAGAACAATGATTACAAGAATTAGAAATGTTGGATGAACAACGAATAAACACTTTGAAACATATAAAGGCTTATCATAAATCACTTCAGAAGAAGTATAATCATAAGGTAATTGAATGATCATTTTCAGTGGGTGATTTAGTATTATATGAGAATCAAAGAAATGTGAATTTTTTACTTGGTGAAAAAGGAAAGTTTAACCCTAATTGGCTTGTACCTTTTGTTGTAATTGAGGACTTTGGTTCGGGTGCTTACAAAATTGCTCATATGGATGGTGTGCCTTTTAAGGAACCTATCAATATTATGCATCTCAAACGTTATTATCCCTAGTGCATCTTTATTTCCTTGTGCATTTATGTTTTCCTTATAAAATGGCTATGTTTGTTTTATAGGTTATGTGCTTTTAGCAAATTATATTTGAATACATTTATACATGTTCTTTCTTTTATACATTTATACATGTTCCCTTTGATGTATATGCTTTGCTTTTATAACTTCTTCTAGTATGTTTTCCCATAACACATTCTCTGCATACAGTGTTAGATGGTTTCAAAATCTTCGGTAGATCTCTTATTGCATTAGTCAAACTTGCCTTCACAATGTTATCAAATTTAACATGACAAAATATTTTGTACCATAACCAACTGTCTGTTAAAAAGTAAAGTCCACCAAGATAACTGAGAGGGGGGGTGAATCAGTTATCAGATAAATACAAATTTTATCACCTTTAACATATTTTAACCATGTGAGAAATGTGATTAACAACCATAGAAAGATATACATACACAACAATACAATAACACAAGATATGTTGACTAGGGAACCTCTTGATCAAAGAGCAAACCCCGGTGGGAATGATGCCCACAAAAGATGCACTAGTATGAAAGTTCCTTGTGAGAGGATGGACTCTGTTAGGATTATTATAAAATACATTTAGTACATATCAATCCCTGTTAGGAGAATTTGAATCCCTGCTAAAAGATTCTAACCCTGTTAGGAGTTATGGAAGATAGAAGGACCCACTATATAAACAGCTTCAAGGGAAAGATCATTGAACACACTGTCCAACTAATCTTTGTATTACTTAATAGAATAATACCAAAAGATTACTGATCTCATAAACTTATCACTTCTCCTCTGACTGTGCCAAACCGCACCAACTACTTCATTAGATCTCAATACCAGATCTCTATACTTTGCATATCCTCTTACAACAAGTATTGCACAACTCCACAATTCACTTTCACACAATCTTACATTTCAATTACACACTACAATAAGGAAAAAATTCCTTCCTTTATACAACACTCAAATAATTACAAATGATTCAGCATACAAATTACAAAATAAAATCTTCCACACGTTACACAAAATTCCACAATTACATAAAAATGTCAACTTCCAATCAAGATAACTCTTCACTCATGTGACCTCTGACCTTGTTGTCACGTCCACATCACAATCATCATGTATTCATCATCTGTACAACTTTGCATGATCTGATTCTATCCCAATTAGGAGATATCATCCAATTTCCACAAACCGCTACTCATGAACACTGCCTGAATACTGCTTCCACTGAATTACACATAACTATCATGAATAAATGAATTTTCATATGCGCTCTTAACCATGATCTTATAAAACATCATAGATTAAATGAATACTCCCCCATAGGATATATTCAGCATTCATTCCTAACAATCTCCCCCATTGGCATTGATGGCAACATAGATGAAAAAACATCCAAGTTCCATGAATACCAACACTGCAACACTCCTACTTTGAAATGATTCTCAAGATCTCTTCATCAATCAAAGCTTGCTTCATTTTCCTATTCATGCTCAAATATTTTAGTTTTCCATTTTATATTTCTTGTAACCTTCTCCCTCAGATTCTCTTTAACTAGATGTATTTTCATGTATCCTTCTCCCCATTGACATCAATGACAAATTATGCATCACTATGTCAACAATAACTTCAATGTCAAAAGATACTTTTTAGAAAATACATTCACTAGAGTCCTCATGACTCACCTAAAAAACACATACTCCCCCATAAAGGAAGTACCAACATCCAGTCTAGAAGAAAGATAAGGCTCATATACCACTGGACTGATGCAACAATCTGCATCACTTCTCAAAAGTAGGTTGGGGCATAACCCCAAGCATACCTCTCAGATACTCAAATGTATCCTTAGGAAAAGGCTTTGTAAATATATCTACAATCTACTCTTTTTTTCTTATATACTCCAATCTAACTTCTTTCTCTGCAACTTTCTCTCTCACTACATGATACTTTATTTCTATATGTTTTGTCTTAGAATGTAGTACAAGATTCTTAGACATACTAACTGTACTAGTGTTATCACAGTGTATAAAAATAGGCTCATCAAATTTTATTCCAATATCCTTCAACATTTGTTTCATCCAAATTATGTAATTAAAATTTTTTGCTGCTACTACTTACTCTACTTCTGGTGTGCTTTGTGAAATACAGTTTTGCTTCTTGCTTAGCCAAGAAGCCAATCTTCCTCTAAGGAAAAATGCTCCACCACTAGTACTCTTTTTGTCATCAACACTATGATGCAGGAGCATCTTGGGTCCTTGACAATCCTATGTCACCAAAAACATATTTGATTTTGTCTGTGTTTCTCAGCTCCTGCTTTGACCGAGTTGGTTAGGTTTTTCTTGGTTCACCTAAACTGGGAAGGCCTTACAACCTGAGATGTATGAATTAATTTGAAGATAATATAACAAAGAATCTACATTCTCTCTCTCACTTTTGTGTGTTGTTTCATCCATGTGTTATTCTACAAGGTGGATCTGGTTAGGGTGAGCCTTTGGCCCCTCTCCCCATCCTTGCATTAGGTGGTATCAAAGCAAGGTGAGATCTGGATCTAGGTTTGTGAATCTAGATTTGGAGGTTCCTTCTTGGGAAGCCCTAGTTGAATTGTTATGGGGTAGAAGATTGTGATATGACCTGCAATTGCAGAGGGTTTTCAAGATGGTTCGTGGGAGGCAAGATGAGGATCCAGGATTGGCAGACATGTTAAGACAACTTGCTGCTAGATTAGAAGTTGTTGAAACAGCCCAGGGAAGAGGAAGACACCTTGAAGATGTTAGTGATGATGAAATTGAGGTAGAACAAGGTGATGTAGAACATGCACCTATAATGGATCAGGATGAGAAATATTATTGAAGGCTTCGACAATTTTGAAGTCTACACCACACTTTAATCCTCTTGAGTATGGTGGAAAATTGGATTCTGATGAATTAGTGGATTGGATCACTGAGATGGAAAAGTATTTTGAGTATGAAAATGTACCTGAGGAAAAGAAGGTGAAAATTGCAAGCACAAAATTGAAAAGTCATGCATCCTTGTGGTGGGAACATTTGCAACTGGACAGAAAGAGGAAAGGCAAAGACAAAATCAAGGTATGGAATAAAACGGTGAATAAATTGGAAGGAAAGTTCTTACCTTATGATTATCAGATTAACCTAGTTAGGTGAATGCAAAGTTTAAGGTGGAAAGATAGCTCGATAAAGGAATATACTAAGGAATTCTATAGATTAGATATTAGATTTGGACATGATCAAGATGATGTGGAAAGAATTGCTAGATACATGAATGGTTTGAGAGTTTCCATCCAAGAAGAAATCAGTTTGGTCAAATTGGAGAACATTAAAGAGGCTTACCAATTTGCATTGAAAGATGAGGAGAAATTGAATAAGAGACATCAGAAAAGACAAAGAGGTAGAGTTGGTAGAGTCCCTAGAGGAAGAGGTAGATCTCATGGTGAAAACATTAGATCCGAACCTGAAAAGATAACTCTGGATAAAGGCAAGACCGAGTGGAAAGGTGAAATTTCATCTAGAGGCAAAGGTAGTAACTACCGAGGTGGTTATAACAGAGGTGGTTTCCAAGGAACTTGTTACAATTATGGAGAAGAAGGACATAAATCATTTGAGTGTACACATGCAAGTAAGAAGTCTGGTAGCAGTATAAATGATTTGGTGCAAGAAGAGTCACCGAATGAACCTGAGAAGGAAAATAACTTGATGGTAAGGAGAGCACTTTGGAATGAAGGTAAAAAGGAAGATCCGGTAAGGAAAAAAAATTTCAAGACCAGATATAGAGTTTCTGACAAATTTTGGAAGGTAATCATTGACAGTGGTAGCTCAAAGAATCTGGCATCTGAGGAGATGGTCACAAAGTTGCAGTTGAAAAGATTGGAAAATCCAAAGCCCTATCAGATTTCATGGATCAAAGATGAGCATACACTCTTGGTAAGTGAACAATGTTATGTGAATTTGAAAATTGGAAAGTACTATGATAAGGTGTTATGTGATATCATGTCTATGGATTGTTGTCATATTTTGTTGGGTAGACCTTGTCAATATGATAGATATGCTATATATGATGGGAGATTGCATAAATATACTATTTGGGCTGATGGGAGAAGACAAATATTATTACATTTGATTGAAGAACCTATTAGTAATGTTTGCACATCTGTGAAAGTTTTCTTGATGAAAGGAATAAAGTTGGTTAAGGATTTAAAGAAGAATGATGTGTGTTTTGTTGTGATTCCTAATAAACTGAGTAAGAGAACAAAGGATAATGTCCCTGAGGAGATTGATAAGTTACTCACTGAGTATAGTGAAATCATTTTTTATAATGTACCTAATGGTTTGCCACCGAAGAGAAGTTGATCATTGCATAGATCTATCCCTAGAGCTAGTTTACCGAACAAGGCACCTCATCGGTTGACACCTACCGAGAATCAGGAATTGAACCAACAGATTCAAGAATTGTTGCAGAAAGGTTTAATCAAAGAAATTTTGAGTCCTTGTGTAGTACCTATGGTATTGGCACCTAAGAAGAATGGAGAATGGAAAATGTGTACTGATTCCAAAGCAATCAACAAGATAACAGTGAAGTATAGGTTTCCTATATAGAGAATGGATGACATAATGGATAGTTTGACTAGAGTAAAGTATTTTACTAAAATTGATTTGAAAAGTGGGTATCATCAAATTAGAATCAGAGAAGGTGATGAATGGAAGACTTCTTTCAAGACAAAAGAAGGTTTGTATGAGTGGTTGGTTATGCCTTTTGGTTTAACTAATGCATCAAGTAATTTTATGAGGTTGATGAATCAAGTTTTGAAGAAATTCTTGGGTAAGTTTGTGATTATATATCTTGATGATATTATGATATTCAGTAAGACCATAGAAGAACATTTGTTGCATGTTAGGCAAGTTTTGAAGGGATTGAAAGAAGAAAAGTTGTTGATAAATCTAAAAAAGTGTTCATTCATGAAAGAGGAGATTGTGTATTTGGGATTTGTGATTTCAGCTAATGGTTTGAAAATGGATCCTGAAAAGGTTGAAGCTATTTTGAATTGGCCTACACCTGAGAATGCTAGTGAGGTAATATCATTTCATGGTTTGACAAGTTTTTACCAAAAGTTCATTAGGAATTTTAGTTCAATTTTTAATGCTATGACTGAGCCTATGAGAGGAGATAAAAGAGAGTTCAAGTGGACACATGGAGCTGATAAAAGTTTTGAGACCCTGAAGCAGAAGGTTACTGAATTACCTATTTTGGCATTTCTTGATTTCAATAAGGTATAAGTGTAATGTGATGCAAGTGGTAGTGCAATTGGAGTTGTGTTGAGTCAAGAAGGTAAACCTATTGCTTTCTTTAGTGGAAATTTGAATGATCCAAAAAGGAAATATTCTGTGTATGATCAAGAATTATATGCTCTTGTTCAAGCACTGAAGAAATGGAGACATTATTTGATGTCGAGTGAATTTGTGTTGTATATCGATCATAAGGATTTACAGTATTTGGGTAGTCAGAATAAGTTGAATCAGAGACATATGAAATGGGTTGAGTATTTGCAGAGTTATACATTTGTGATCAAACATAAGAGTGGAGTCACTAACCGAGTTGTTGATGCATTGAGTAGAAGAAGATCTTTGATGACCGAGATGAAAATTGAAGTTCCAAGCTTTGATGACATGAGAGATTCTTATGAATTTGATCCTATTTTTTCTAAGCCATGGAGAAAGTGCAGAGCACCTATTCAAGATCAACCAAGTACTAAATGGGATGAATATTTTATGCAAGGAGGTATGTTGTTTAAAGGTATTTAGTTGTGTATGTTGAGAGGATCAATGAGAACTAATTTGATAAAGGAGAAACATAGTAGTGGTTTGGCTGGACATTTTGGTGTTGCTAAGACATTGAATTTTCTTAAGAAGAAATACTTTTGGCCACAATTGCATAAAGATGTTTGGAAATTTGTGAAAAGTTGTGGAGTTTGTCAAGTTGCAAAAGGAGTAAGTCAAAATACTGGATTGTATACACTGATTTTTCTACCTGAGAAACCTTGGAATGACATCAATATGGATTTTATTCTTGGCTTACCGAAGAGAGTAAGAGGTAATGATTCTATATTTGTTGTTGTGGATAAATTTTCTAAAATGGCACATTTTATACCCTATAGAAAGACATCAGATGCATTACATGTAGCGGATCTTTTCTTTAAGGAAGTTTTCAGATTGCATTGATTATCGAGGAGTATTATCTCTGACCAAGACAGTAAATTTGTTGGATACTTTTGGAAGACTCTTTGGAGAAAGTTTGGTACTGAGTTGAAATATAGTTCTACATTTCACCCACAAACCGATGGACAGACAGAAGTTGTGAATAGAAGTTTGGGTAATCTTTTGAGATGTTTAGTTGGAGACACACCAAGTAATTGGGATTCTATATTGGCACAAGCAGAGTTTTCCTACAATAATTCAGTGAATAGGAGTACTGGAAAAACACCTTTTGAGATTGTAAATGGCATACAACTGAGGGGTATATCATATTTGAGAGACATTGCTAATGAAAGAAAGAGAAGTGCCGAAGGAGTAAAATTTGTTGAGTACATGAAGACATTGCATGAAGATGTGAAGTTTAAGCTGGAAAAGAGTAATTAGAAATACAAAGATAGAGCTGATAGATCAAGAAGACATAAGACTTTTGATGTTGGTGATGAAGTGATGGTTCATTTGAAGAGAGGAAGATTTCTTGTTGGAACATATGGCAAGCTGAAGATGAAGAAGTTTGGACCTTGCAAGATTTTGAGAAAATTTGATAGTGGAAATGCATATGAGATTGAGTTACCTAATGACATGGATAGATCACCTATATTCAACATTGTTGATTTGTATGAGTTTCATGAACCTGATGAAGACATGACAGTACCGTTGGATTATCCTAAGAAGTAGAATGAAGAAGTTGAAAAGATTTTGGAGCAAAGAATTGGTAGAAGCAAAAGAGGAAAATAGTATATGGAATATCTAGTAAAGTGGAAGAATAGACCAATTGAAGACAGTTCATGGATTTCATAGTCTGAGTTGGATGTAGCTCTGATCATACCCATTTCATGATTCAGAGAATCATTTCAAATAACCCCAGGTATCTGATGCAGGAGCATCTCGGGTCCTTGGCAATCCTGTGTCACCAAAAACATATTTGAGTTTGTATGTGTTGCTCGATTCCTGCTTTGACTGAGTTGGTTCAGTGTTGCTCAATTTCCTTTGTTCGCCAATGTTGGTTAGTTATCTCTCTGGAACTCAGTGAATTTCCCTGGCACTCGGTGATGCTTGTCTGGCGCTTGGTTTCCTTGCTTACCAAAATGTTTGTTTTGGATTTCTTTTGAGGCCAACTTGTGCATTTAATTTGGGTCATAGATTTAATGTTGGTATCCATCATTGGGAAGCATGTGGACCTAGATCTCATCATCCCTTCTATTGATTATGGATCTAAAGGCCGACTTGGCTCGGTAGCCTCTTGTATAAATGTAGTTGTTGGGTTAGTTTTTTGGGAGTCAGCTCTAGATAAAAGATTGAAGATAGAAAATTAGAGATTGTTGGCAGATCCTCACATGTTGGAGGACTTATGTACTTGATTGTAATGTCTAGCCTAAATTGAGAAGGTCTTACAGCCTGACATGTATGAATCAATTTGAAGATAATATAAGAAAGAATCTGCATTCTCTCTCTCACTATTGTATGTTGTTGCTTCCGCGTGTTGTTCTTCAAGGTGGATTTGGTTAGGGTGAGCCTTTGGCCCCTCTCCCCATCCTCCCTTGCATCACACTACCTCCCCAATCTACATATGTATATGCACATAGAGTAAAGTTATCATATTTTTCATACCACAATCCATATTCAATTGTGCCTCTTAAATGCCTCAGTATCCTTTTTACTACTGCATAATGTGAGTCTCTGGGATCAGCTTGAAATCTTGCAACAATTCCAACCGTATGTGATATGTATGGTCTTGTATGAGTTATATATTGCAATCCTCCAATCATAGATTTGTACTTCTTCTGTTCAACTGCAAGAGTCTCATTTGTGCTAGATAACTTGTATCCAGTTATCATAGGTGTTCCAGCTAGCTTACAGTTCTCCATTCCAAATATCTTCAATAAGTCATTCAAGTACTTTTTTTGACATAAGAAGATACCATTATTGTTCTATGTCATCTGCAATCCTAAAAAATATTTCATCTCACCAATCATACTCATTTCAAATTCAGTCTTCATTTCATCTGCAAATTTATCACTAGCTTCATATTCTCCTCCAAAGATAATATCATCAACACAAATAACTAAAACCAACAAACCATTTTCAATTTCTTTTTTGTACAAGTTGTTGTCTGTTGTGCCTTTAGTAAATCCTAATTTTATCAAATACTTATCCAGTCTTGCATACCAAGTTCTAGGTGCTTGTTTAAGTCCATATAAATCTTTCTTCAGTTTACATACCATATCTCCTTCATGAGTCAAGGGAAAACCTTCAGGCTTCTCAATGTAAACTTCTTCTTCTAACTCTCCATTCAAAAATGTTGACTTCACATCCATCTGATATAGTTTAAATTTCTTGTAAGCTGTATAAGCCAAAAACATTCTTACTACTTCAATTCTTTATACAGGTGCAAAAGTTTCTTCATAGTCAATTCCTTCTTGTTGTGAGTATCCTTTACATACCAATCTTTCTTTATTCCTTACAACTTCTCCTTGTTCATTCATCTTGTTCCTGAATACCCATTTAGTTCCTATAACATTCTTATCTTTAGGTCTAGGGACCAATTCCCATGTCTTGTTCTTTTCAATTTGATCTAGTTCTTCCTTCATAGATTTAATCCAATGTTCATATTCGCTTCACTAGTAGATTTAGGTTCAATTTGATAAATTAAACACAATTGTTCTTGTACCTTATTTCATGTCAAAACTCCTCTATCTATGCTTCCAATCATCTGCTCAACAGGATGATTTCTTGATAGATTCTTGTTAGGTGTCACTGTCTTAGTTCTTGCTTCAGTTGTAGGTTCTTCTGTGATTTCTTCAATGTAGCCTTCATTCTACAAATACCTGTCAGTTTCATAGAATAATTCAACATTCTATGGATTAGTTCTAGGATGAGTTCCTTCATCTAATTCATAGTCAAGCATTCTTTCCTAAATTTTGAACTTTTCATCAACTTTAACATTTGCGCTCTCAACAATAGCCTTAGTTCTCTTATTATAACATCTATAAGTTTTTCTCTTTAATGAATAACCAAGAAATATACCTTCATCACTTCTAGGATCAAACTTTTCAATGTCATCATCTCTCTTAATATAACATTTACTTCCAAAAATTATGAAATACTTAACTGATGGTGCATGTCCAAACCATAGTTCATAAGGTGTCTTGTTTGTGTCTACTCTAATCTATACTATGTTCATTGTATATACTGATGTGTTCATTGCTTCTCTCCAGAATATATTTTCCAAATCATTTTCAAATAACATGGCTCTTCCTACTTCAATTACTGAAATGTTTCTTCTTTCTACAATACCATTTTGTTCAGGTGTTCTAGGGGCTGAAAACTGTCTCTTAATACCATTCACTTCACAAAAAGTGTTAAATTCTTTTGAAGTAAATTCTCCACCTCTATCTGATCTCAAACATTTAATCTTCATTCCAAATTCATTCTCAACTTTGTTCTTATTTACTCTAAACTTATCAAATGCTTCAAAATTTTCTTTAAGGAATGAAATCCACATCATTCTTGTAAAATCATCAACAACAATCATAAAATACCTTTCTCCATAGAATCCTCTAGTCCTTGTGGGACCACTCAAATATGTATGAACAATTTCCAATTTCTCTGTTGTTGTAAACTTCTTGTTGGGAAATGAGCTTCTCTTCTACTTAGTCGTCACACATTCCTTGCAAATCATGTTAGTAGGTTTTATAATCTTAGGAAAATCTCTTACTACAAGTGTATTACTCACTTTCACAATATTATCAAAGTTTATATGACAAAATCTTATGTGCCATAACCAACTATCATAAATCTTAGTAATCAAGCATGTCATCTTAGTAGGATTCAACTGAAATACATTACCTTTGGTTCTTGATCCAGTACCAATCAAATTACCATCCTTGTCTTTGATTACAAAATTTTTCTCAGTAAACCAAACTTGATATACCTTATAAACCAGTTTTCCAACACTCAAAAGATTATGTTTCAATCCATCCACAAAGTAAACATCATATGTATTAGTCTTTCCATCAAGAGTAATAGATCATATACCTTTTATCAAACAAGGTGCATTGTTTCCAACTCTAACAATTCCTCCATCATAATTGTTAAACTTTATGAATTTCTTCATGTCTCCAATCATATGATGTGAACAACCACTGTCTATAATCCAATCAGATTTATTTTCTACTTGAGAAACTAAATCTTTTTCTACATTAACTTATGTTCAGGATTTTCTTCTTTAATTGCTATAAATCCTATGTCATCATTCTCATTATCACTTTCACTTAGAGATTTCTCCATACTAGCTTCAAATTCTTCATTGTTAGCATAATAACATTCTTTATATCTTCTAGGTTTAAAGTTCTTTCTATACTTCTTTACTCTCTTAGGACATTTAGATGCAAAATGACCATATTCTTGATAAGTCCAACATTTAAAAAATTTCTTATAGTCTGGTTCTCTTTTCACAAGCAAGGCAATTCCTTCTTTAACTTCTTGTCTTCTTCATTCCTGGATCTTCTGCTACTAGCATAATCTCCGCTTACACTAATGCTTCTTGACAAAGTAGGGTGAATACTAAGTGCGCTGAATGTTGTCTCCATTCTAGGTAGATCTCCTAATTGTCTCAAGTTCATCTATGTTGCTTCTAATATTTCAAGAAGAGTTTCTCTAGTGAAATTCTCAGTGCAAGGTATAACTTTCTCAATCATCTACGTTGTTTGCTTAAATGCAGGAGTCAATGTCCTCAGAATTTTCCATATCACTTCATTCTCTATCTCGATTCCTTCACAAGATTTTATACCTGCAAATAATTTCTTACATTCTACCAATATAGCTTCTAATAGATTCATCTTCCATCATTCTTATATCTTCAAATGCACATATCCAATTATGTAATCTGACTTTCTTTGCATGTTCATCACCTTCAAAAGTAGATTGTAAAGCTAACCAAATTTCATGAGATGTTTTTAGATATTTTACCTAACTGTACTCATTTTTCAGAAGGGATGACAAGAGTGCTTCTCTAGAGAGTATGTTACACATGAATAGATCTCTCTCATCATCAGTACATTCTTCAATTTTGCCTTCATCAATGATAGTCTTCTTGTTCTTTGTGATTAACCAATATCCTGGTCCTAAACAAAGCAAATGTGTCTTCATCTTTTCTTTCCAGCTGTCAAAATTCACTCCAACAAACTTAGGGCTTTCTTTCCTGAAATGACTCACCATGGATCTCCTCAAGTATTTAAACTTTTCCTTCAAGGACCTACTGCTTTGATACCAATTTTTAGAAAGTAAAGTCCACCAAGATAACTAAGAGGGGGGGGCGAATCAGTTATCAAATAAATATAATTTTTATCACCTTTAACTAATTTTAACCATGTAAGAAATGTGATTAACAACCATATAAAGATATACATACACAACAACACAATAACACAAGATATGTTGATTAGGGAACCTCTTGATCAAAGACTAAACCCCAGTGGGAATGATGCCCACAAAAGATGTAGTAATATGAAAGTTCCTTGTGAGAGGATGGACTCTGTTAGGAGTCTTATGAAATACATTTAGTACATATCAGTCCTTGTTAGGAGACTTTGAATCCTTGCTAAAATATTCTAACCCTGTTAGGATTTATGGAAGACAGAAGGACCCACTGTCCAAACAGCTTCAAGGGCAAGATCATTGAACACACTATCCAACTGATCTTTGTATTACTCAATAGAATAATACCAAAATATTATTGATCTCAACAACTTATCACTTCTCCTTTGAATGTGCCAAACCGCACCAACTGCTTCATCAATCCTCAATACTAGATCTCTATACTTCGCATATCCTCTTACAACAAGTATTGCACAATTCCGCAATTCACTTTCACACAATCTTACATTTAAATTATAGACTAAAATAAGGAAAAAATCCCTTCCTTTATACCACACTCAAATAATTACAAATGAGTTGGCATACAAATTACAAAATAAAATCTTCCACACGTTACACAAAATTCCACAATTACATAAAATTGTCAGCTTCCAATTAAGATAAATCTTCACTCATGTGACCTCTGACCTTTCTGCCACATCCACATCACAATCATCATGTCTTCATCATGTGTACAACTTTTCATGATCTGATTCTATCCCAATTAGGAGATATCATTTGATTTCCACAAACAACTACTCAGGAACACTGCCTGAATACTGCTTCCACTAAATTGCACATAACTGTCATGAATAAATAAATTTTTGTATGTGCTCTTAACCATGATCTTATAAAACATCATAGATTAATTCCTCAACTCTGCATAGCTTGATCTTCAATATCCCACGTGCGCTAATACAAACATTGTCTACTTCACTGCTAATCTTTAGCAGATCACTATGTTGACATCACTGACAATCACAGTCATGAATATAACAACTGCTACAAAATGACTGTGAATACTCCCCCATAGGATATATTTAGCATTCATTCCTAACACTTTCATCTACCTTCACAATAAAATAAGAGGCTCCATATGTATTTAATTCAAATACATTACCTCTAGATTTAGTACCGGTTGCAATCACCTTTCCTTCCTTACTTCTGATAAAACATTTACCATTATTGAATTGTAATTGAAACTCTTTGTCCATCAACTGTCCAACATTCAACAAGTTATGCTTAAGTCCATCAACAAGTAGTACATTATCAATGTTAGTCTTTCCATCCAGAGTAATAGATCCTACTCCTATGATAGGTTTAGGAAGATTAACTCCTATGATAGGTTTACGAAGGTTATCTCCAAACCTTACAACACCACCATCATACTTCACTATTTAACAAACTTATTTTTGTCTCTAGTCATATGATGTGAACAACCACTATCTATAATCCATTCATTTTTCTTATCAACATGTGACACTAAAGCCTTTTCCTCATGTACTGGTTCATCTCTAATAGCAACAAATCCAATCTCCTCATAATCTAAATCATCATCATCAGAAATACCTTCACTAGCATAATAACATTCCTTATCCTTCTTAGACTTGAAAAACTTAGGCTTGTACTTAGGAAATCTTGTAGGACATCTAGATGAAAAATGACCAACCTTATTGCATGAAAAACATTTCAAAGGTAATTTTCCTTCAAATTTACCCATACCTCTCTTTTCTCTTTTAGCGATTAGTGCAACAAGTTCATCCATCTTTCTTTCTTCAGCCATTATTTGTTCCCATTCCTTAGCATATTATCCAAACTCTTCTTTCAAGCTCTCACTACTGGTGCTCAGAAGTGCAGACATTATCTTCTTGTGTGCAGATGCCTTAAATGCAAATTCAACTTTAGGTACAGAGGCTCCCATTTCTATAGCTTCAAAAGTAGTTAGCTTTGCAATCAACATCTCTCTTCTAAAGTTTGAAGTCAAAGGTATAATCTCTTGAATAGATAGAGCCTTAAACTTGTAAGTAGGAGTCAATGATCTAAGGATCTTCGCAACGACTTCTTCTTCATCATAAGTGCCTCCATAGTTTTTGATTCCGACCACAACTTCTATAACCCTTTGAACATAAGCCCTAATGCTTTCATCATCATTCATTTGTAGCTTCTCCATCTTTTTTTTCTAGTTCTGTCACTTCATTTTCTTGGTATACTTGTCTCCTTTATATAGTGCTTCTAATCTTTTCCAAATCTGGTGTGCCAAATCCAAGTCTTTAACTTTAGTAAATTCTCCTTCAGAGAGTGTG
Organism: Chamaecyparis obtusa; assembly: GCA_027943335.1. Classification (NCBI taxonomy): domain Eukaryota; kingdom Viridiplantae; phylum Streptophyta; class Pinopsida; order Cupressales; family Cupressaceae; genus Chamaecyparis; species Chamaecyparis obtusa. Next base: position 331,561 of record BSBK01005187.1, read on the forward strand.
ATGATCAATGCTTCTCTTGCAACCATGTTGTAAGAGAATACCTTCTTCTCATCATCAATAGCCGATGGCAAGTCATTCTCAGTCTTTATAGTCACCTTATTCTTTGTGATCAACCAATAGTCAATGCCCAAACATAGAAAATGAGTTTTCATCTTGTTCTTCCAACTGTCAAAGTTTTCAGGATCAAATTTTGGACCATCCTTCCTATAGAATGCCATCACCAAGATCACCTCAAGCTATTAAGCTTTCTCTCTAAGGACCAGTAGCTCTGATACAAAATGTTAGGAATAACTATCCATAATACAACTGAGAGGGGGGGGGAGGGCGGGGGAGGGGGGGGTGAATCAGTTGTATGATAAAATATTAAACTTTAAACTTTGAATAGCAGCAATATCAGATCCAATGAACACAATGAATGCCAACACAATAACACAATATTTTGGTCTCGGGGAAACCTTGTTAAAGGTAAAAAATCCAATGGGAATTAGCACCCACAAATGATGTACTGAGAGTATAGTATCTTTGTTAGAAGATTTAGCCATGTTAGGATATTATTGAAACATTACAATACACAATCCTTGTTAGAGGAAAGACCCTGTTAGGGGTCAAGAAAAGAAAGGGGGGCTCACTGCCCAAAGAAGGTTAAATCCACGTTCAGAACTCACTATTTGCAACAAGTGTATATGAAGAAATACACAATCTTTTGAACTATCTGACAACAACTATCTTTGCTTGATCAATTCCAATGAAGTTCACCAGTAATCCTCTACTCTACATCTAGCAGACACAAGCTCGCAGATTTCACAATCTACTTTACATCACATACATTCTCACCATATCTTTTCTAAAGAAAAGAACTTACATATATACCCTATTACATTCTCCATGATCAGGTCAGTCAATTAGGCTTTTCTAATTAGATAAACATTTACATAAACTCTTGCTAAGATACACACAATATCTAAAACAAGTATACAATGATTTCATTACAATAATTAAGGATCGACATCCTTAATTTATATTCGCTAAACAAAATGTACGCTACACCTCTTAAGTCAGCTCCCAAATAAGTCTTCTCTAGATCACATGTCATAGCTGATGTCATCTAGCATTATGTACCTTGTGTTGACCAATGAACATTCTTCAGTACCTTGTCTTTCATCTCTTAAGCTCGCATACACCTAATCCATATCTTCTGTAAGATATAACGGAAACACAAAGACTCACTCTGTCAGCTTCCACTGTCACTGTCCAGTAACCAGTCTTCACCAAAATATTTTTAACTCATCCAATATGCAACATTACATGATGCAATATTGGATATAATATCACAAAGTCTTCCTGTACTCTCATCTATCTTCACACTTTCTGAAACATCTGTACAGTATATGTACACTATCATAATCAGCCTATACTCTTCACAGAGACATATGTTGACATCAGTGACAAACCACAAATGACAACAATATGAATGCCCATTCACTAACATAGTGATTAAACATATAAAATGTATCAATCACCACCTCATGCATTACCAATATCTAACAATGGATACATGGAATGCAAGGGGAGTGAGTTGTTGAGTCATTAAGGTTTGTATTATACAAAAGAATGCATGTATAGTTTAGCCCTAAATTTATCAAAATTGAAGATGATTAATTAATTTATTAAGTTGGAGGAATTAGGTACAAATATTTATAAGATTGCATACTCACATGTATGTGAGTTATAAATGGGGTTACTGAGCATTCTCACACATGAAGGATTGTGAAGGGGACAAAAAGTTGTGTAAAATAATGACATACTTAGATTATAATCCTTGTAGATGGATTTATTTTCTAGGAATAAAAGGACAAAGATTGAGGATGATGTGGTAGTCATAGGGATCAATTAGTATTAATTAATTAACTCATCAAGTATTCATTATTTAATTAGGTTGGAGGAATTTGAGACTAAGGATAATTAGTTAAATTTGATTAATCATCCTTAGGAAAGAATTAAATAATAACTAATGGTTTAATTAATTAATTAATTATTGAAAGATCGGTGGTAAAATTTTAACGTCTATAGCTATGTTGCAACTTCAATGTGACATGTGTGCAATATGGAGTGTTATATATAATAGAGGCATTATTAAGTTAGTCATAAATCACCCAGTTTCTTCTTAATTTGACCTAATTCATTAAAAAGTGTATTTGAGGTATAGGTGGGAATGGTAGTGGTATGAGGAGTATGAGAAATAATGGATATAACATAAAGAGGATGAGCCATAAGAGATACAATCATATCATTAAAAGGAGAAGCCACAATATAGTTAAGGTGATCACAAGATGATGAGGAGGGGTATATTGAACATATGTATGGGGTCAACATTAGTAGCCACATGGGTATGAGTAAATGTGGGAGGTGGAGGAGTAAGAGAAAAACTAGTGGAAGGAAAAGTGGCGGTGACACTAGACTTGTAGGAATAAAAGAAGAATGACTCAAAATAGAAATGATAATATTTGAGTTAGAGGCAATTAATGAGGTAGTTATAGTGTTAGAGGAAGAAGGATTATAACAAAGTGAGAAGTGGGTGAATAGAATAGATGATTAACCTTTGGCAAAAGCTACAAGAATAATATTATATTATAAATATGTATATTGTCATAAGGAGATCATTTTAATGCACCATACAAAATAGTAGCTAATTATTGAGTGGATTTAGTACAAGTAAAATAATAGGTAGTTATATAATAGTTTAAAGATCTTGCTTGGAAACATAAGCATTAAGATCATAATCTTGTTGGTTTTTATGATCTTTGAAATGTTTTTCAATACATATAAATAATGGTATAATTATCATTAGAAAGGGTATAAATCATAGGATTTTGGTGATCACTCCTTTGTAAAGGAAGATGAAGGTTTAAAGTAACTTGTGACTTAAATAATTTTTTGATTGGTATAGAAAGGAGCAGTAGAAGGAATAAAGAAAATTAGATTCCTCTTAGAGAAATAAATTTAATAAAACTAAAAAATTGAAATCCTAATGGGGTGTAAGAGTAAAGGGATTCATCAAAATATTAAAAAAATAATCTTATTCTAATCTAAGAGAGAATAAACTCTCATTTACATAAACCTACTAAATAAGTAAATGGTAAATAAATATATTGAATGTATCTTAGACATTGGTATTGTTGGGAATGATAATTAATAAATGGTTTGGAAGACTACAAAGATACAAGTACTTAGTGACAAAGCTATGATGATAAGTTCATCAATAACATATAATATCATCAAAGCCCAAATGAATGTCTTAGAATTAGTGAGCAATTTGTCTATCACTCAATCACTTTTATGATTGTGGATTTACTCTTGTAATTGTGATTTAAATTGACATGCAAACTTGATCTATAGTAATATTTAGAATGCTGATTTCAGTTTACATTGATGTTCTTAGTGTTTTCTTACATGAGAAATGTTATGTACTAATTTTTAGAATGTCAATTTAGTTCACCTTGATGTTTTCAATTTATTATTGCATAAAAACTCATTCTTGTGCATTTTAGTTTTCATGTGGCATAAACAATTTTTCTTTTATGTCAAATCATGTAAGGATATTGACTCAACAACTAGATAAAATATCAAAGAAAAGACACTACCACAAGAAAAAATATCCTAAATGCTTATGTTTTGCATTTTTAATGATAAGGAGGCCTTGGTAATGGACGCAATTAGTAAATTATAGCTCTAGGATTGAATGTACCTACATATGTCTTGATGGTCTAAACCGAACTAGACTGTGGGGTTATTCTCCTTTGAAGATATTCTTGTTTAATCATTTTCTTGGTTGTTAAATGTTATGATATTGCTATTTTTGTTGGTTTTTTTAGTAGTTTTTTGGTTGCCGTCTCTATTGTAATTATTTGTTTACTTGAATTGAAATATAAAAACAAAATAAAATGAACTAGGGTAAATATTTATATATAACACCCAGAGTCATAAATAAAATATTCTCTTCCTTGGGTTGCCACAATAGTTATATATTGATGGGTCAAATTGACCTCAAACTTGCATTTGAATTTTAAAAGTAACGAAACCATTTTAGTGAGCACGAAAGTGATTGAGATCACTTACAAAACTATAAATCCTACTTGAGATAGAGAAAGGATGAAAGTGAGGATCAATGACAATATCTTAGAAAAAAGGACTTTGCGATATGGCTATAAAGGAAGGGAAAATTATTGAAGATATCTATGGCTTAGGGATGATTTTTTTAGTTGAATTTGACTCCTAGTCAATCAAAGATACCAACCAAGGACTTTGAACCATGATCTTGGTTCATGATTAACTGCAAGATATATTAATTATTCTCACTTTTTTTAATATTGAAACCAAGAAATAATTTACATAGAATGAGGCAACCAATAGGTTGCCAAAAAATAGAATGACCAAAATAGTTATCTACAACACAACACAAATTACTACATAACTATCTACAACTTATTACACAACTAATACAAATTACTTATTTGCAACTAATTACATAACTATTTACATGAATACAAGATGCTGCTAATAGAAAAGTGAATAAATATTTATAAGCATTTGCATGCATTTTATAAGATATTTACATTGATAAGAACTATGTTCATGCTAAGATTATAAAACCCGATGCTTGATTTGTTGAAGTTGCTCTGAAGTCTGAGGACTCTTCTTGCAAAGCTTGTGGGAATATAAAAAAAGAAAAGCCACCTCAAGGAGTATGTTAGATTAAAGCCTTAGAAAATCTATTCCATGGTGATAATTATTAGAAAATACAACATTATATCTATTATGCTAGATATGCTTAAAATTATTTGTCTAATAGAATCTAAAACCAAGTTATCATGCATCCAAAAATCCAAAATGACTTCTTTCTAGCTCAAATCTTGATGAAATATCACAAAACATTTCCTAAACAAAACAATCCAATGCTTTTTAGCATATGAGTAGTCACAGTTCATATATGTTTCATATTTTCAACACCCTTGCAAAATGGATAACTATCTAGTTGAACTACAATACTTTTCAATCTCTCCCCAACAGGTAGTTTGCAATGTCTTATTTTCCAAGCCAACACTTGAGTATTAAAATCAATTTTAGATTTCCGAACTTGGGTAGTTCTATTTACAATTAAGTCGAGGAGTGGGGGACCAATTAGGAAGAATATGAGTATATGACCTTTTCAAGGGAATGTGATAGAAATGGATGAATGACAACCATCACCAATTCTTCAAAAAATTATAATCCTTTGGGGTGCATATCTTCATAGATAATTCAAGAGGAACTAGAGACCTGAGAAAAATCACAAAATTTTTATATTTATTTTTCAACCCATTATATACTTTGATAGCCTCTTAAGAGGCCCAATTAAATGCATTTAAATCCCATGAATCCTTAAATTTATTAACTCCTTTCTTGTATAGATAAGAAGCATGTTTGGGAAAATAAATAGCAAGAGGTTGATTATGATATGTGATGTGTTATTCCACCATATTGAAGCTGAAGAAAAACTAAAACCATGTTATAAAGAAGAGCCATTCCAATTCAAGAACTTACAAATTTTTTTCCAAGGTTTCCATATTGACTAGAAACGAAATGAGGCCCTGATTTTAAAGAAAGGAGACAAAAGTAATTTACCTAACCAATGGACATATTGCCACTTATTTCTAAATATGGCCTCCATAATCCAATGTAAGACTAAGATTTTCTACGGTTCATCTCCACTGGCAGGTCTAGTAATCCATTTAGTAGCTAGACATGTTCCTTGGGTTTTGGGATTTATAAGTCCAAGGCCCCCTTTAGCTCTCGACTGAATACAACGAGTCCATGAAGAGGCAATGAAACTAGCACTACCATCCCATTTGGACCACAAGAATTTGCAAATTATTTTGTTTAATTCTTCATATCCACAGTTGGATGACATCCAACATGAATAATAATACACATGTGTAGCAGTAAGGATTTTTTTGGCAACCTGAATTTTTCTAGCTAAGGATAAGAATTTGTTCCAAAGTTGAACAACTTCTTTTTCAATCTATCTAAGAATCAAGCCCACATTTCAGAATGTGAGACCCCAATTCCAAAGGGGATACAAAGATATCTAGTTATCTCCCCATGTTTGATTTGTTTTCATTCTCTAGGAATCCATTGAGGGGTAGGGCCACGACAAGACATTAAAAATTCAATCTTATTATGAGAAAGCTAAGAACTAGAGATATGTCAATATAGAGTCAAGATTTCCAAGGCATTACTCAATTCTTCTTCTGAATTTTGTGAAAACAACATGCTATCATCAACAAAATGGGAATTGATAACCACTCTATTTTGGGGAATGGAAACACATTTAATAAGATTCATCTAATTAACTCTTTGGAGAAGATATCCAAAAGCATCAATTGTGAGAACATATAAGAATGGAGGTAAAGGGCATCCTTGCCTTATGGAATGGTGTAGTTCAAAAGAGTCAGACATGGTTTTATTGACAATAATGTGGGCATTAGCACCCTTGAACAACATTTGAATGTGACTTTGGAATTTTGTTTCAAACCCCAACCATTGTAGTGTTTTAAGAATGAAGCTCCAACAAATTATGTCATTGGCTTTATCAAAATATAACATGATCACCAATGAAGTTTGGCCTAATTGTTGGGGAATTTTGCCACATGGAACTCTTGCTTAAGTCTTGAAGGGGAAATTTTTAATAATAAAGTGATTCCAATATAATTATGAACACTTATTATGGTTTCAAATGGTTCCAAATTCCCAACAATAAGGGGAATTTTTTAATGTCATAATAAGTGTCATAATATGGAATTTTGCAACATGCAACTCTTGCTTAAGTCTTGAAGGGGAATCACATTAGCAACTCATAGCTCTAAACTCAATTATCTAGAGTATAGTCTGAGTTGGCAACTATCACAAAAGATCAAAATGGGTTTTTGCTCTCAATGATAATATTATTATAGAATATTACGTGTTTTGTACTCATGGAGAAAAAGTGTTCATTTCTCTTATTGTAATTTGTTTTTATCAAAACCTATTGCTTTCAAATGTCTTGCTCTCTTACTCTTCTTTGTATCTAATCTGAGTTGTCTCTTTCAGACTTTTTGATTTGGAAGTGCTTACTTTAGACTTTCTTCTTGTCTAATAAAAGAAATAAGTAATACCCATATATATTTTTAAACTATATTACTCTATTAAAAAAGACGAATCCCCTTTTAAAATTAAAACATGCACCAAGAAATCACTTTCAATTATTAAACTTTTAAACTATAATGAACTTTTATAAGTAATATAAAATATTAAAAGTGTTTGTGCCTAATATTGAAATAGACAGGGAAGATGTTAGGTTTAAAAGAAAGAAGGCTAACGTGATAGTGGTCATGAGCCCACACATGAATCAATCACAAGTGGGTGATTACCACGGGCGGAAATGAAAACTTTTATTTATTAAATATCAATTTCCATTTATTTTTACAAATAAGTGACCATTCCGACATGATTGATAACAAAAGGAAATCTTCAAATAGCGATGTGATGATATGAAAAGGATGGGCAACAATATAATTGGAAACAAAATTTATTGTCTCATTACCATGATAATTGAACAAATAAGCTTATTGTTTCATTACCACGACGGCATTAAATCATTCGTTATTCATTTTTTCTATCCACCATAATGGAAGCAAATTCTCAATTAATTAAAATTTAAAAATATATATTGAATTTTCAATTTCAATTAATGTTATTTGTTGAGAGTTGCTTATATATCACAAGTTGCATATATATTTAATATATTAAATTAGACATTGCTTAGGAACTTATGATACGATAAGAAAATTATATGATATTATAACATAATTTTATAGGCATTATTTTAAAAATATAATATTAAAAGAAAAAAGTTAATTGTCTCATTACCATGATGGCATTAAATCATTTGTGATTCATTTTTTCTATCCACCATAATGGATGCTTATTTGATTTTAGATAATCCTTAATTGGGTTAAAATATAAAAATATATATTGAGTTTTCAATTTCATTAATTAGTATTTGTTGATAATTGTGTTATACATTTATTATATTAAATGATATGATAATAAAATTATTTTATAGACATTGTTTAGAAAATTATAATATGATATGATAGCAAAATTTTATGATATGTTTATAATTTAAAATAATTTAAAGAACATAAATGTTTACGGATATATTGACAAAAGACTTTAAAAAAAATTGTAGAAATTATAAAGGAATGTTTTGTTTGCATGGTCTAATAATTTTCTCTTGTGTCATTTTTTAATGAAAAATAATTTTTTAATTAAATTAAAGCAAAAAAATTCTTGACATTCTTGAAAAAATATATGTTTATTAGTAATTGTGTATATAATTAGTATATTAGATAGACATTGCTTAGATAGACAATCACAAATCGTGCAACTAGTAAGCTCTGCAACTCTCCCACCTATTTATCCCACCAGAAATTTTCAAAAAAAATTAAATCTCTATTGTACATGGCTACAGATTCAAGGGAGGGTTGTTCCCCCCCCCCACCCTAGCTAGACCCTCCCCCCAATGGGAACAAGGCACATGCCCACTCTATTCCTAAAACTTTGCACAAATATTTTGGAAGCTTGTTAGATGTGCCTAAGATTTTTTCTGAAAACCCTAACAAAGAGGGTGAGAAGAACAATGATGAGGCCTCTAAAATAGATTGGAAGGGTGCCTTCCTCGGGGCTCAAAACAATACTCTAGAGTTTATTCTCCAAAATATTATTCAATCTAAATGAGCAGAGAATTGTCTCCTTGATACAGTTATAGATCAGATTGTATTTTTAATGCACCTAGCCTTAGTGGGGAATTTTTTCTCCTTTCGGCCAATAATTGATATGGTCTGTTGATGGGTTGTTGTCTATTGTGGTAGTCAAATTTTCAATTATGTGCAGAATTTTGAAAATTTGTCAAATTTTGCCTTAGAAGTGAGGAAATAGGGTTTAATATGTTGATAGGGTTTCAAAATTATTTTCCTAGGTTCAAAACCCTACATTCAGTCTATTTTCTCATTACTTTTTGACTCACTTAAGCAAAGGGTCTTTAGTCATGTAGCGGGGCCATTGTCACTTTCCTAGTTCTTTATCTTTATGTGTCTGTGCGTTGTTGAAAATGTATGGCCTTAACCATCTTTATCATGTGTGACTTCATGTTTTGTATTGTCTTTACTTGTCCTAAAAGTTTCAAAGTCATGCCAAGCCGTGTTCATAACATCTCAAGGTTTGTTTCCCCAGTCATTTAAACAGTCCCGATCTCCCGAAAAGGTCATGCATATCTTCACAAGTGTCAAGTTTTATGATCAATATCAAGAGCCACAAAGTTACGCCTAGTGGTTTGCGGAGCTTCGCAAAAGGTAAAATCTTTGACCGCTAGCATGTTACGAAGTTATGCTTGGTTGTTGCGTAACTTCTCAACGGTTAAATGGTTCTATTGGTAATGGGTTCCAAGGTCCCAACTAATGGTGTGTGTAACTTCAGAGGAGTTGAAGTAAGAGCAAGTAACATGCCACATGGAAAGTGCAAAAGAATTATGGAATGTGTCAACGGTCGGATTAATATTTGTCAAGGAGCAGTTTCGAAGCTACGATAGTAAAGTTTAAGTGGTTTGCGGAGCATCGTGAGGGTTTCTTGGTCGTTAGTGTTGGTGGTTACAAAGTTACGAAGAAGCATCTGGCGGTTAGGCGTAACTTCGGAAAGGTTAGGAAGTTACAACAAGAAGAGGTTCTGAGGTTACAAAGGGCTTTGTGTGGGACTTCACAAGGTTATATTTTAGTTTTTGTTACACGGTTCTGCTCTTGCGAAGGTGTTAAGAAGATTGTCAGCGTAACTTCGGAAGGGTTTCAAAGGCCCCTGATTTGCAAGTAGTGAAGTTGAGACATGGTTAGATGAACCGTCTGTGTAACTTTGGAACCAAGCCAACTTAAGTTTTGAAATAGCATGAGCTTTTACATTGAGGAAAAAGGACAAGTTGTGGGGTCTCAATGGATAAAAGAATGACATGCTAGCATAACAAGTTGATGATTTTCTCTCAGATCGCCGTCAGGGATAACTTTAAGAAACCCCCTCCTAGGAAAAAGTGTAAAATCCTAGTGAATCCTACATTATTTTAGGGGGAAACTTTTCTTAATGAAGGCAATTTTTTTTTTCAAATCCGTGAATTTTCATAGTTTGTATTGGTGATTTTTTCCCTACTGAATGAAATTTCCATAAATTCATGGCGAATTATACAATCATGTGGGGGAAAATATATATTGAGTTAGGCGAATTATTTTCTTTTGAAGTAAAAAAAATTATAATATATGAGGCGAATGATTTTCTTTTGAAGGGAAAAGAATAATTGTATTGGCAAATTTTATGTACCGTTTGAAAATTTATTTATTTTATTGACTAATCATTCGTTAATTATGGGAAAAAAAATATTTTATTGGCAATTTTTAAAAGATGGGACATAACACAGATAGTCACATCGACACATAACGTAACAGTAACATCCATTATTTTATAACGTTAACTCTATAATTTGAGACCGTCTGATGATCCAAGATCAATGGCTGAAGTTTAATTTCGGGCCTAATTTTTTGAAGGAAACAAAGTTCTTCAGGAAGTCACCGAAATGTTGACATGTATCAAATTAGGGTTGTCAACTTGTCTGCAGACTCAACGTGTTGGTATCGATAAGCACGACCAATCACATCGACACGTAACCTAACATTCATTATTTTATAATGTTAAATCTATAATTTTTGACCGTTTGATTATCCAAGATCAATGGTCAAAGTTTAATTTTGGGCCCAATTTCTTGAAGGAAACAGAGTTCTCCAGGAAGTCACCAGAATGTTGACACATATCAAATTAGGGTTGTCAACTTGTCTGCAGACTCAACGTGTTGGTATCGATAAGAACGACCAATCACATCAACACCTAACCTAACATTCATTATTTTATAATGTTAAATCTATAATTTGAGACCATTTAATGATCCAAGATCAATGGCTGAAGTTTGATTTTGGGCCCAATTTCTTGAAGGAAATAGAGTTCTCCAAGAAGTCACCGGAATGTTGACATGTATCAAATTAGTCTGCAATATAACCATGATCTAATTAATGCAACATCACGTCGAGAGAATAATGCCTTAATTAGTTACCAACTTGTCTGCATGACTCTGCACATCTTAGAGAATAATGCCTTAATTAGTGCACGTATAACCGCGATCCAATTAATGCACGTATCAATTCTTACAACTGGTTAGTACTAGTAGGTTGTGTGGACAGTTGATAATGTATCATAGTTACAATTAATAAAAGAAATGTCGTATCACTGACATTAAATTGGGTAATGTTACCTGTCATGACACTTTTTCCAATTTCACACACTCATGAATTTAATATGAAAGATTTACAGAATTTTGAAGGACAAATGAATTAATAAGGTTAGAGAAATAATTGAGGGCTATTTAGAATCCACATATACCTAATATCGATCATTCCACCATTTTAAATGTATTACACGTATCAAGTCTTACAAGTGGACAGTTGATAATGTATCGAATGTTGTAGTTAATAAAAGAAATGTCTTATCACTGACATTAAATTTGGGTAATGTTACCTATCATGACATTTTTTTCCAATTTCACACACTCATGCATTTAATATGAAAGATTTACAGAATTGTGAAGGAAAAATGAATTAATAAGGTTAGAGAAATAATTGAGGGGCAGGACAATTTATAGACGATCTATGCTTCTTTCTTCTTCAATTTTGCCTCTGCTAAGTGCTTGAAAGTCTGCCTCTGGTTTAGGTCTTTAGGCTGTATAATTTTATCACATTCTAAGTTCTGATATTCTGGTAGTGGTTTTCTGAAGATAGACACTCCTATCCATTTGATAAGCACATCTAAGGAGGATCAAAAGGCCTTTTGGGCCTGGTCTGAGACCAAACACTACAATCAGTTTGCAATGAGAATGGTTCCTTTACAAATGAGGCTATAAGGATGGTGTTGGGCTATGAATTTCTTGATAATATTGATAGATACAAAGTTAACACAAACATTACATCTTGGTTTTTGGCATCTCTTCTGGATCTAGAAGAAGAGAAGGTGGATATGCTCCACCTAGGTGACGATGTTCAGGTTGCCATTTTTGCACAAATAGGGGTTGGGATCCCTTGGGAAAGTGATTTACCCAAGCTTCTCCAGCCATGCCAAAATGTGGCCAAGCAACCTTTTCTTTTGAACCTGAATGTTGAGCAGTTGACGTGCCATAGGAAATGGACGTAGATTGGTAGGGATTTTTTTCGAAAGTGGTTTCTCTTGGATGAATTCATGGACTACAGATGGTTGCATGAATTCTCAGAGCTTATCATCTCTGAAGAGTTCTACTTAGACAGAGGGGAAAATCCTTAGTTTTTTGCTACCCAGGACCCTATGGCCTAGAATTTTGAAATCAAAGGGTTTCTTTGTTTTTTTTTTTGGACTGTAGATTATAGTAGGTGTTGTTTTTGCATTGGATACCCTATAATAGTAGTAGTTTAGTTGTTTTGGGAAATTTTGGAGGAAATACAACAGTTGTAAATTTTTAGAACGTATTAATGGAAATTTTGCAAGTTCGCTAAAATTTGCAAGTTGCTATTTTTAACAGTCCGAACTCTAGAGACAAAGCAAGATTTTATTATTGTTTACTAATTAATTCGGATTAATTATATGCCAATTGCCAAATTTCCCAATGTGCCATTGTAGTCTGCCATATCGATGTGTAATAATTTAATTTCGAGTATAATACAAATAGAAATAATTCAATTCAATTCAATGTTAAAGTCTGAGTTAAACATTAAAAGTTATAATCTTAATAAAATTAAATCAATAAACAATTTGAATCTTGATGTTCTTTTTTAAATGTAAAAGTTATAATCAATAAAAATTATCATTTTAACTATACTATATACCTCGTCAACAATATTACTATTCAATTAATTCATGACAGTGGATGCCAACTACCGTTGGATGAGCATAGATCGACGATGTACGGTGGATTTCGAGATGAAAGGGAAAAGCAACCCCATTTTTGCAAACCCTTTCCGAAATCATAACACGTGTCCACTCACACAATCAATCGACAATGTCATTCGATGATGATGTGTGACTCGTGAGGTGACTACTAGTACATACAAGGCAAAATTTAATGGGACCCATGGGGCCACGCCACTAGATAGTGACTAACAATGATTGTTAGATGATTATAGATAAACGATCGAAGTTATATTTTAGGCCAAAAGGGAAAAGAAAACCCATTTTTGCAAACCCATTTTGGAATCATGACGCGTGTCCAATCACACTGTTAGTGACAAGTGTCATTTGATGATGACGTGTGACTCATGAGGTGACTAGGTGACTACTACTAGTCTACTACAGACTACTAGTACTAACAAGGCAAAAGTTAATGGGACCCACGGGGCCACAACACTTGATAGAGACTAATAATGATCATTGGATGAGCATAGATCAATGGTTGAAGTTGTATTTCAGGGCGATTTGGGGAACAATCACCTCTATTTGCAAATGTCCCACGGAAATAAGGCACGTGTCATGAATTAACCCTCAACTAAGTATAATTAAAATCTAAATTGGAGTAAACTACAAAATGGATTATTTAAAAAATGTTGTAATTTCGGGTGTTTGACTAAAGTTGTACTTTCCAATGATTAAGTGGCAGCTGCCCTTTCGGTTTTCAATCTAAGTTTTTCAGTTCTAACTAGTATTTACTATTAGAGATTTAGAAAGGGGTTACAGCTTCTAGGTTGACGATTGAGGTTTGAGGAATGCAACAGAGTCTCACAGCTCTCTTCCCACTCATAGTCTGCACAAATTGAAATTACGAGTAACTACTACAATCCTAAACACCTACGTCCCACATTTTAAATTTTTCAAATCTCGTGGTTTACAACTTTACTGTTTATATTGTAGTAAAAGAATTAGCCTATTAGGGTTTAATTTTGAATCACCCCTGTAAAAAGAATTAGTGTATTAGGGTTTAATATTTGAATTTTCCTACGAGTAAATAATGATACCAGTTACCAACTTACCACGCTGGGCAAAAAAAATATCAAGATTGTGAGTAAAAGGCCAAGTCAGATAATAGACTTCCACAATCTGCTTAAAACACCAGGTTTCACTGATGAATTTCATGATATTTATGATCATGTTATCCATGGAAATAAGGGAATAATGGAAATTAGATTTGCACTTGAAAATAAGTGGAACAATCCAAATAAGGGTTCAAAATTTTATTCATTTAACATGATAAAGGCAACGATAAATAAAATTGCACAGTGGGTTATTGGGTTGCCAGGTCAGAACGCATGGTGTTACCTCAAGTATTCCCTTGCCCAGAAATTGTCATGGTCTGCACCGAAAATTATGATGAAAATAGAAAAGCAATTGTGAATAAAAATACTCAGGAGGAAATTTTGTCCATAACCGAGAGTGAATTTGCTAGTCTGTTGGACCTAGGGTTTGAACAACAAAACTCAAACATGCACATTGACCTAGGAAAGCTGGTAGAGGATTATGAAAAAATAGATGCAACATAGAGATATTCGTATATCAGAGGAATAACAAGCGGTTCTAGTTTGAATCCAGATCATAAGCCTCCTAATGATTATGATATTTTTGTGCAATGGGCTCAGGATAGTATTTCCTTGCTAGCATTTTTGGGGGGATTGGATAGTAACAAAGAAGTGGGTGCCAACATTCTTGAAATGCTTTTTCATATTCATTTTGAAAATGAACCAGTAAAATATTGTTTTATTAAGCACATTATTCGTTGCATGCAAGAAAAATTACTAACGATTAAAAGAGGTTCACAAAAGACATTTAGATTCACAAGCTACTTGTGTTATCTTCTCTTAGCAAAGCATCGTGCAATATTTCAGACAAACAAGCTTTGCAGTCAGGGCCAAAATCCAATATATGAACGGACACCTCAGATAAGGATGATTGATAACAAAAGGAACTACAACAATTTTGTAGACTTCTTTTTGGCACCAATGTACCATAAAATTATAGGCACTCCAATGCCTAGATTGCATGTTTCTTGTAGAGATTGCATTCAACTCGAAAGTCAAATACAATTGGTTGACCAGTACTTCATGGAAGAGTACTTGTGTTAAGTTTTTATGGTTCAGTGGTAGAACCCTACAAAATTCCAATACATGTGACAGAGGGTATTTGCATTGGAATATGTACAGCAGATGGAGAGCACAAATGTACTTTTTAATGGTCAGCAAAAGAAAATGATATTTCCTTCCTTGCCTTTCTCATTTGGAGGGTTCACATTTGAGAGAAGAGGATTCAAAGTGGCACGAGCCTTTTTTTCAATTGTTCTCTTTGATGTTGTTAGTCACTGGCAGTATGATCCACTCAACATAATTGGAACAAAGCTTAGAGAGAATAGGAACTCTGCAAGCAAATGTCAACATGAGAGTATGTCATTGATAGAAAAATTTAAAAACATGGAGTCCTAGGATGAGGTCAAAAAAGAGATGGAGAAATATGCCGCTGAAAATAATATTTCAATATAGGAATTTTCATCACAAATTATGCCATTACACAAACAGAAAGGAAAAGTGCAGCCCACAACATCATACAATTTCTAACAGAAAGCTTCACAACCATTTAGAAAATCTATTCCAAAAGACCTAGTGGATGAATGTACAGATGGTAATTGGACTCAAACCAAAATTTTTGATTTTTGGGAAATGAGGAAGAATCTCGGTGAGCCAAAGACCTCTGTAGTTATTTATGGCGTGGAAGAGGATAACATATTTAGCGAATTGTGAAATAAGGAGCATCTAGCTAAAGCATATCACGACAATGATGATCATCCAGATAATGAGTATGAGCAGGATTCTATGAATCCCACATCCACTAATGTATATTCAATTAGTAGAGGATTTGATGTGTCCACAAAAGAAAAATATACCAAAGGGGCAGATATTGTAGAAAAATGGGCTACCCAGGTTGGGGTGGTCTGGGTCCCAATGGAAAAGGGCCTTGGTCTCCACCTAACCCACCAATTCCACCAAAATATGGTGAGAAACCAGGCATTGGAGTTGAAACATCAAATTCATCAAAACAAAATACTACTCAGTCAATTTCATTTGTTCTGGCTTCAAATCTAGTTCCACTTGTTCCAAGCACTCAGATACAATTTGAATCAATTGCCACTCCCACAGGTGTGGATATCATGGGTAGAACTAGTAGTCTGAAAAGGACATTACAGGTGGACATGGGATCAATGGATCCCAAAGATCAAGGCAGTGTAAAGAAGAAAAAGGTTATGACAAGTACAACAATGGCAATGGTGACTGTGAGTCCAACAATTGCCACACCTTTAGGACAAAACCCTCAGAACAGTCCAAAAACTCCACTTGTAATGGGTCAGGGTGTTGCTAATCCTCATAGTGGAATTAGGAGAACCACAGGAAACATAGGTGGTGTCATGCCCATCAAAATTCAGTCTAAAATCGCACCAATTTTTTTTTTTTAAAAAGGATTATTTAGGTCTAATTTAATGTTGTAGGTTAACAGGGTGGTCATGGCAATAGATTGCAAGGGCTCCGAATGAACAAATTGTTAACCAATGTCGGTCTCCAAAGGGACACTAGCAGATAAAGTTATAACAATGGATTCAATTAAGGTGGTGAAGTTGTAACTGAGTTCAAAAGGGGTTAGGATGAGCAATTCTCAAATTAGCATAGGGTGATGACAACGAGGTCAATCCAAGAATTCCTATAAGGTTAACAATTCACTACCAGTTTTATTAGAGTGGCCCTTTTGCGAAAGAAATAACTAAAATTAATCTACTCATGATAAGGTCACTCTACTAGTTACAACCAGATTACAATTTAGGGAGGTTTAATTTCCATAATTGTTTCATTAATGTCACCAAGTGGTTTTCATTGAAAGGAGGTTTCAATAATCGGATTAACAAACAATTTGTTGATTTAATATCCCCATAGATTATTTAAAGGGCATTGTCTAGAATATTCCTAAATTAATGTTCTTATAAACATTGATTATAGATTACGATATGCTTTAAACTAATATCAACTTTGTTTATTAAAAACATAAAGATAATTTATATTGATCCTTAATATATTAAGTTATGACAACCAATTAAATAATGATTATAATTATATGAGACGTATCTTTAATAAACTAATTATAAAATATCACATAATTAATGTGATGATTAACCAATTAACAAAATTATATTATCATTTGATAATATATTTAATGATTAATAATAATAATTATATATATATATATATTAACCAATTAAATAATTATAATATAATAACTAATTAATCAAATATTAATTAATTACTTATATTATAATATATTAATTATTGATACATATATATTAATCAGTACTACAATAAAATTTTATTAAATCAACTTATTAAAATAACATTTAATTAAAACAATAAAACTTTATCATAAAATAATCCTATGCTAAGGAAATAAACCACTAAATCAAAATTTACCTAAACAATATACTAAACTTCCCCAAATCCTAGCTAGCACCTACCCCTATTCCCCCCTACTCCCTTATCCTACTTTTCCCCCCTTGACCCACGTGCCAAGGGAGAGGGGGACCACTAAACAAAATCTCCTAAAACAAAACTTTTTCAAACCTCATAGGCCTGCGCCAAAATCAAGAGAGGGAAGTTTGCATGAACAAAGGGAAAGGAAGGGAGGGTCCCACATCTAAAGGGACTAGACTATAACCACAAAATAACATCTTAAACCAATGCAAAAGCTGCGCTAGTTTTTAGGGAGATGGGAGGTTGAGGGGACAAGGGAAAACTTGGGACCCACCTCATCCCACTTCCATAGGCCTAGCCCAATACTCACGCAGGTGGAGGGTTAGGTAGTTGAACAAGCAATGAAGTAAAACATGAATTATGCAGACAAGGACATTGGCAAGGATGGTGTATTAGCCAATAAAACTTAACCAAAATAATTGGTAAGTCAGGCCTGCCAACTCCTGCGCCACCTTTAGATAAAATAATATATAGAGTGGGGAAACGAACTAGGATTAGTATTTTATTAGTTTAGAAAACATGTGGTTAAAATTATATAGTTTTATAATGACTGTGGCAAAGAATTTGTATGGGAAATTTTTCCCATACAAATTCCAGAGACCTGTAGGTCTCTTTTGCCATTATATTATTTTTTTTTGCTTTGTGCCTCTTTTAGCTTGTTTGTGTTGCTAATTATTTTACTCCCATACATCTAATTTTATTTTTGATGATTTGTTTATGATAGGAGATAAAATTGGTCTTTCTTTTAACTTAATAGTTTCTCTATAACATGCTTAAAAGCTCTAAAATTACAATTTATGTTTGCATACTAACTAATGTTTTTCTCACCCAAAATAACATAACATGAATACAATTTATTTGCAAGGGTGAAAGGTGAAAACTTAGAAATTGATTATTCACTTGAAAACAAATACTTTTACATGCATTGGTTTTAAACAAGATTGAAATCATTTCACCTTATTTAAAAGAAAACATAACACCAGATTTTTTTATCCTTACTAATACATGCTTGGAAGTAACTCAAAAACATCTAAATGCATTGGTATCTTCTCTGAATCAATATTTTATGTGAACCAAAGTAAAACTATCAACATATTGTATCAACTTGTTCAATATTCATTTCATTCATAAGAACATGATGCTACATTTTCAACAATAAATCTACCAACAAGATATTCGTACTTCTTTTCAAAACTTGAATCCACCCCCTTTAAGATGCAATCCAAGTATTGGAGTGTCAACTCCTATTTCAAAACAATTACATTGAGCCAATGGATATCACATGATATCCTTACAAAAAAACTTAACACAATACAAAAGATACTTCATCAAAAGGATGATTTCTTTACATTTCCACAAGAGTAAAGCTCCAACAATGAGTCTCCAGGGTTTTCAATTCCTGCAAATAAACAGAATGCATAGGCCATGGGAGCTCACCTCCCAACCTAGGCTTCTATGAAGCCACCCCCGAGCTTGGGGAACCATCAAGAGACAAGGGAAACATTCAAGCAGCTCACAACACAAGAACATGAAGACATAACAACATGAAAACTCCCTCCCAAGTTTGTTACAAGAGTCTCATATGAACTCACATTGGGTGAAGGTGGAACTAAACCAAGAGGAGAAGCACATCTATTGATGGGAACTAAGCCATCACTTGGCTTCCTCATCAAATTTTCTTCTCTACAACACAACTCCACAAAAGAAATCCTTATGACCCCCATTCAACAAAATATAAATAAAGATGGCTACATGGAGCCCATACTTCCATGTTCATCCCTCTCCATTCCAAGTGCATCACTGCAAGTGCTATTTCACCTTTCAAACATTCAATTGTGTTAGAAAACCTGATTTTCGTTACAATGATTTTGTAACTAACTTTGAACAATCAAAAAATAGGAATAGACAAAATTCTAAGACATTGAAAATGGATGCAGTTGTTGCAGCTCATGATGCAGAACCTGCATCCAATAGGTTATTTCCCACATATGACCCAAAGAAATAAATGATGGAGTTCATCATTTTTATGCCCACAACTAGAGATAACAATCCACCAAAGAGTCAATTAGATCCATCTCAATTTCAAGTTAGCACCCTCCAAATGGATTTATCCAAAATTAAAAATGTGGACAAGATAAATGTGTCCAAAATGACCAACCAAGTGGTCTATAGTTCAGTGATGAAGTTGGAAAGAGAGAAAGGAAAGCTTCAAGCCATAATAGATAAGTTAAAGGAAGACCTGGCAAATGAAAAGGCAAAGGAGAAAGCAGCAGACAACAGGTGCAAAGAATTAGAGAAAAAGATAAAAAAAATTCATCCTCTAAAGAAGCAATTGGACAGCAAGAACATATGGACACAAAACTGAAAATTATGAGGGAAAAACTAGAACAAAACAAAAAAAATTTGAGGATGAAAAAGTCTCTTTATTAAGTTTATACAAAGGTATTGAGAATGCGGGACAGGCAAACAATAACTTAAATAAAGAATTGGAGAATGAGAGGGTAAAAACAAAACAGTGGGAAGAGAAAGCAAAATAGTGGGAAGAGAAAACAAAGAAATTAAAAAAACATAGTGAACACCAGTTCTCAGAAATGAGAGAAGACCTAAAGAAGGCAAATAATACAATTAAAACTTACGAAAATAGCTTGAATGACCGAGTAAATAATACAATCAAGTAAATAAAAAAATACTTTTGGGAGAAAATAAAGGTGTCTGCTGATAGGTTGTGTGATTGGTTTGAACTAAATGAAAGTCTTAGAGATGTCTTTGGGAAGCCGAATGAGCACATTGAGAAGAACAAAAAGTTTTGTCAGAGACAGAATATTGCAAAGTAGATTTTGCAACAAATCAACACAACCAGTGATAGGCATTTGGCAAGCAAGGGAATTCAGGACCGCGTTGGTGCATCAATAAAGGCGAACTCTGTCTTTCAAAAATGTCAGGAACTAATAGAAGGAGAGGAAACTATGGCCTTATTTGGGACAAAGCTCGCCAAGATGAATAAAATAACAACAAAAATGATAACTCTTGGTTTGCCGAATCCTGGTCCTGATTACTCATCAACGAATTTCGTTGGAAGAGAAGCTTACAAAAAAAAGTTGGAGGATGCAATGA
The DNA here is from genome assembly GCA_027943335.1 of Chamaecyparis obtusa. Classification (NCBI taxonomy): domain Eukaryota; kingdom Viridiplantae; phylum Streptophyta; class Pinopsida; order Cupressales; family Cupressaceae; genus Chamaecyparis; species Chamaecyparis obtusa. The sequence goes on from BSBK01005187.1 coordinate 352,350, forward strand.
CGTCTAATTTAGGCAAGATTCCTCAGGACACAACTGATGAAGGCATTGCAAAGTGCATCAAAACATTTTCAAATTTGAATTCAGTATTGGAAGGATCATTGCTTTCAAGTCACTCTTCCAAGTATGGATTGTTGATGAGGTTGCAAGTCATTTACTATAACATGACAAATATTGACCTTCCAACCGACGCAGAAAGGAGCATACTAAAGAAAATGACATAATCATCTTGATCTCATCAATCATAGTATGTGAAAGTACTTTCAGTTTCAATCATCTCTATATTTTTTCTAATTGCTTGAATTGAGTTTAAAGTAACAAGTTTGAACTTTGTTTTTTTAACAGGATCAATGTTGCAAATGTTATTGCCAATGCTAATTTACTAAACCAGCATGTCAAATGCAGAAATGTATAGTTGTAGAGATGTTGTAGTTGTCTTACTGATTTTGATTTTGAGACATCACATTAGGCAAATCGACCTCAAGTTGTTGTTGCTCCCTTGTTTCTATAAAAGGGAATTCAAGATCATTGGCTTAGGGTAATGATATTGAAATTGAGCAATGTGCCAATGGGTATTGAGTCATTGAATTTTGTAAATAGAATCAGAGAGTTGTGTTCTTACTAATATTAATGAATGAATTGTTACATTGTATCATATTTGTAATTAAATTAATGAGAATCAATATTTCTAAGAATTGTAACATATGAATTGCTATGTTGTCAAAAAAAAATAATGAAAAATCTACAAGAATTGTACCATATGAGCTGAATAATGCAAATGAAAACCATTATTAATTGTAGAATTGAATCTTGATGACATTATCAACCACATTCATGTTTTTTACGTTGGAATATGCTATTATGCATGATTGATGATGAGATACATAAATTGACAGTAGACTACAGTAAAAAGTTTAATAAATACCTAGGACCTGCTAGTTCTACAACTGTTCTAGCTGTCACATCATATCATTATCGGGATCCTTGGATTCATCGCCATCAACTTCATAGCTTCCTTGGTTCTTCGATATGTTTTCTTCACTCTGCATACCTCTGCTTAACTGATGTTCACCGCTAGCAGTACCAGTACCAGTACATGAGTCAATGACATCATTATCTTTGGCGCTCCCACTTTGGTTTGAAATGTTGCCCAACCCTCTCTTCTGACATTTCTTCCTCCACAATTTCAGTGCCCTTTCGTAAGAAAAAGTATTGACTTCATACCTGGATGTATAGAGTCTCAAGCAATTTTCCAAATTCTTGTCTATTTTGTTTCTTAGCTTTGACTTTAGGAATCCCAAAGCACTGAAAACTTTCTCATCCTCCACCGACCCCAATATCATGGTCAGACATAAATCAACAAGCTTGAAAAATTCTAATATTGAATCAATCAACATTTCACTCTCAGCTAGATTTTTCCAAAGCCTTGTTACCAATCCATCTTCGTGGAGGTTCTACATAATATTATATTGTTCCCTCATTGTCAGTGAAAAATGACCTGATTTCTCTCTCAAACGAGATTCATCTAAAATTCCATTTAGAGTTACTCCATTTAATTCTTTGGTTTTGCAAAAATGATCTTTCAAAGTTAGTAGTCTAGTTCAAAAATCTTTCGAATTGTTCGATCTCCAATATCGAGGAAACACAATAGCCATGGATTCGAGTAGTTTGAGTGGAGGGAATCTTGCTCTAATCTATGAGGAAAGATCATAGGCAATGTGCTTCACAAAAGTTGTTATAGACTCAACAATCTTGGTAAAGTCTTCCCTTTTAACACTTGATACTCGCTTCCTGGGGTTCCTTCGTGGTTCCTCGGACTCAATCCTGGAAAAGTAGTGAATTAGTATCTCAACTCTGCGAACTTCTACACAACTCCTCATTTGCACCAATTTTTAAAAAGTTATCAGGATTGTCCAAATCTATGATTTTCAACCAGCTGGCAAATTTTACATCATCACATGATTGAAAGAGATTATCTAGCGTCATGCATGTCAATATATGTAGCATAGAATATTCTTCAATATACATAGCTCTTTGTTGGGCCTTTTTCATTATATTTCTCATTTCCTCAAGCATGGGGAGAAGACCTGCTAATGTTAAGAGTGTATCTACATTACTTAACATTCGTAGCAGCGCAAGAAATTTTGGTAGCCCTGCTTCATCACGACTTGAGTTAATTAGACCAAATAATGATTGATATTCTGAAAACACTCAATGCATTGGTCCATCCAAAGAGATCCATCTGGTATCATTATCCTTAAGAAGCTTGTTCCCGTCGATTAGTCCTTTGGCAAAGTGTTGAAATTCTCTCAATTATTTCGGACTTCGACAGAAGTATTGGTAGAGCTCTTTAATTAAAAGTTTATTTTTTTGTACTAGAGCATGCTTGCTGACAACTCCAAAAGCTAGATTCATTCAATGGGTCATGCAGTGAATGGGAGTAACATGGGGTGCACAAGAAGATTGTGTCTTTGTGCAAAGACCACCCCTGTGGCCTTGCATTACTGAAGCTCCATCCGCTCCAACACACACCAACTTTTTGGCAATCATCATGTCATTTATACCTCCATATTCAATTAGAAAACTCTTTACTAGTTCAAATAAATTTTCCGTTGTCACATTATCCTTCATTTTAGCAACAATTAGTAGATGAGGTTGGCAGACAAAATTGTGTAAAGTATAAACATGCATGCATACCCAGGAAGTATTATCTACTGCTATAACCTAGTCTAAAGACAATGCAATAAAATTTGACTCTTTAATTTTTGCCTTTAGATCCTCTTTTTCAACCTCGGCAAGACAACTTGCCCATTCCCATCCACTGTTTACTAACCAGTGACTGTTAGGATAGTTACGAACTTTCAAAAAGTGTAATAAAACACTCAATGATGGGTAATCTGTCATAGGACGCCCTCTGCTCAAAATATTAAAGACAGCACTTAACTGAACAAATTTTCCCATTAGTTCTACTTCCAATGCTTTTCCAAAACAAGCTTCAATAGAGCCTTTAACTTCACCAAGCGTCGTCTTTATATTCTGCTAAAATTCATATAATTTTGCATTCCTAACATGCTAAGATTCCTCCTTTGTTTTCCATCTTATCAATGATTTTTGAACTCCATCTATGGTTTTCTTTTCGTAAACTTTACTCATATGCTTCTCTATGGTGTCAATTTTTAGCTGCAACCTCTTTTCCTTCTTATTTATCTTGGTGCAAATCTTACATCTGCATTCTACCGAAGGCTCACCTTCAATTTGATTGTCCGCTGGTTCAATGAATGGATACATTGACACCCATTCTACTTGAAAATTCCTCAACAGATCCCACATCTGATCTTTTTTCGATTCTCTATCATTCTTTGAATTGTATTTTCTTTTCTTCTTCCCTACACCATCATCTTCTCTGACATTCTCAGTCTCATCCAAGTCAATTATATCACTATGGCTACTCTGGGTATTTAACTGAAAATCTTCTTCAAGTTCATCGTGATCTGAGATATCAGGTTCGCTGACTTCTTCAATATGTCGTGTAGGTTTAGGTTGTGAATCTTGAAAATCTTCTTATGATAAAGTAGCTTCCCGATTTTGGCCAGAAACATTTCCAACACCATGACCAAAGTACGATGATAAGGTTCTATGTTTTGTTGGACTCTCTTGGATTTCCCCATATGCGGGAGCCTTACCCTTATTCTTGTTCAACATCTCGATTCTTCAACGAAATAAAGGCTACCAGCCTACCAATGCAAAAAAATTGTTTACTTGTTGAAGAAGTGACAATAGAACTATAATATATATAAATATGATTCATTGACCCTTAAATCATGTCTGAGGTCTCCCTGGTGACCATTGTTCACTAACTAGTCCCCACTAAATAAGAATGAACTCAAAATTACATAGTCACTAAATAATAATCACTTACCTTTGCCTCAAATTTAATTGCAGTCGCGACTTGCCAATGCAATCAAGACTCAACATTCTGAACTTCGCTATCAATCAAATTGAACCAAACCAAATTGTGTACAATAACACTGATCTATGAATGTATTTATATTGATCCTTTTTTCATGAATTTGACAGGAGGTATTATGTCTACAAATATTTGGCGAAGCCCACGTAATTATAACACGTCTTGTGTTATTTCTGAGGCGATTATGGGTCATCCAATACCTTGGTATGATTAATAAAGTTGGCGAAAATGCATCGGTTTGAGGCACACGTCCATAAAATGTCAAGCGAATTTGGGGCCGCATATAAATATATATGTATAAAACTATTGGCAAATATAGGCCGTCCATTTGGGGCCGCTTTGAAATTATAGGCAAATGTTTAAAATTTGACATGCCCAAAAATTATATTCCATTGGTGATAATGTGAAAGAAATGGAAAAAATTAAATAAACCAATGGGTGATAGGCCCTGCATTGGACCCAATTTTAATAAATTATGGGCGATAGGGTCAATCCCATATGTGCAATATATATGCCAAATCACAGGTTGTCGACATGCGACATTCACCAAATGGTGAATTATCGCCACTAAAGTTTTCGCTGATCGTCATCAAATCTAAGTTTAGAGGGATACTTGAAGGACTCATAGGAGCATGTTGATTCTTTCAACCAAATCTTGGATGTGGTTAGAGTGGCAACTTGGCCATCAAAGAAGGAAATTATGGTGTGGGAAACCATTGGAGTGATTCAAGCCCTACCACATGAAAGTAGTTGAGACAATTCTGGTATTAAATGAAGAGCCAATAGAGGGAGATCAATTAATTCAAAAGGGACGTCTTATCTTTGCGGTTCACCTATTGTGGATACACCTACGGTGCAAACCAAGATTGATTTTGAAGAATTCGGGCTTCCAGCTATCACTTTTGTAATTAATTCCAAGTAGTTGTTAAAGTTGTTTTGATGTTGACAATTCCACTTTTCCCATGTCTGAAGCTTGTTGCAATCCATAATTATAAATGGATTTCCAAGAATGGGAAAAGGGACCAAAAGATATTCAGTCAATTTTTCTTTTCTAAGAGTAGAAGTCTCTATTGTCAGTCAAGACTGCGTAAGAGTCATCTTGTATATTGGGCTTGCATTGAAGCTTGATGAAATGTATGGTGTTCTGGTCATTGTGTGTTATTTTTTAGTCTGGTTAGATACTATGATGTATAAATTTCAAGGAAATTAATACAAAGATTTAGCAGAAATTTGTTGCTCTAAATCTTGTCTCCTTTTGTGATATTTTTGTAAATTTTTGTCTTGTGAACAAAGAGCTCAAGATCACAGTTGCAATTTGTTTAAAACTGTATGTCATATTATGCTTTTCTTTTGATTCAAGGAATTAAGTAATCGCTTAGTATAATTTGACATAATTATAAAATGTTAGAAGAGGATTTGTCATAAGAATAGGGTTTAAAACATCAATTGGTTTTCATTTGCAAGGTGAATGGATAGATCATAAATCATGGTATGGACTGGTCTAAAATATACCCAATGAATAAGGCATTGATCAAAGAAAATATAGTCAAGCTTGTTGACTTGCCTTTGGCACCCAACTTTTAAAGTTTTTAAACCAAGCCCCATGAAAAAAAATTCCCAAAATCTTCTCATAATTTGTAGTGGTTTTTGTTTATGGTTCTTTTGTGAAGTTATACTTTGTAAGGGGACAACATTGCAAGAGGATCTATTGAACTTGAACCTCGAACCAAGAAGTTCCAAGTTCAAGGTTCAAGGTGCAAAGTTCAATTTTCCATCTCCCATGGGTGCAAAGTTCCAAGTTCAGTTCATGATAGTTCAGAATGGTTCGGCAAGTGTGAAAGAATAGACTCAGTATGAATAGTTCAAAATTACAAACCAGAGACACAATCAAAGGCAGTATGGTTATTTGATGTAGGTCTGGTTGGCAATTCTGGAAAGAATATAGTTCTATTCCTTGATGATAAATGTCTATGTAGAGGAAAGTTTGTTGAAGACATGGTATCAGTTTGTATTGCCAATGGACATAAAAGTTTTCATGAAAATGTGATCCGACTTTTTGCATCATTTTAAAACCCTCAATTTCCACTATATGCATGTTGTGATGATGATGTCATTAAATGATGATGATTGTTCATATCACCATTGGATTTAACCCAAAGAGAGTAAGATTACATCTACAAAATCATGGTGTTTTATGGTGCTCACTTCCATTCATCTTTACACCACAAACTTTGACAACTCCATGAACATGGGATTCCTTTTTCTTCTTTTTTTGCAGGCTAAAAAATTGGGTCTCAATACAGGGGCATAAATTTCAATTCAACCGTTGGATCGTACTCAATTTTGGATATGTCGTGCAGGGGAAAGTTGTGTAGGCTTCCATCGAAGCGATTTTGAAAATTTGATCTAGTTTGCAAGATATGGTTGACTGAGTGCGAGTCTATCCAAGGTGACTAGCAACCAGTGAGTTTCTTGTCTTCAAACATCACTAAGGCATAACTTATATTTGCAATGATGGGGCCCATAACTAATTCATAAACATTATATCTTTTAAGTTATATTGTTTTCAAATTAAAACATTATGATTATCGAGAAAGATTAGAAAGAAAAGGGATTTCTGAGATTCAATTATAAAGGAAACCAAACAAGATTTCTCAAGGCAGGGGACTATATATTGTAAAAGACTCAGCATAATCGGGGTTTTTCTTCTTGCCAACATTCCTATGGCTACAGGGAAGTAGAATGTATCTATGTTAATTGTAGCAGAGGGAAGAAAGGGGGAGAATTTATTTTATGTTTTCTGTATTTTTTTTGTAATGGCAGGACACAAAATGATCTTGTGGTCATTTTGTTATACTTAGAAATAAGGATGAGTTTATGTCACAGATCATGTGGTCTATATATTTATTTTTCCTGGTTCAAATTAATCATGTGGTTGTCATTTTCACGTTTCTAAATATCTTCCTCCATTATTGTATCAAGCATGTGTTGTATGTAATCATGTCGTTCACATACTCATCTCTTGCATAAAAAGATGTTTAACTTCTATCATTTCCTCTGTAATGTGAAGGACTGAATAGGCAGTCTTGTGGCTATTTGTTCGTCTTTCTCTCTTCTTATGTTGGTAAATCTAGCAATTGCATTCATTCCATGTTTATGGATGGATGTCAGAACGCCTTAGTGTCTTCAGGTTAAAGGCATATTAAGTTATTTGATTCACTGAATATCATCTAGGAGGGAGATGTACCTCTCAATTCAGAGGAGGATTATCAATGCAATGATGATCTATCCCATTGTTAGTACGTTTTGTTCTTCTTTTCGGGTATTTGGAGTTAATGATGAATCACTAAGTGTGATCTGAAACGTTGATGATAAAAAAACATACACAACCAAAGCCAGAAGCTACTAAAATGAAATTATAATTAACTAATAGACAAGGGATAGCATATCAAAGGTTATAACTTGGAGTAAAAAGGGGTATATAAGCACATAAATCAAGAGGAAGGAAAGGCAACTGGATATACACAATTATTCATGTTTCCTTCATGTACTATGAATTAATCTTGAGGACCAAACCCCTCATAAGTCAAAAATTCAAAGACGAAAACCTTTAATTTCTTCATCAAGTTAGTATTCACAAATAAGTTTTATATTTACAAAGTAATATTTCAAATTTCAAATCTTATATATATATATATATATATATATATATATATATATATAGTACAAGGATAAAATAGTATTTGTCATTAATTATGCAAGCACTATTATGAGTGTGGGGTATTTATTTATAACAAAAATAAGGAAGCTATAGAATAGGACATTACACACTCTTATTGAAGTGTTTTTTCTCCATAAAGATTTCTCCATCAATAGCTTCTTGTTTCAGTTGTGTGATGCTTCTTTTTATGTCCCTTCAACTCTGTTATTCTATCAAGGTCTGAATGAACTAAAAGCACTACTATGTTTTCTATTGTTGGCAAAATTGTCTATGTTTGAAGGTTGTTTCATGATTTCCGCAAGAGGATCCATTTTTTATGAGCCTGTGTGAGAATATCATCCTAGATTATGGATCAAATAGCATGGTCATATTATAAACAAGTTCTCCAGCTAAACTAGTTTTGTTCTTTCATTGTATATCTTGAGGAGATTCTTGTATTTCTCTAAAAGAATTAATTCAAAAACAACACAAAAGTTTAAATATTCAATATACATTGCTACAATAAATTATTAGGCAACCAGAAAGCTTATGAAGCATCAAATTGTAATGCTCAACTCGGTCTCCATAAGTTACTGACCAAATTATATGGGTTAATAACAAACCTCTTTAAATCAAATCAATGAATAAAATGCAATTGTTGTCTAGAACTTATTTAAAATGGATAAAAACCTGTGTCACAAGGTTGCAGTTAGAAATTGTGTTTGCCAGAAACAAAATTGAATAACTTCGACAAGGGAAAAAAATTGAAAAAAAAAAATCATGATTATATTTTTCTAGTACAAATTTGATCTCTACTAGATATCAGTTATAAATCTATAAAAATAAACATAATATATATTAAATTTGAATATATTATAATAAATTTAAAACTATTATAGTAAAAATGTTTAAAATTTTATTATTTAATAAGTAATATCTATAAAAAAAATTGTGAATGGCTCTGCCTAAAAGACAAAGAGAACCCTAATTTCATCTATGAGGATGCAAACACCTTGATTATCAACAACATTTGCACAGATGGGTTATGGAAATATTGCAAAGATCATGGTGTATTTACTAAATGGTGTAGATTTGGGTTCTATGTGAAATGCATTGTGAAATGGCTCGAGGAATCTTTTGGGGATCAGATAAGTATCACTACCCTAGATGAAGACTTCATCTTTAATGATTGTAAGGAAATTTCTTTGAAAAACCGATTCTTAGATGGTAATCCAATTTTCTTTAAAGGATTTAATTTGAAATTTTTTCGAGTGGAGACCAAATTTTGATCCAAAAGATTTTAACACTATCAAAACACCTAGATGGGTCATGATCCACAATCTCTCTATTGAATTAGAGCATAGTCATGAGCTCTTAGGAGGATTCATAGCTTTAGAAAAAAAAAATTGTCTTCATCCAATGTTAAATTATTAATCAACATGGAGTCGTTCTCTCAAAAGATAAATCCAATTAAACTCATAACCAATCAATCAATTTATCATCTCAGACCTAAATATTATAATGGTCAGATTCACAATAGATTAACCTTAAGGTTACTAGACGGTCAGTACAACCTAGATAAGTGTAAGCTTCCACTTGAGATAGGGAACAAAGATGCTTAGAACTCTTCTAATAGCAACATAATTATTAATTTTGATGAGGTTGGGGGGAGGGGGTTCACCATCTCTGAGAAGGCTATGAACAATGAACATATTAGTGTGGATCAAGTTCAAAATGGTTGTTGTGATGCTTCGGGGTTAGAAGAAGGGGAAATAGTGGAAGAAGAGTCTGAGAGATACCTTGAATGGGACAATGAGGCCCTTTTGGAAGATAATGACCACATGTAGGTATGCCAAACAGATATGGTTACCAAGGAAAACATGGAGGTAGTAGAATTTAAGAATGTAAGCATTCCTCAGCCTACGGAGGTCGAGATTGACAAGAATAATCAATGGAACCTAAATGAGAATATGACTGGTGTTGAATTAGGGCATGTCGAGGATAGGACAGTAATAGGGGATGAAAAGACTAAAAGGTCATGTTACCAACCGCATATGGAGGATCTAGATGGGGTTGAGGTGCACAAGTCCTAGGACGGAGAGATCAGGGCTCCAGATACAGAGAATTTGGGAGAATTGGAAGTGCTATTGGGTGATGGATCTAGATTCCCAGTGACATAACTTAATACCTCCAAGGAGAATACATTGCTGAAGAGTAATTCACTTTTGGAGGAATTTGATTGCAAGATTACCATGAAGGAAACAGGAATTAGTGAAAGTGATATTCCTAAAGGTGTAGAAAGGCTAAGAAAGGAGATTCTAGAGACACTAGTGGAAAAAATAGCTAAGGGTTTCATGTTTTCGGAGGAAATTTAACAAGGAGAAAGAAGTAGAATTTATCAGTGTAAGTCTTATGATATGAATGTTGAGGAAGGGGAGACTTACTTGAGCATAGAGAAAGAAGTAAGTATGGGAAGGAAGAAACCTAAAGGTGAGCATATTAAGACAAAATTAAATCAACAATCAATTGAGGTGATAGATTTTTCTCCAAACATAAATGAGGAAAATCTCTCCCAAGAGGACTCAATCAGAAAGATGGAAAGTAATATGGTTATTCTAGGAGGGCTACTGGAAGAGATTATTTTGTTTGTCATGAGGTAAGAGACGAGTTTAATAGATGGAAAAACCTGAAGGAACATAATAACACATTAATTCGGAAACCTCAACAAAATAATGAAATAGTTTTGAGGTAACCTAAGATGGGAAATGGAATAATGAAATAGTTTTGAGGTCAACAAAATAATGAACTAGTTTTGAAGATAATCTAGCCTTAGTTTTTGTTAAGCCATCTTATGAGAATAAACATATTCCTTTGGAGCTAGAGGCAGTTTACAACATTATGGGAATATATCAGGACTTGGATGAAATTTTTTTTGAGGAGGCAACAGGTGGGATCTTTGAACAATTGAATGAAGAGTTTACCCAATCATTCACTGAGATAGTAAATAAGGAGTTAGAAGGAAAAATGGAGGTGGAAGAGGAAGTGCATTTAGATCAATCAGTCATAGAGAGGGTGAATAATGTAGGTAAATTAGGTATAGTTGAAACTTATGATGTGATAGGAAGCCCAAATTGCGAGAAGATACAGAAAAAATGTGGCAGGCGATCATTGGTTGATCTCAAAAAGAAGGATGGGGAAGCTAGAAATTAGGATAAAATTACCACTTTATTTTATGCAGGGAAGGGGAAGTTCCTTCCCAATGAGCAATGAAGCTCACTATGTGGAATGTTAGGGGCCTAAATGCCCCAAACAAACAACATTGTTAAAGCGTAATTTGAACATAATGGAATCAAAAATCATTCTTATTCAAGAAACCAAATTAAATAATGAAGAAGTGTCTAAACATAGAAAGAAATTTGGAATTTGGCAAACTGAGTTGTAGATGTGAAAGTAGCTTCTGGTGGATTAGTTATTCTTTGGGATCCTTTGAAAGTTAAATTTGAAGCTGTCATTAAGAATACCAATTGGATGGGGGGTTGGGTACGTAGTGTTAAGAGCCCTCTAAACTTTTTCTTAATCAATGTTTATGGTCCAATTAACAATAATAGTAAAAAGAGCTTATGGGCAGAAATTGGAGATTATTGCAATATTCATAGGGAAAGGAATTATATACTTGGGGGGAACTTCAATGTGATATTGGACATATATGAAAAAAGTGGTGGTATACAACATGAGTCACAATCACTTAAAGATTTCAAAGAATGGGTCTTAGGAAGCAGCATCCTAGACATTAAAATGATCAATGGCACCTTTACTTGGAATAACATTAGTAGAACAATGGTGGAATGAGGAAAATAATACATTCACAGCATCCATTTTGGCCATATTAGGTTCAGATCACTACCCAGTTAGATTGGACATTATAGAGGAAAACAAACCATCAAAAACTCCATTTAAATTTGAAAACATGCGGTGTCAAGACAAATACTTTCTAGGATTAATAGAACAATGGTGGAATGAGGAAAATTTTGAAGGATCTAAGATGTTTTGTTTTGTATCACAATTGAAATCATTAAAGATTAAAATTTTAAATTTGAATAACACTCATTTCAAGAATATATTTGAAGAAAAAAGCGAGATAGAAAAAACATTCAAGAATTAAATGAAGAAGTTATAAAATTTGGCATGAATAAGGAAAAATATTTTAAAGAAAAAGAACTCCATAAATATGAGGATCTCCTTTCAAAAGAGGAGACCTATTGGAAACAAAAATCCAGAGAAACTGACTGTCTGATGGAGATAGGAACTCTAAATTTTTTCATAATAGTATGAAACACAGGAGAAACATCAATAGGGTCCTTAAAATAAAAATGAGACAGGGGATACAATAGAGAATCCCCAAGGATAAGTAAAAGAGTTTGTTAACTTCACTCAATAACTGGGAATTTTTTTGATTCAAGAGCACAACAACAAATGTTAAATAGTATTCCTAAACTTATTACAGAAGAGGACAATAAATATCTGAACAGTGAATTCTCCATTGAGGAGATTGAATCTGCACTTTTTCAATTACATCCCGGTAGAGCACTTTTTCAATTATCTATCCTTATGTGGCTTGATCAGTAATTTTTAGATATTGGTCTCCTAGCCGACCTTCTCACTAATCTCTTTAATAAAACTTCTTATTTTCCTCGCGATTAGTTCACCCTTTGCTTGTTTTATGTCATTCCATTTAATTCACCCTAGTTTCCCTTTTTCCATAGGAAGTTTGTTCCCCGCTTGTTTCTTTGTACTTCTATTATAATGATTAGCCGATAATCATTACTTTTAGTGCCCCTCCATGTTTATCCTCGTTCCTCCCCTCGTTTCAGTTAAGCATTTAGCATGACGTCTTCCTTTCCTCTCCATGATGGACTTCTTATTACTTCTAGTTGCTTCGTGTAGCTTTTAGAGTTTTCTTGCCCTTTCCTTCAGCTTTTATTGCTATGTTTGTTTTCATTGGTTGTTTATTGTGGACCTTTAGCGCTAGTACTGCTTTTGTGTTATCCTTCTTCTTAGGTAGCTTTTTGCTATAGAGCTTTAGGAACCATGGAGATAAACATTCATGTATTCCATACTTCGTGGAATAGGCAAATGGCATTTAGAGGAAACATCCAACTAGAACGTTGGAATAGAATCCTTAAGCATTTGAATGACATGGCTAGGCGAGTGGTCGAGTTGGTGTTTGGAGAGAAACACTTCGATTATGAATTCACATTCAAGATGAATGGTGAGACTATTGGGACATTTATTTCTTGTTTTTTATTGGCGCGGGTACCAAAATCGGACATTGTTTCCCTCTGTAATGTGGTCCTTGTGAAGGAAATCTTAGGGAGCTTGGAGAATGTTGTCTATAGCGTCAACAAGAGGTTGAAGATCCCCTACCCTGAAGTTTATATGAGAGCAGGCATCGATAGTTTGGATGATAGGAATGACATTGTGCGTAGACCGATTATGTTTATCAAAGATAAAGAGGTCTTCGATGCTAATTGGGTTGTGATGGAGCATAATTTGTATTTTCTCCTAAAATAGTTCGGTATTATCCCTTCCACTGACTTGGTTTGGCTCTGTAACTACCTAAGGGCCGAAGGTTACGAGGTTCCTACCTCTCTGGAAAAGGTGGAAATAGACCGCATCCAGATTATTGCACCTATGATCATTAAGAACACTTGGCAGCGAGGAAAGAGGAAAGACATTAAGGGCAAAGCGACTATGGGGTGCGACGTTCCCGGGGAAGATGATGAAGACTCGGATGATGATTTGATCATCATCAAACTCAAATGTTAGTTTGGCTTTCCTTTAGTCTTAGGGCTAGGCTACCGTTTTTGATAAAACTGTTTATTATCTTTATGTACATAGTTATCATACAATTTGGGGTGATATATGGAAGACTATGCAGCTAATGTTACATCCAGTACATTATGGTAGCCTGATGCCTCTTTTTTTAATCTTAATGAGGGGCTGTATATAGTGAAAATTATCAGTTTAGCAATACTATGATGTATGGGACTTTGACTTACACCGATGTTGGATTTTGATCCTGTTAATATGAGTTACGCATATAATGAATAGAGATATGTATATTATTCTTGATTTAGTTTATTTGGGTTTATGTTGTATACCAAGATAATATATTATTTTCTTTCAGAGGGTTTTCATTATTAATGAATGTCGACATAGGGGTTTAATGAATGAAACTAGTGGCACTATGAGCCAAATCATTATCAGCATTACACTTAGTTGGATTTGTTTCCAATAAGAATAAAATTTGACTGATCCTATTTGGGTTAGTTAACAACGGTAGCAAGCAAGCATATCTGAGCAAAGAACGGATAAGGGAGGATTCAATGTGATTGGCTTTAGATTATAATCACCCTGAATTACTTATTTGAGTACCACTTTAATCAAATGGGAAAAGGCTATTTTGATAGGATAAATTACTTTCCTGTCACTCGTGTGACTTCTGTAGCGGAATGCTTTTGTTAAAAATTAATTAAGGATAATGTAAATCTGTCTGAGGCATTAACTATACTGATGACAAATGCTTAATGATAGTATATATAATTTGGAATTCTGAAAACTCCGCAGTTTAATATATATATATATATACAACACTGTGCATCCAAAGAAGGTATAATATTCATGGGGAAGGAAAGAAATTGCATAAGGGAGATGATTGGTTGAAACATACATTTGTTCAATCAGAATCCATATTTGCAAGTACAATAATGAGACAAGTTATTAACAAATCAGGAAGGTTTATAACAAAATCAGTTAAGTTATGAAAGTTTTTGTACCGCATCCATAAGGTAATCTGGAATTATCCTTTAATTTCCTCCTCATCAATAGTTTGTAAATGATAATTGACCTTTGTTAAGTTTGTCCATTTAAATTCGATCATATTAATTATTGGTACAAAATTAAGGAATGCAAGTAAGTATTTTTATTTGCACAAAATTGTGTTCAACATAACTTTTGATAAAACTTAATAATGATGATTTAAGAAATAAAGATTTTCATTATATTAAATTTGATGCTCTACTGTTTATCATTAAGTTAGCCTTGGTTTACTTGAGGAATTGCTCTTAAGTTATATTTGGCTAAGGAGAGGAAGAAATGCCTTGGATGTCTTCCCTATAGAGGCTCTAATATGGTAGTTTTTCCTAACCATTTATGCTAGTTTTAGCTGACTATTTACTTATCAAGGTGAATGTTCTTCAAATTTGAATTTGAATTTGAATTTGGTTTATTTAACAATCTGTGTGGAAGTATCTTTGTTCTTAATAGTGTTGATACATGATTGGAGAAATCAAGGAAACAAGCAAAGGTTAAAGATGTTTCATAAGGAATATTGTTAATTTGTATCATTAGGATAGATCAAAATATTGTAACACCTGGCCATAAAAATTAATAAATAGCTAGGTGACTATCTTGTATAGGACAGATATGTTAGCGTAAACAATTTTTGTACATGAGGACCTCCTGTCCTCTTTCAACTTCTAACCTGCATATCTAAAGCGAGAATTGTAAATTAATGATCAGGACTTTATAGTCTCGGGCTAGATGGAGATTTTCTTTGCTCCGTTCTTTCCTACCAGTGCCCACACGAACGGAGATATAATTTTTAAAAGTTATTAATTAATAAAAATTTTGGCTACAGCCCATTATCCATCAAAAAAAAAGTATAAAATTTTAATTTAGATATTATTTATATATATAAATAGTAAAATGTTATAATTACAAATCTAATTCTAATATATTGAATAGAAAACCAGTATTCCACGGGGTTTGGGGACGTTACCGTGGGGGGACGAGGAAACGCATTTTGGGGACGGGGTTCTTGGGGCCTAAGTTTGGGAATGCCGGGAAGATGGCAGGGAGACGGCAGTGGGGGGCGGTGGGGAAGTGGTGCTGACAGAATGATAACACATATAGTATTACTATTAGCACTTGAAAAATTACTATTAGTTTTAAAAAGATAAAGACATATAACATAATAACTAGAGTCTAGTAGTAGTATTCATTGTTCAATAATTCAAATGACAAATGTCAAAATCTGCTCCAAAACTTTGCTCTTCTTTTCAAATCTATGTATCAGATGTTATACAGTTGACCTTATTCTGACCGTATAGTTTCTGATTTTTACATGGGAATGGTATTTCTTTGGCATGTATATTTTAAAGTTCTTTGCATGATTACTCATAAAGTATTATAGAAACAAATAATATTCATGAACAGAAATAACATTACTTTCTTTCATTCCAAATCTGCTACAAATTTTATTTATCCAATAATGTTGCTGTCCATTTCAGAATATAATAATATACTGAGATATAATAATGCAATCAGACCTTAGTTTGGTGTCATTGTAATCCACCCATTTGAGATGAGAGAACAGCACTGTATATTAATGTTAAGCTTCAGAAATGAACAGAAAATCATGGACAAGGTAATGCACATCTGGAACTGCAGTCGACCTCTTTTCCTTCACTTGGACCCCTGTCACTCCACAGCCAGCAATGGTTTGAAGCTAGCACTCACTTAGGGCAACCTTTGACACCTTAATAGATTCCAAACTTCCCAAAAATCTGTGCACAGTGAAACGATAAGATTCACCCAGTCCAGACGCCTCCTGTTAGGTTGCAGACAATCAGATTCCTGGTGTTCACTTTACATGTGAAATATAATTTTGTTTTAGGTTATAACTTTTAACTTTTAAGTTTCGGGCATTCCTTCAATATTTTATTATTTATAATCTTTAAAATAAAAAACAACTTACTTAGACTTAGGGTTAAAACTTAAGTTTAAAGTGTAAGTTTATTTTTTTAATTTTTTTGGACCCTTTTAGAAGAAACATCTAGGAGGTGCCTGGAAGTTTCTTCGATGTTAAGGGACTTCTGGGCGTCTCGGAAACTTCAACAGCGTCCCCAAATGGAGTCCCCTCTGAAGGAGATGTCTCTTGTTGGCCAAAAATCAACGGAAGCATCTCCAAGACAATGGAGAAACGTGGCGGAGGTGGAGGCATGGCGTAGAGACGTTTTCGAGAAGTCCCCCCATCCCCGAAACGTCCATCTTGGAAACTACAAGATTTTTTATTTTTTTAGGGGGGGAGGGAGGGTGCATCCCCGTGGAACACTAAAAAACAAATAGTGAATGTTTAAAACGTAATATTAAGATATTTTATTTTTTTTTAAAAATTAAACATTATTAAAACATTAAAAAAATCTAAAAATTAACGTGCTTGCTCCTCTCTACACCTGAACTCCGAATCAAACACGAAGTCCTAACCTAGTCTTTCGAGAGGCATCCTGATTGTTGTCTATTTTAGGGCAGAACATCGTGTGTCGAGCTGAAGATGTTGTCGCATCAATATCACAAGTCTTTCAATTGTGTCGTCCTTCATTCAAAAGGAAAATCTCCACCGAATAACTGTCTAGTTCACTTTGGGAATGAGAAAGCCATAGGAGGTGCCAAGAGAGGGCAAAGCGCGTTCAAAAATATTAGGGCAAATTTCTGCACAAATGTGAACAATTTTTTATGATCTCTATGAAGTCAACTAAATTTTGAATTTCCCGGATTAAATTTGGTGAACCTTGTGACTAAGATAACCATCATGACCATTCATTAAAAAAATGACATCTACATTGACACTGCACAAGACTAGGCTTAGGGGATTCAGATAATCCAACTATTAATAAGAAGAGCCTTTTATCATCCATAAGTTATTTTTTGTTGTTCTCCTGAAATCAGACATTATATAAATTCCAGAAACATTTCTTACATAACCTCAGATTGGATTTCTTTGCCCTTCCCAATTCAAGAAGCCTCTGTACATTCTCAAAACTAATCATTCAAGGGGATTTAGTTCGTGAGCAACAAAAATAATCATATCCGATACGTGAAAAAACATAACACCCAAACACCAAGAACAGTTATCAAAGTATCAACTCACCATATATAAACATATACAACTATAACACTCGCACTCGGAATGTCAGATAAATAGCAACAAAATTAATCCACCAATGCTTCTGGAATTACTTCATCTGCTTCTAGGGTAAACCTCAATGATATCTTCATCTTCCATTTCAAGACCTTGAGCTGTTTGACTAGGAGATATTTTTTCACCGTCAAAGCAGAAAACTAAATCATCACTTCCTCCTTTTACATATTCAGCATACGCCTTGAAAAGCTTTTCAAGTTTGTCTTCCTGCCACAATGCAAGAGCTCAGTCAAAATCAATTGCTGATACAGAGATGTAATTCATGAGATATTGTTTTGACAAAAAAACAAATCAAGCCTGTTGGTAGTAAAGATCACCCTTCGATTCCATTAATGTTTTCAAATGCGATCACCCATCCCCTATATTATGCAACATTTACAGTAGTCATTCTAGTGTTATTATAAATGGATTTGATCCTGGCATCTGCCAATATACTGATAAAATGTTATTCAAAGAAGACAATTCAAAACATGAAAAAAAATTAAGTTTGATTTTCAAGGACATTTCAAAACAGACCAGAATCTGATATTTTTCTCACATTTTTAGGTCTAAAAGTTTATAAGAATGGATACCTGCCTACTATTCCATATATTCAAAAGTAAAATGCTCTTCCCTAGAGATGTTGGAAACATCCACAGAGATAGGTGGGCCAAATCAAAATAGGGTACAGGAATATATGAATATGGGTTCAGCCATATTACATTTAAATAAGGTTACCCATTCCCAAACCCAAGTTTCCTCTCAACCATGGGTAAATGACAAAAGATGTAAAGGTTAATCTGCTACAAATGTAATATTTCATTCTAAACCAGTAAGCAACTTGCCTCACGGAAACATACATGGCAGCTTGAGAATCACCCCTTTTCTACAAGGCAATGCAGCAGCTAAATACCTTTTCTGGGTGATACCTTTTTTGGGTGTAGACACCTAAATCTGTTCATACATCGCCACATTTAACTTTAACTTATCTAAGTAAATATTTATTTAATTAATTTACCCATCACCTTTATCCCACCTTATTCTAATACATAGATTAAATAAATATTTATTATTTATTATCTGTTTAATTAAGTATAACCTTACTCCCCAAAATCCTCCAACAATTAATTAAATGATTTAATCTAATTGATCTAAACCACCTTTTTCTTCCAATATTTAATTCCATTTTATCCCTCAATCCTTGCCCATGTAATCCTAGTTATTGAATTCATTCATGTTGATTACAATCCAAACTTGTCATCCTATGACAAGTATCACTCCCACATGTGAAAGGACGCAAAAGTCAAACTAACTTTGCACCTCATCAATCCATTTCACGGTACATCTCCAAATCTCAACCATTTATATAAGGATCTTGCCCTAATGAAATCCTAAACCTATCTCCTACATCTTATGGGATTCTTGTCACATGACTACAACTTTTGATTCAAGCCCTATTCCTCAATCAACCCTAGCCATTCATCAACCAATCCATCTAGGCCTTTGATTTCTCTATTGGAAATTCCATAAATGAGAGGCCTGTCATCCCATTTGATCATCTTCTATCATCTTAGCTTTATGCTGCTGAATTTTCTATAAATCTTCTCTCATCCTATTGTTTTGTTGCTGCATTTTCTATCAAATATTCCATTATTGTATCCTTAAGCTGTCTAATTTTCTATTGGACCTTCTCTCATCCTATTGTTATGCTATTGCATTTTCTATCTATTCCATCTTCATCATAGCCTTATGTTATCCATTTGATCTCTCATCATCTCAATCCTACTATCATGTTGTTGGTTTCATAAGCAGCCACATTCATACATCAAAAGAGCAAATCAAGTAGAGCTAGGGTGCACTCTACTTCAGCTCAATCTGAGGAGAAAGAAGGGTTTTAGCTGAAGGTATTGTGTGTATTGCAATATCTTCTATGTTATTTACCTTTAATCTTTTCATGTTTTCACCAGGTTCCCCCTTTTTTTTCAAATACAATTTTCATTTCTCAGATTGACACTTATTTAGAATTTTATATAGCAAATATCTATTACTAATAAAAGACATCAAAGCCTCCCTATGCATATTGTTCCAGTCTTCTTTTTGAGATATTTACTTGAATATCCCTGGCATGATAATTTTACAAAATATCAATTTCATCTTAAGTTGCCACTACAAGTATGGGGATGGACTTAGGTTTGGGATTCAGGTAAGCTGCTATGACAAAAGAAAATATTGGTACACGGGTGACCATATAGAATTTATAACAAATTTGATACTTGCTGCAAAAAATAAATTTAACAATAGAATTGAAAATACATTTCATAACGCACTAAAAAAGTCCTTTCTCCTTTGTACTTGATCATTCAGCTGCTATATATATACCTCATTTTATATGTATGCATCTCCTTACATCCTTACAAATATTAAAATATATATACTCATGTGTGTGTGTATATATATATATATATATATTTGTTTAAATACTTTTATACAAATATATATATATGTATCTTACTGTGCATATATATAATTTGAGATATATATATTTTCCTATGTACAGATTCATTTTTTTTGTTCTTTGTTGTAAGTTTTTTCAGCCCTTTAGCCCCCTCATTTTCTTCTGTGGTTCTTAGGTTGGCTTTGCTTTCTTCTAGTTTTCTCTATTTATCTCAGTTTTCTTCTGTTGTAGGTCTTTCTTCTTTTTTCTCTTCTCTTTTTTGCCTTGGTTTGCTGGCGCCCAAGGGGTTTTAGCATTGGGTTCTTTTCTTAGGCTTGGTAGGCCTTTTGCTGCTTCTTTTAGGGTTTGTTGGCTTTTTTGTCTTTGGCCTTTTGGTCCCTTTTTCTCTATTTTCCTTCCGTTGTTGTTTGCTTCCTTTGGTTGGTTGGGCTCCTTTCCCTCTCTTAGTGTTAGGGCCTTCTTTTCTAGTTTTTATTTTTGTTTTCTTTTTTCTGGTTTAGAGATTTTTGATTTATTTTAGTTGGCTCCTGTCAGTATTCTACTCTTTGAAGGAGAGCTTTTCTTAGCTTCTCTAGATCTTTTCTGGTTGTGTGCTGTGTTGTAGATTTTTGTTTGTGTTTATTATGTTCAATCTCCCTAGGCTATAGAAATCTAAAATGTTGGAACAGATCTTTGGCACTACAAAGCATAAATGGGAACGTTAAATTTACTTATCTATCAGCGAGACAGGTATCTTAATAATACATCTATGAAAGAAGGTAATATTACTATTTTGGAGCTCTTCATTTCTCAATATTACTTATTTTTTAAGCCTTTAACTATAAGATATGGAAGGTTTCTGCTGTGGTTTTCAGGAGGATACCATCAAGCAAGCACCTATAGCACCTTGTAAATGAAGATTCTAGAACGGATTCTGACAATAATAACAACTCAATTGTATGTAACACAGAGTTGTATCCATAAAAACAACAATGTAATAGATGTAACATTAAAACCTCGATATTTTCGAGCAGTGGGTATGCCCACTGTAAGTTTGTAATTCTAGATAATTAACGATTGTACTAGAGACGCGGGAATGCCTGCGATAACGATCTATATAAACAAATCTCGACAATTGTTGAGTCGTGGGTATGCCCACGTAATTTTTGTATAAGTACAGGACCTATGGTCCCGGGCAAGGCTGGAGGTTTTCTCAACCCCGCTCTTTCCTACTAGTGCCTACAGCGAGCGGGGTCACATGTAAAAATTAATTTATATTAATAAAAATCTTTATAGGGCCTCGGCCTTTTACCGATCAAAAAAAAAAAAAAATACATTTCATAATTAAATCAAATATCTATTTGTCAAATCATAATTCACATTATGTAATTTTCTAAATATAATATATCTGCAATCATTCATTGAATTGAAAAGATAATTGAAAATTCAATGTTTTTGATAATGGGAAAAGGTGGGTTTTTGAAAGGGCTGAAACCTTTTTACACGAAGGGCCTCCAAGAAAAACATTAGCAAGAGAAAAACAACAATAAAGCAAAACTCCCAAAGAAAATCTACAACAACGCACTAAAAGGTGCAGACCAAACTGGGCAACTGCTCAAAAACACTAGAGGATGACTAACTCAAGGCAATAAGTCAAATTGCTACAAAGAGTCCCTAATACAAACACCATTCCTTCCTAACCCTTGTGAAAACCCCTCCTGATTGAACTACAAAGATTAGAAGCCAAGCCCCGAATCTGAAGGGGTCAAATAGCAAGAGGAAATGAATTCATTAGCCGCCAACAAGCTACCCACACAAGAACCATCCAAGAACTCTCCACACCTTGGTTGTGACTACGTGTTCTTTTGCTCAAAATAAAAAAATGTAATAGCTGGAAATCACTTCATACTAGCTTCAAACACCTCAACAATGATAACTCAAAACTCTTGACTGAGAACTCTTCTTTGGCTGCAAGTGGAGAAGTGCTGGAAATGTTGAGGGAGCAGATCTAAAATTTGAAACCATACTCAAAATGGCCTTCAGCTCATATCAATTGCAACCAATACTCCTTCCAAATATTAAAACTGATGTTCCTCAACAAAGATGTTCCATATAACAATTATTCCCTTTAGTGACCATCTTAGGAGTGTAATATTGAGCATAACCAAAATAGACCAAATAACATTATGATCAAGCACGTTACCTTTGGGAAAAAGTGTGATTTCCATCAAATGATCTTCATCCATAATGCTATGGTAACTCCAAGACCTCTTTTTTCAGTGCCTTAAAGTTCTATCTCATCTTTCTTGAATTTGTTAAACTCTCCCATTGCATGCTCCTGAAGAGAGCTCCCTGTTTCATTTATCCCTCCAGACCCACAATATAGAAGTCTTTGCATGTCTTTTGTTCATCCTAGCTCTGATATGGGTTGGGGTTTGGGTACACGGGTTTGGCAAAAAAAAATTGCTTGGGTTTTGGTTCCGCATAGACACATATTGATATATTATAAAATTATAAATTTATATATATAACATAAATTTATACATGTAACATGTTCATTGTTCACTAAACACTGGTTCAAAACTTCAAACATATGATAATAATAATTAGAAGCGTGCTACTCATAAATCCATAATTGTCAATAAAACTATAAATAAAATACCTCATACATCATATTCATAACTTGCAAAACTCTCAAAATGTCATTACACAATGAAAATTCAAATACAATCCATTCATAGTGAAAAAAATGCTACAGTTGTAGAACAAAGCAAAAATGGTGAAAAATTCTTGAGAGAAGAATAAAATAACATCAAATGACCAAATACATGCTTTAGAGGTCAAAATTAGGGTTTTGCATCACTTTTTAGATTTTTAAAAAAAGGGCGTGTGAGGCCCATTTTTAGACACCCATAGCCTTGGGTTCCCATGGGTTCCGCCCGAGTCCCTCCCTTACAACCGGTTCCTTGTGTGTCCTGTAGACACTATAGATAGGACCCATAGGGAACCCAGCTACTGAGGAGGGACCCGAGCAAAACCAAAACCAAAATCGAACCAAGATTAGGTTCCGAACCAAAACAGAGGGACCCAGTATCTTAGCCCAAAAGGATGACCAGCTGCTTTAGCTTAACGATGCTAGGAATTTGTAGTGTCACATTCTTCTTGAGCTCACCATCTACCATCCAAATGGGGCAACCTTGTATGTAGCTTGATTCAAACAATACCATACCATGCATAGTCATAAAATCTTGAATACTCAATTGACATTTATTTTCCTTACCATCTTTCCACATCAAGCATCTCATGTTGACTACACCAATTTGGCCATCACCCACGATCTTGTCTTCATGTATGGTACTTAGCTCCCAAGAGTGATCTATGAACTATGAATCTCAATCCTTCACAATGCAGTTAGAATGCACAAACAACCCTACTTGATCCATAATAGGCTTCTTTTCCACCCAAATGCAAGAGACGAATAACTCAATAATGATATCAATGCATCTATCCACTTTGACCATCAAAAGATCACGTGGATCCCAAATGGGAAAAAAAGACTCATAAACTTGAATCAAAAAGTCCACGTGCCCATATAGCAAGTTGTATCTTTTATCACCATTATTAGCATGCTTCCCATGATGACAAGAATTTTGCAATGACGTACAAAGCAACAAATCTGAAATAATTCCATATCTTAGACTCCAAACAAAATGTGCAACCTCTTTCACCAAAAGAGAATTAATTGAGATATCTTCAACGGCTCCATTTTTGTGACTCAAAACTCTCAACTTTTGACTAACCAAAATATATCCCTCAAATGTATGTCCATCCTCAATGCTACTCTGCAAATCAATCAATGGCTCACAATTTGGAAGTTTGAAAGGTTGTGCATGATTTGGTGCATCTTCCTTGAACTCTTTGCATCCAACAGTGTAACCCTATTTGCTTCTACTTCAGCAATATTTTTCTGACATACGCAATCATTAAGGACCAATAAAACATCTTCTACCAAAGAATCTTTACCTTCAACTTGCTTGTTGGGTCTCTCTTGCTCTTGCTTCCTGATAACTTCCTCACCTTCTTGTGATTTCGATTCTTCCTTCATCAATCCCTTTCTTTTCTCTCTTATGTTCTTTTTGCGTATCTCCAAGTATTCCTCATTGGTGACATTGGATTTATAAATAGCAGACTCTTGTTCATATTTAGAGTAGACAATAAGTTTGCACTCATCTCTTTCCAGCTGATCCTCTACAAACCTTCAAATAGGATCATCTTGTCATGTTCTGCTAAATACATTTAGAGTTCTAAGTCTGCTACAAAATTGTTCCAAAAGCTCTTGTTTAAGATCTGTCTTCTTTCTTTGGTAAGAACCTATGTCGCCAATCGTGTTCTGTCACCAATGTTCCTTTCACTCATGTGTCCAAGGCAGATCTGTATTCACAAAATCAAACCTGCAGGCTGGCAGGAGTGCTGCTTTGATACCACTTAGATATCCTCTTTTTATAATTTTTGTTATTTTCTTTTTTTTTTGTATTTTTCTGAAAGTATGAGAGAATCAATCCAAACTGCAAGTACACCGACTGATTACAATTTTCAAACCCTTATTTTGTTGACATCATCAAACCATAAACCCTAGGAAGAGAAATGATTAATTCCAGCAATATAAAACCCCTAATAATTTATTTTATTCTATTGCGATGATGATCAAAAAGCATATCATGTCCCCTCCTTGAAATAGGACTAAATAATAAATAATAATAATTAAATTAAAAACATAAAAGAACAAATTTTTTAAAAAAAATAGTTAAGCTAAACATATGGTCAAAAGGCAAGAATGGAAAAGTTGTCTCCCTCAAACATGAGGTATAAAAGGGAGAGAAGGGAACTTCATTTGAGGGGTAAATGGAGGGAAGAAGAGAGAGCATAAGAATTAAGGAAAGATTAAAGGAAGAAGGAAGGAAAGAGAAGAAAATAAGGAAGTGACTCTTTTAAAAGATGAGGGGTTTTGACTCTTTCAAAAGGTAGTGATTGTGAAAGGGTGTTGTGAGGTTTTCACACCATCGCCCCATTGCAAATGGTGACCCCCTCTTTTTGCTTTGGCAGTAGGAGTAGTGGTTTTAGGTGGTCTTAGGTGGTGGCAATTTTCAAGTCTCCAAGTTGAAGAGGTCAGTTTGGGCAACTTTGGCCTGCTGAGTAGTCAAATTTGTCAAGGGTATGGGTGAGAGTTGGGCTGAGTAGTCAAATTCCTCCCACCTGCAATTATAGAAAAAAGGGGCAATAGTAGGGCCCAGCTGCCTGCTCCAGCTTCAACCCATGATGAACTAACAGCACAACACTACCGAACTCCGCACTAAGGCATAAAGCACTACTGGAGTATATCTTGTCGTCCCCAGCACAACATCGTCCCTACTAGATAAATTAATAAGGCTGTAGCACACACACACACGCACATGTTTATGTCATCGACCACAGTTGATCGACTATCTCTCCTCGCCCCTTGGGGATAAGTTGACCTATTGGGATGGATAACCAAGAACCCTAGCTATTGATTCCGGATTGACTGGAGGTGGAGTTGCAATCAAAGGTTTTGTGACGAAATGAGTTAAAACCTTTTGAGAATCCTTGTTCCAGTTTCAATTTCATCTTAGAAGGTCAAGGAAAGTTGTGGGAGGTAACCTTGTTGGAGGCGTGCTAAATCCTAAATTTTAAAAAAAACTCACAAAATCTAGAATCTTTATTGTTGATTTTGTGAGGATCACTGCAAATGTAATAGCACTCTTGATTGTATGTGTTTTTCAAAGGCAGCAATCTCTCTCTTATTTATATTGTGAATGAGACATGGATAGACATGTCCCTTCATGGGACATGTCTATTCATTAACACATACTCTTTTAATTAATATGACATATATATATATATAGTATTTCTATAGTCTTATTATATTAATTTCTCTAACACAATAATACTTTAGATATATATAAATTTATATCTCATATATAATGAATCCTTGTTCCAGTTTCAATTTCATCTTAGAAGGTCAAGGAAAGTTGTTGGGAGGTAACCTTTTGAGAATCCTTGTTCCAGTTTCAATTTCATCTTAGAAGGTCAAGGAAAGTTGTGGGAGGTAACCTTGTTGGAGGCGTGCTAAATCCTAAATTTTTAAAAAAACTCACAAAATCTAGAATCTTTATTGTTGATTTTGTGAGGATCACTGCAAATGTAATAGCACTCTTGATTGTATGTGTTTTTCAAAGGCAGCAATCTCTCTCTTATTTATATTGTGAATGAGACATGGATAGACATGTCCCTTCATGGGACATGTCTATTCATTAACACATACTCTTTTAATTAATATGACATATATATATATATAGTATTTCTATAGTCTTATTATATTAATTTCTCTAACACAATAATACTTTAGATATATATAAATTTATATCTCATATATAATGAATATATATATATATATATATATATATATATATATATATATATATATAAATTATATCTCATATATAATATATATAAATTACTTCTCATATATAATGAGTATATATATATATAAATTATATCTCATATATAATATATATAAATTACTTCTCATATATAATGAATATATATAAAAATTATATCTCATATATAATATATATATATACAATAGTATTGTCTCATAGGTTTATCCGACTAAAGCTACCAAACATCAACACTCCCTCTTAGCTAGGGAGGATAAACACATGGTTAGATATTACCTCAATGTAATATCAAGTTTATTGAGATATCATCTCATGATATTAGGAGTAATGGCCACAGAATATCAAGTCACATGATATTCACCATGTACTCAGAATACTGGCCTACCAACATCAAGTCTCATGATGTCCACCAAGTACTCAAAAGTTTAGAAAGATATCATCTCGGGATATCGGGAGCATTGGCCTGCAAAATATCAAGTCGCGTGATATTCACCAAGTGCTCAGAGAAATGGCCTACCAACATCAAGTCTCATGATGTCCACCAAGTACTCAAAAGTTTATAAAGATATCATCTCATGATATCGGGAGCATTGGCCTGCAAAATATCAAATCGCATGATATTCACCAAGTACTCAGAGTAATGGCCTACCAACATTAAGTCTCATGATGTCCATAGGTAATGTGCACTTACCATAGCAACATTCCTATCATCTATCATGATTTGTTTCAGCCATCATAAGATGTCTATCACAATAGAAGATCATGGCCTGTTTTAGGAACTCAATCCACCATGCAAGATATCATCTATCATGATCTGTTTCAGCCATCATAAGATGTCTATCATGATAGAAGATCAAGTTATTGTAAGATCGTCACCTTTCAATAACTATAACAAATACAAGTGATAATCATTTGGAAGTCGTCACTTCCTCATGATGTACACAGGGGGCAGGCCCATTAAAACATGATATCCACCATGCCTCGGCGCAAAGGGTGGAAACAAGGGATTTCACCTCGAACTTCTCTCACAAAGAAGAACTCATTGAGCAGATATCAATCTGTTGTTCTTTTCATCCAAGACTGCTTAAGATAACCTTGTTAGGCTCCCTCTAAATCTGATTTCAATCTTCTAAGCTCCTTGTCCAAAGTTACCTCAGAAAAGTCAAATTCCCTCTGAATCTAATATCAATCTTCTTTTTCCTGCAAGAGCATCCCCAAAAAAGATCAAGGCAAATAGCTCCTATAGTACGTATAGAAATACAAATACATAAAGTAATACTCAAGGATAATAAATACTTATCTGCACATCAACATCCTTGACACAAATTACTTCAATGAAAGTCCATATACATCAAATCAAAGAACGCCTTCTCAGATTATTTGAAAGACATATCCCCTTTGAATCATCTCCCCACTAAGGATGGTTCAAATGGGAATGTAACATTGTTATTATTCTCCCCAAAATGTAAAATTCCTACTCTTATATCGTTGAACAATGCTTATGTCTTCTTGTGAAATGACTTGATTGCTCCAAGGGAGCTAACACTCTATAATTAAAGCTTTCTTTCTAGAAAGAGACACCATTCTTTGAATACGTGCTTCTTTGTTAATGCTTGACCACGATCATAACAAATTAATGTCTCTTTAATGTCCGCTACAAGGTCTAACTAATCATTATGGAAATCATTGTGTATACTATGCAAATTCATTGTCCTCAACCTCTTACTAAACAATGCTTTTTTTTTGTTTAATCAAGTCATAGTTTTCAATATATAATCGTTGAAGTTTGCTTCTTAACAAATCTTCTACAATTCACTTGACCTTATTCTTTGCACTTGGTGAGGACAAAAGCTTGAAACACAACTTCACTCACTGGATTTCACATAGACCCGTACACAGTCGGTCATAAGTTTTGAGCCTACCACTTTCTCGCCAATCGCTTCAATGAGATTCTTCAGAATTTGTTTATCGCCAACATATCCAAAATGCAAAAAAATCCAACATTGTATTTGTGAGATATGGTCCCCGTATTGAGACTGTATTTTCTGAGGCAGTCACACATTCACCATCAACAAACTACTCTCTTACATTTGCAGCCCGGCTCTAATACCATGTTAAGGTTTTTAGGATCGTTGAAAATGTAATAGCATTGTCTGATTGTATGTATTTTTCAAAGGCAGCAATCTCTCTCTTATTTATATTGTGAATGAGACATGGATAGACATGTCCCTTCATGGGGCATGTCTATTCGTTAACACATACTTTTTTAATTAATATAATGACATATATATATAGTATTTCTAGTCTTATTATATTAATTTATCTAACACAATAATACTTTAGATATATCATATTGTTAATGAATTATAGCTTCAGTCGGATAACTACTATTAAGATTAATAGATAATTATAATTATTTATAATTATTTATTTATCAATTATGAAATATAAATGTTTTGTTATTATTTAATATATTATTATATTTATGAAATATAAATTTATTTTATTAATTATGTTATATATATATATATATATATATATATATATATATATATAAACTAACTTATTAAATATATACTTAACAAAACATATTGAATATTAAAAGTCTATCGGTGTAATGAGATACATCAAATAGAAGAGCCCCTACGTGGAGGCGTGTCCACGAGAGGACGTGACTCCACGGGAGTGAAGTCACGTCCACCCGTGGACATGTCTCCACGGTGGACACACCCCACTGTCCCCTATATATTTGCGATGGGTTTTGCAGAAAACGACAATCAACGCATAAAAGGATAAATTAACATTCAACAACAAAGTCACATTTAATATATATAAATATTTGGTGCAATCACCATTATTTATTATATTATAATTTGTATAGCAATTCCATTGGCATTTATATATGTGATAAATATATCATTGCATGATAATTAGGAAGTCATATATAAAAGTTTAACATGGTATCAGAGCAGGTTCCTTCATTAAAAGCTTAACCGCTTGAAGGAAGATCAGATTAATTTGAAGGGAGATTAAGATCATAATTCTTTATAAATTTATATTCTCTGGAAAACTTAAATTCACAAAATGGTGAACGGAATCAGACTTGAAGGTGCTTCAAATTTTGATTCTTCGAAACTACGAATGATTCTTATACTAACGAAGAATGAGTTAAATACTATTGTTCAAAATCCTCCTAAATCTATTGAGAATAAGAAGAAGAGCAAATGGGAAAAGGAAAATGCCAAAGCAATGGAACTATTGGTAGATGGAGTGAAAGATCATCTACTACCTATTATAACAAAATTAGACTCTGCATACGAAATGTTCAAAGCCCTAGAAAACATGTATGAGATCAATAACACTAGCAGGATCCTTACTCTTAAAAATCAACTCTCTAATATTAGAATGAAACAAGGAGAAACTATCACCTCATATTTTATGAGGATAACGGAATTAAGAAATCAATTATCAACAATTGGTCACATCTATGATAGTAAAGAATTAAGTATGGTAACTTTAAATGGACTTCCTAAGTCTTGGGAAAACTTCAGACAAGGAATAAGTGCTCGCTCCAAACTTCCTAAATTTGATCGACTAAAAGCTGACTGCACTCAGGAAGAGTATAATCTAATATCTAGAGGAACCAATATAGAATCCTCAAATGAAGATATTCAGGTACTCACAACTCAAGTTGATAAAAGGAAGAAACCAGTATTCAAAAGGAAAAGAAAATATATGGACTACTCTAAAATGCAATGCTACAGATGTGATGAATATGGTCACTCAGTAGCAAAGTGTCCAGATAGACTCAAACATCAAGCATCTTTTGCCAAAGTCCGCACTGAGAAACTTGTACTCTAATACTTATGAAATATTAGATTAAGAGGGAGTTCCATCATTTCACTAATGTAGAACATCTCTATGTAAATACCAAATTACTGTACTATATTTATTGTATAAATCTAAATAAAATCATTTATGAACTATTCACCTTGATCTTTTGAGGATGCTCTTGCAGGAAAATTGAAGTCTAAAAGCATCATTAATGAGGAGCTCATATGATTGATATTCAAAGGGAGTTCGAAAGTTCATGTGTGTGACTATATGATTTCAATGGGCCTACCTCCTGTGTAAATCATGAGGAAGTGACAACTTCCAAAATGATTATCACTTGTATTTGTAGAAGTTATTGGAAGGTGACGATCTTACAATAACTTAAATCATGATATACATTATTTATAATGTTGAAACAGATCATGATGAATGCAACAACTAAGTGTTAGATGTCATTAAGTTGACGGTCTATAAGTTGTTTGCATAAATATATCTTGTAAAGCAACAACTAAGTGTTAGATGTCAAATTGACGGTCTATAAGTTGTTTGTATAGATACATCTTGTAAAAGCAACAAGTGTTAGATGTCATTAAATTGACGGTCTATAAGTTGATTGTATAGATATATCTTGTAAATCAACAACTAAGTGTTAGATGTCATTGACGGTTTATAAGTTGTTTGTGTAGATATATTATAGGTATTTGGTGAATATCATGTGTTGATATTCTGCAGGCCAGTACCTTATTGAGTACTTGGTGAATACCCTATGTTGGTGTTCTGATAGGCCAATACTCTTAGTGTTTGGTAAATGTCATGTGTTGACATTTGATAGGCCAATACTCTAGATATCAAATGTGATATTAAAAGATGGAAATGTTCTGATTTAAGCTATCCTTCAGATTACTATATTACGTTAAGGTAATATCTATTCTTATGTTTATCCTCCCTAGCTAAGAGGGAGTGTTAATGAATTATAGCTTCAGTCGGATAACTACTATTAAGATTAATAGATAATTATAATTATTTATAATTATTTATTTATCAATTATGAAATATAAATGTTTTGTTATTATTTAATATAATATTATATTTATGAAATATAAATTTATTTTATTAATTATGTTATATATATATATATATATATAAACTAACTTATTAAATATATACTTAACAAAACATATTGAATATTAAAAGTCTATTGGTGTAATGAGATACATCAAATAGAAGAACCCCTACATGGAGGCATGTCCACGAGAGGACGTGACTCCACGGGAGTGAAGTCACGTCCACCCGTGGACATGTCTCCACGGTGGACACACCCCACTGTCCCCTATATATGTGCGATGGGTTCTGCAGAAAACGACAGTCAATGCATAAAAGGATAAATTCACATTCAACAACAAAGTCACATTTAATATATATATAAATATTTGGTGCAATCACCATTATTTATTATATTATAATTTGTATAGCAATTCCATTGGCATTTATATATGTGATAAATATATCATTGCATGATAATTAGGAAGTCATATATAAAAGTTTAACACATATATATAAATTTATATCTCATATATAATGAATATATATATAAATTATATCTCATATATAATAAATATATATATGTATGTATATATATATATCTACAATAGTATTGTCTCCTAGGTTTATCCAATTGAAGCTACCAAACATCAACATTTATTATAACTATTAACTCCTATGAAGCTCAAACCTATCTCAAACATCCTCACAGTATTTATATAGAATATAACTTAAAGTATAAGTTACAGTAACTTATACTTAACAGTTATATTTTATATAAATCACTTCACCCTTTGAGCTGAAGAAATTGACTTGAAGATTTGGGAGTTAACTTGCAAAATGAAAAATCCTAACACTAGGTTGAAATCCAACCATGTCTCAGGATTGACAATCCCAACAACCCCCAAAATTCCGCCCCCAATTTAGGCAAGTTTCAAGTGCAAAATGATTAGAAAAGCGAAGGAAGAATGCAAAATAATGATTTTTGGAGGAGAATTTGCGAAATTGGAGCAATCCCAAGGGAGGGGCAGAATCCGCCCTTCTCTTGGGATTCCTAATCCCGCCTTGCTTGAGATTTCTGCCCTCTAATTGAGCAACCAAAAGATATAACCAAGATGTGGCAAAAGTTGAGGTTTCAAGGCAAGAACAATGGTTTCAAATCCACAAAAGATCATATTCGAATCAAGTAAAGACCAATGAAATTGGAGGTCTAATTGAGCCCATAAAATGGAGATTTAGAATGACAAAAGAGCAGTCTCAAGGGAAGGGCAGAATTCGCCCTCCTCTTGGGATTCTTAATCCCAACATACCTTAGAACTCCGCCCTACAGTTAACCAAAATCTTGACTAGGGTATGAATCCCACTTCTCTACAATGGAAACTTTCATGGGAAAGAGGGAGGAGTAAGTCAATTTCATGGCCTAGGATAGTGAGGTGTTGGAGTTGGGAATGAATCTAAGGCCCCAACAATCAAGATTTTCAACTTCAATTACCTAAATCAGACCAAAGCTTAGTGAAAATCAGATGGTTGAAAGACTAGAGAAGATCATGATGGACTTGTAAATGTGGAAAGGTGAAAGCATAATCCTAAGTGGGAGTCGGAATCCAACCACCTCTTGGGATTCTTAATCTCAAGAAGGGCTAAATTTCCGCCCCAAGATGCCTGCAAAATCCTGATTTTCTTGTGATTTCCGCCATGAGTTTAGCTGTATTTGAGCTATATCCCAAGCGCCTAATCAATCAAAATGGGAGAAAAGAAGATTCCAAGGCAAGATGGCGATGAGATTTGGGGAAATCGTGGCTTATATCAGAACAGAGGTCAAATCAATTTGGCCTCAAAATGTCTCAATCACAAATTAAAATTGGTGAACTCTAAACAATGGTCATTGAAGAACGTTGAAAGGGGGAAAGTTGGAAACAAAATGGCAACAAAATTCAAGAAAATGATATTAATTTAATCCCGACTAAGGGGCGGAATCCGCCCCCTAGTTAGATTTTTAAATCCTAAGACTACCCCAATCTCCACCTTAATAAAACTAGCTAAAGACTTGAGTGATGGGACGGAAAGATCGCCTTCATCAAAGGCATTTTGTAGTGGATTTGGGAGAGTTTAAAACAGCAAAAGGAAGAAATAAGAATGCAGATCAGGTCAATAGGAGTCAAGGAAGGGGCACTATCCTTATAATTTGGTGAAGTAGAAACTTGCCTTTTCACCCTTAATTGAAGTCGGCCTTCTATGGAAGAATAAAGGTTTAAATTTAAATGACTTTATTGGTCTAATAAGGAGCATGTCAGCCCAAGTTAGGGTCAGGCCCCTTCATTATTTGAAAGAACCTATATAAAGGAGATCAAGGAGATGCATTTTCTCATCAATTGCAAACAAAATATCTCCCTCCTAAAGGCAGCAAATTGACTTAGACAGATTTTCTTCTTCCGAAAGGGCAGCGACTTCACTCCAAACAAGGCAGCAATCTCTCCTTTGACAGCGACTTGAGGACTTAGACAATGATTTTTTGGAGTTTGGAGGGCAGAAATATCAATGATTTTCTCTAAAATCAGGGATAAGGTGCTAAAAGAAAGTCAAATCTGGGCAAGGATATAGGCCTTAAACTCATTTCAATACTAAAATTTTGAAGAGATTTATTTCAAGCTAGGAGTTGAGGCCATTCTGTATCAAAATTAGAACTTGGGATTTGCAAAAGCAAAGAGAAATTTGATCTTGAACTAAAAAGAAAATCCATGATCAAAGTGCATTTTATCTCCCTATTTTGATGGGAATTCTTGATCAAATAGGTTTAATAGAAGAAAAGTTGTATCTAGATGCATTTCCGTATCATGTGAACTTTAAGATTTCCTTCATGTCATTTATGCTTATCAATTTTGTGAGCTTGATAAAATTTCCCTTTTGTTTTTGCAAGGTAATCTATGAAGAGGGAGAGGCTTGGAGAACATGGAGATGATGACATGGCCAAATTCAAGACTTCAAGAAAGGGGAAAACAAACAGATGTTGCAAGGTCAAGCTCAAAACTTCAAGCAAGAAGATGGCTCGAGGACAAGAAAGATGAAGCTCAGAATTGAAAATGCAAATTCAAGGCAAGATCAAGAAGAAGGAAAATCAGAGTCTATAAGTGAAAGAAAATTTCCACCAACTTGAATTTCCTCTAGAAATCCAAATTCATTTGAAGGATCCAAGTGCATGAAGACTTCATCACTTCAAGAAGATCGAGGTTAGGGCATTGAAAGATATTCAAGTTTGTAAGTACAATCTAGTTCAAATCATGGCAATGAAAAAATTTCCAAGAACGAAGATGGAGAAAATTTGAGAAGATGAAGCAATTTGGAAATATGTCATCACAATCGAAGGCTTGATAATGTTGAGTATTAAAAGATATTTTCTCATCACCAAAGAATTAATCAAGTCTATGAGATCAAAATGCTAAAGTGGCGCCCACTTGTCTTCAACGAATCAAAAAATTCCAGTTACACGTGTCCAAGCACATTCAATCATATTATGCCAAGTGTACATATTTTCTCATTAGCTCTCAAAAGCATTGTAATTTTCTTATTAACTCATAAGGTGGTGCCTTCATGTAATTGGATGATAGCGTGGCAACCCCAATTAGGGTTTGTAATGGGTAAATCTTGGCCCTTGATCTTGAATTGATCTTGGCCCTTCATTGTAATTGAACAACTACAAAAGGCCAAAGCTTTCTCATTTGTACATGGTTAGAAATTAGATTCATTAGAGAGGAGATTAGTTAGAGAGTAGAGTAGGAGACTTGTTGAAATTGTTGTCATAATGCTATCAAAGTAATTGTTGGTTCATTGTTGGTCTTCATGGTAGATTACTTGTGTTACTTTAGAGTATTGCATGGTTTCTTCAATTCCTCACTTAGAGTAGATTTCATTTCATGTTAATTAGTAGTGTTTAGTTGGATGGAAAATATTTTGGATGTTTCTTTGGTGAAATCACTTAGACCAAACCACTAGCTACTTGTTGATTGTATGTTCGCCTTGTGTGGTCGAATGACGTATTTATGAACTTAACTTCAACTATTGCTTGCACATTGATATGCATCGATGATTGGTGTTAATGGAATGGTGGTAGTTTAAACATCTTACATTTACCTTAGGAAATTGTAATTGTACTCTGAGTACTTGATGAATATCATAGACTTGATATTCGTTGGACCAATGCTCTTAACATCATAGACTTGATGTTGGTTTGATGTCATGGACTTGACATTTCTTGAGTCTTGGTGACTCGTGGATTCAGTTATCCACAGATTTATTGGTATACATCATAGATTTGATGATACCATGAATATCATGGATTTGATATTCTTTTGGCCGAGTCAAGAGGACTCATGGATTTAGTTATCCACAAATTGGATAGTAATCATCATGCACTTGATAATAACTTGTGTTTGGAAGTATCATGGACTTGATACTCCCTTGAATATCATGGACTTGATATTCAAAAGAGTCAAGGTGACTCATGGATATAGGAAATCCACAAATTGATTGGAAATATCTGATATCATGGACTTGATATCACTTATGGTTGATAAGCATCATGGACTTGATGTTATCATGAATATCATGGACTTGATATTCTTGGGTCATGGAGACCAAAGGATCTAGGAGATCCACATTTGGATGGTAAGCATCATATCATATAATATGATGTTTCTCATATGAATATGAGATGTATGTATGATGGATAATGAAGAACACTTGTGTTCTCACTATATCTAGTAGATAGAGATCTACTATCATAGATGAGAGTTCTATGGCATCACTGGATTGGGAATCCATCCTTGGTTATGTTTTGTGATGAAGGATTAAGGATAAGATCTTTGCCTCAAGTCCAAGAGGGAGTGTTGATATTTTGGCCTTTACGGCAAATATCTAAATGACTTGGGAATTTTGATAAGTATAAATAATAATATTAAATATTGGAAAATATTTAATATTCATTGTTTATGAGATAAATCAAGTTAATTCTTGGGAGAAGAACACATCAAAAACATAACATGTATTCTCCTCTCCCAAGAATCATTTAAGGTAGTGAATTCAACCATTGAGAAGGCAGCGAATTCACCATTGAGGAGCAGCGAATTTCAGCCTAAAGGAGCAGCAATTTCTCTGCCCTAATAGCAGCACACCTAGGGCCAACAGCATGTATTGAGGCAGACCTAGGGCCAACAGCAGCCCTAGGTATGGCGAACTAGGGCAGAAATAGCTGTGAATTGTATTCAAGATGCTGCAATTTCCTTTGTAGGGCAGATCTGAACAATCAAGTACAGATTGGTGTCAACTTGGAGAAGCCGTAGGCTGGCTAATTCAGACCATGGTTAGAAGAAATTGAAGGATCAGAATAAAAGACTCCAAGGGCGGATTTCACAGTTGCAATCCGGGTACTATCTCTCCTTGCCTTGAGTTTATTTTATTTAATCCTGTGCTTAGTTTTGTTAGACCTCTATAGATTGATATATTCCTTAGGTAAATCTGAAATATACTAACATAAAATAGGATATTGAAATCCTATAAATATGTATTGTATTTGGTTGAAAAAACATGAAGGATGTATTATTTGTTTTTAATTATTCTTGCTTCAATTGTCTCTGCCCATATTTCTAATATGGTATCAAAGCAAGGCGATAATGGAGGCGATAGAGAAGAGTGTGCTAGATGATATTAGCATTGTTGATGGTTTCTCTCCTAAGAAATATTTCACACAATGATTTGATTGAATAGTTTGTGTAAGCTCGATATTGGGGTGATCTTTCATGGAAACACAGAGCACGTTGGCAAATTAGTGTATCATAGTCGACCTTCATCAGACTGTTTTTTATTACACTTCTATATGCATTGGGGTCTTATTTCGTTGGGGATATCTAAAAGCAGAAGACAGTAATATTCAAAGAAAGACATTTTTGTCGGCTTCCTTAGGAAAGGTATCAACTAAAGTTTATAATCGTGGGAGATAATCTTTCTGGCACCTTCTAGTCTATGCAGATGGAGAGTATAAGACCCATGTTTGTTTCCGTTTGTGATAATATTCTCTTTCAGATTTTGGCATGACATTATTTGACTTGACCTGGATTATTCCAAGAGTGGTGTGATACATTTCTCTGCTTATGCACCTGATTTTGGGTTCAAGTTCTTACTGCAAGTCCATGAACAATCTATTGTGAAGATTGGTACACGAGTTACCATCATCATCTTTGTGATCCTGTTTTGCAGTTGATAATAAGAGTCTATGAAGGCTATACTGCTATATATAAAAAAGGTCTGTTTGGCAACATATTCTGTGTGTGAAGGGAGTTCATGGATTTTTCTAAAAGACTTGGAAAGCTCCAGCCAATTGACAAACATCGGATTTCACTTTCAGACCATTTTGTGGCAGCACTGCAATCATTACTATTGATCTACAGAGATCTTTCAAAGATACTAAGTCAAGCCATTAATGGTATTTAGTCTTGTTTTTTGTAGATTGAGTCTTAATGATAAGTTTTGGATTGATTGTTATCATTTTAGTGTCTCCAAATGTTTGTTAGTCCTAATAGACATATTTTGTCTCATAGCCAATTTATATTGTTGATGTAAACAAAAATTTCAAGGTGCGTTATCAGTGGAGTCTAACACCTCGATATTATTAAGATTATGTATTCTCCCCTTTTCACCTAGCACGTCAATAAATAAATAAATAAATACTAATGCTAGCATATTATCTATTCTCTCCATAGGCTAAAGCATTAAGATAATAAAGGGGATTAAGTGTTTAATTAAATAAAAGGAGGAAAAAGTTATAGTTATTGCTAATATGAATTTATTTATTCATTGGCAATTATTAAAAAGGGGCCAACTTAAGTTATGACTGAAGTCTTTCCTACGTCATGGGGGTGAATTATTAAATAAGGCAAATTTTATTATTTGCCTAAGTTGCTAAATGAAAGAATTAGAACAAGGAAATTGATAGCTTTTTGGCTAGGGATTTTTATAAAAGGTTCGACTAGGGATTTGAGTCTCATTCTATTATGAGATGTTGATTTGTTACTTGATAGTTTCTCCAATGGTGCTGGTTTGACAGTAGCAGCCATATCTG
Organism: Chamaecyparis obtusa; assembly: GCA_027943335.1. Taxonomy (NCBI): domain Eukaryota; kingdom Viridiplantae; phylum Streptophyta; class Pinopsida; order Cupressales; family Cupressaceae; genus Chamaecyparis; species Chamaecyparis obtusa. Next base: position 390,931 of record BSBK01005187.1, read on the forward strand.
AGCACGAAAACCCTTGGATATTTGTAGGTTGGATGGAAACCCAACACTACTTGAGAGGTGGACTCACTCCAGGTTCATTATTGAGCAGATTTCCATTGTTTAAACAGGTTTTGGAGGAAAATTTATGCATGTTCTAGCATTGTAACAGCAATATTTAGATGTAACAGCCATGCAAGCTTTATATTAGAATCATTATCAATAGATGTATGTTTGTAAATCGCTTATTTCCTTGGAAATCTTTATCGTTTCCTTTGCATGTTTTTTTGCAATGAAATGGAGCAAAACATGGCAAAATTTGAAAACCCAAATCAGATTTGAGACAACATCCTAGTGTGGGATATTTCAGATAACGGGGGGGAGTCAAATAGTATTTCTTTTAATGGAGAAAAATAGTATATTGATAGAAAAGTTTCAAGGTTCAAAGTTACACACATGGTAGATCAAGTTACAATTGATCCTTATTGAAAAGGATCTGTGGGATGTAGTAAGTGGAGCAAAAAGAAGACCAACTGATGCTGATGAAATCACAAAATGGATTGTAAAGGATAGAAGGGCAATAACCCTTATTGGTCTTGGACTGTCAAATGCATACCTCCATCATATCAACTTAACAAAGACCTCAAAGGAAATGTGGGATAGTTCGAATGTTTTGTTTGGATCACAAGCAACGAGTGCAAAAATGAATTTAAAGCAGAAATTGTTCAAGCTAAAAATGATAGAAGGTGATAACATTGTTCGACAAATCAATAAGTTTCACTCCCTATTGAATCAACTAGATGGGATAAATGCTAAAGTAGACAATGATGACTCAAAAGATATTTTGTTAAATAGCATGCCACGTAGTTATGGCAACATTGTTTTCACATTAAACAAAATAGATGGTACCCTAGAGGAAATATATCTACTTCAATTGATGGAGCCAAGAAAAATGACTCAGCTATAGAGGAAACTGCAATGTATGGTAAAAATGAGCCTAACCATTCCTCCAAATCTAGTTCTTCTACATCAAAGGGAAACCGTTCCTTCAAGAATAGAATTGTGTTACTATTGCAAGAAGGGACACATTGTTATGAATTGCACTCAGCATGCCAAGGATCTTCTTGATAGCAAGCTAAATACAAATAAGACATTGGTTGCAAATGATACTAAAGAATACCTTCATGAGATGACTATTGAAGACCCTCCACACGAAGATAGTGAGGAATATGTTCTCTAAATCAAATCTATTGGAGGATGGAGGCACCAGAGGCTAGAGGAAATTCAAAAACCTCTCATCAGTCACTAGCAATAAAGTTGCAAAATTGTTTGTGACAAATCAACTTGTGCCAAAATGACTAAAGCCAAGATCAGTTTCCAGGTGGCAAGGACAATAGTCTCATATCATTTGTGATCAAAGTGGCAATGATCTATAATGGTGGCTCCATACACGACAATGAGGCCTTAGCATTCAAGCTTTTTATGTAGTGGTTGGATGTGCATGCCCCCAATCACATTTTTTGGTTGTATGTGAATGGATGTGTTTGTCCCCATTCACAAGATGGTGTAAGTGATTAGAAGTGTTTGTCCCCAATCACCAAAGTAGTTGAATACTCCTTTGTCCCTCCTTAGGCACGCATATCCCCGCATCTGATTTGAATATGTATTCGATACAACCCAGATACACATCAAATACAATACCCATGCGTACCCAAAACAATCTTGATTTTCCAATTGTATTGAATACTATGCGATTTGATTTTTATTAAATTTGACAAATTTTCCAAAATTAATTTTAAAAAATCCCTTCATGCAATTATTTAAAAAAATTTGGTACAAACAAAACCTACACCAAATTGAAAAAGACAAATGAAATGTTTTCTTATGTCAATGACCCATTTTTTTGGGTTATCTTCCAATGCAACTCTACCGTTGTTACATATTGTAAAGTGTTGAATTAATTTATAATAATTTGTGTATCATTTATGTGTCTATATTGATTTTGAAGTAATGAAAATCTCCTCTAATAACTTAGAAAACTGTGTTAATTTTTGTATGTATTTTTTATAAATGTCCTATCCAATTGTATCCATCTTTGATACTGTATCTGTATTTGTATATGTATCTAGGTCCATGCAACTTTGACAGTCACATAAGTTGGTGATTATGACTAGATGTGTGTCCACAATCATAATTGTTGTGAGCAAAAGTGTATCCCCCTATTCATGAACTTGATTGGATAGATGTGTTTGTCCCTATCCAAACTTGATGTAACATCACAATACCTTGGGTAGATGTGTTAGTCCCTATTCTAGGTCCAAAGGGTAGATGAATTTGTCCCTATCCTTAGATGAAAGTACAATAAGCGTGGTGAGGCTAGTTCTACCATAGCTTGTAATGAGTAGATGTGTATGTCCCTACTCATATATTATGATGAACTACAAAATGTGGTCATCAAGTACTGTGATGTACTTTCTCCCCATGTTCACACTAAGGGGGAGTGTTGGGAATTAGTGTTCACATAGGAGTTAGGAATTTACACCATAGGATATGTAAAATTATAAGGTTTGTTAGGGCATATACGTTAATATTAAGTTGTTGAGAAACAACTTAATATTATAGTGTGTTTGTTAAAATATCATGTGTAAGTAAATATATTATTGTTGTACGAGTGTTTATAGGGATTTGAGTTGTTAAATCAAATCATTTATTAAGGAGAGTCGTTATAGGAGGTTTCTTATAAAATAGGATATGGAAATCCTATAAATATGTATTGTAATTGGTTGAAAAACATGAAGAAAGATGTATTGTTTCTTTTTAATTATTCTTGTTTAAGTTGTCTCTGCTCATATTTCTAATAATTATGAAGAGTTGTGACTTTTTGAAAGGGTTGTGATTAAAAAGGGTTGTGACTCTTGGAATGGGTTATAATTATGAAGGGTTGTACTATTTGAAAAAGGGACAATTCTAAAGGGTGGTGACTCTCGCCAAAGGCAGCATGATGGAGAGGTGTGACCTCTCCCTCACATTGGAAGATATAAAGGGGAAGAAGGATCAAATGGAATGGGGGGAAAAGGAGTAGAGCAGACCTAGAGCAGATTCAAAGCAGAAGTATAAGGAGGGATCTAAAATAAGAATTGAAAAGGAAAGAAGAAAATGAGATGTATATCTCAAAGAAGAACATATGCAGATCTCAAATGGGATATGTGAGGATTTGAGAGTAGTAAAGACAGATTTGAGAAGTGAGAGATAGGAAGTGAAAGGGGCAGCAGTTGTTGTCCAAGAGATGTATCTTTTCATAAACAAAGGGTGTGACCCTTTCATATGTAATGTCCCCGTCATTAAATGAATAATAAAAATTGTATTTGGGTCCCAATCGATTTAGTTTATCTCACGCCCATATTTTATTTGTTTGGCATAGGAGTAGTTGTTGCCGTTGGCTCTATTTGTGCACCCTCGGGAGTTTCCAACAGGTATTTATGTACGGCGTGTAGGATGAAATTCATACGTTGAGATTTGATATTTTATTTGTATTTGCCAATTCCTGTTGGGATTCTGTTGGCTGCCATTTTGGAAAAAAAGGAAAAAAATAAGGAAACATCTTGTAGAACTTGCTAAAACTTGTAACTATCTGCACAAGTGCTTGGCTTATTGTTGTTAGAGTAAAATCTGCAAGACTGTTCGCTTAAGAACTAAATTCACACATAGCAAATATCAGTAATTTCTAAAAGCAAGATATATATTTCTCTCACAGTTTTCTTAATATAGAAAGAAAGTGAGCATATTACAAGGTAAATATGTTTTCAAAACACAGAAAGATGGAATCTTTGGAAGCAAAGTCATACCACATATATACGAAATTGCTTGCTTCCTTTCTTATCTTGAATGGAAACAACAATTTTCTTTTTTATAGTTGAGGATTTCAATGCCTCACTTCCAACACTATGTAAATTAGAATTTGCAGCTTTCTGAAGCTCCTTTTTAGTAGACTCTTCAAGTTTCCTCAGCATGTCTTCTGTTGACTCAGTTGTCAAAGAGATCAATAGCTCTTTTTGTGATCTGCAGTGGGTGATATTAATTAATCAGTTTCAATAAAAGATGGAATTGAAACAACCCATTTTGCAACTCTGTAACTTTGCAAGTATAATGACCAAACGCTTAATGTATAAATTCAAATTTGTTTAGCATTGATGAAGTATAAGGAATGCACATTAATGACATCAATAGTTAAGGAACTGTAGTCTTAAAAAAACTTCTCTGTACAATTTTCTGAAAGTTCATAACATGTGGGATAAAATCTGAATCTGTAGAAAAATGATACAGTAATTATCCCATTCTTGAGTGCGAATTTAGAATATTCTAGGAAATAACAGACTAAGCATATAAATGAAAAAATCCTAAACTAGAAGCTCTCACAAAAAGCCACTAGTCAAATTTGTATAGGAAAAATAAAAAATTGTCTAACATTTTATCAATGTTCAATATTTTGTTGGATGAAATATTAACATAAATATTATGCATTCACCATTTTGGCCTTTTCCCTTATCTGACGCCTAGGTTGCTGAGGTAGATACATTACTGATTTTTCTTGTCCACCAGAGGTTCATCAAACATCGTCCCACAACCATTATAAGATACTGCAATGGCCCATTGAGAAAATTAAATGACAGTAATATTTGTTCTTCAAGCCCAAGACTTCCTACAGCAGTATAACATCATTGGCCTTCATCTCTTGTTTTCATCATCATCAGCTTCATGCCTCCTTGAAGGATCTTCCATTCTATTTGTTTACATTTCTTTAGTGCGTAGTTTTAGTTACTCTTCATCACCTAGGGCCTTTTTACCCAACTACTTTTCTATTGTAACTGACCTATTTTGGTGACCTGTAAACATCAATTAATTTTCTATCATTCTATTTTATTTCTTTTTGTAACTTTTGTTTCCCACATTTCCATATTCAGGACTAATGACAAATATCATCTTCAACTCACCTCCTTTTCATCCCACCGACCTATTTTGGTCACCTGTAAACATCAGTTAAATTTCTTTCTATCATTATTTTTTATTTCAATCTGTAATTTTTGTTTCCCGCATTCCTTTTTTAGAACTCATGATAAATAACATCTTCAACTCAACTCCTTCAAGCAGAACATTAATCAATAGTCATTTAATAAAAATTCACCCCAATAGCATATAAAGGTTAGATGCTGAGTTTTAAAAGCTAAAACACGAAAAAACTAGCAATGCCAAATGAAAAAAGGATTGAGGACATCAATTTGAATCAACAAAAATATATATTAACACATCGAATAGCAAATCTCACTTAAAGTTTTACAGCAATGACTGGAAGGGAAAATGATTCACACCAGTAAGGAATCAATGGATTTTGAAGCCATCAAAATTGAAATCAAACATAAGTTTTCATAGAATGCAAAATAAAGAGCAATACAAATATTAACACGAGTAAAAGCAGTCACTAGTTGTCCAAGGGTTCGAGCTTAAGTAGTTAAAAACTTAAAACACTGAATTCTCATTGTGAAGGTTTGAGTTCAGATCCCCAAGGAAATCTGATGTGGAATTCTAAGTTGTTACTCTTGGTCTTCCATGGTTGACTTATAATGTGGATATGACTTCTTAAGAAATGGATTTTTTCATTTTGTGGTGAAGCTTGTTCTTCCATAGGTGATCCCTTGCATGTTTTCTCATAAGGAACTTGTATTAATCTCTACTAACTGCTTGCAAGAGCCTGTATTGAAATCACATTATGCCCGTATAAGCAGAATATTTGTAAACGACATGCAATTTATTTATTTTATTTTTTAAAAATAGATCATGGGAACTATCAAAAGGATCAAGTACAATACAACATATAGGGAGCCTTTAATGCTTTAAAACAGAGACATATAAAAGAAACAGAGACTAAACTTAGATATAGTCCCAGTCAGATTCAAGGCTGAAAAGGTTAGTAAGAAATGAAGAAGTACCGTGGGGTGTTTAAGGGGTCTTCATTGTCAAACTTTTCTGGTCTTGGTATACTTGACATACAAGTTTGTTTGTGACACACCATCCTATGATCAAAAATATTACACAGTGGACCTGAAGTTTCTAATCCAATTTAAGCTAATATTGGCTTCTTCCTTATACTGCAATTCAGAAGGACAGAATTTATTTCACACAAACATTTAGTTTCTCCCTAAGTGTTAGGCCATTGAAAATTTTAATTATTTGAAAATAGTAAATACTAGCATAATTCCTCCTCTTGGTCACACCTTGTCTACATAGATAGCTTACAGTGTTGAAGATGATAAAATATGCTAAGGGTTCCTTTGAATCTTAAGTCATTTCAAAGGTAATAAGTGAGTCTATAAGACTAAAAAGTGCATTTTGAAATACTAAGATTAATTTGAGTATGAAAGGATTTCCAACTTCAGTTATCTGTGCATGCACCAGGCTTTCTCCCTGTCTGATATGATACAGCTAAGTTGCCAGTTCGGATGCGGGTTCGAGATTTGGATTAGAAATTCGTCCAAAAATCTTGGGGGCTGGGTTCGTCCGTACAAGATATATATATATATATATATATATCAGCAAATAAGTTCATAAAACATAATAAAGCAATTTTTGTGCCACTCTGTTTGGTTTGTGTGAGAGTAAAATGCTGGTTTGGGAGTCGAGACAAACACCAAGAAAAAAAACCTTTTGAAATTTAAAAAAAACTGACACGGCATGCGAATTTGTTCCACATTCGCGCAAATTCTATCTGGGCTCAAGGAGGATGGGAGAAAGTCGGTGTAATTTGTTGAAAATTATGGCAGGGTCCGATTTGGTGAATTTAGACCGAATTCCTCAGTCTGTCGACGACTTTCCAACGAATACGAATCGAATTCGAATTTGGTACGAACCGAATTCCAAATTCCAAATTCCATGTCTGGGCAGCGAATGTGGTAACGTAGTGATATAGTATAACATAAACAGCCTTATCAAAATGAAAGTCAAAGAATCCTTAAGTCAGAAAATAATAACAATTTTGAGAACAGACAAACTAGCTCCCAATTAGACTACATGAATATTCCATGCTCTTAACAAAAATGTTAAACATATTGCCTTTTGCAATTTTAAAAAGCAAATTTCTGCCAAATGTTATGTCACCTCCAAAAACAATTACTTATTTGAAAGAGAATGAAAGAAGGATAGAAATTGTATTAATTTGCCTCCAAAAGTAGGTCAATGGGACTCAAGAACGGCAGTATACAATAGAGTGTCAAAAGTCCCACAAAGGGAAAGAATTGTTTTCCCTTTAGGGTCTATGGTTAGAACAAAATAGAGTGCATATAAAACATAACAGTAAGCCTACACAATGTATTTGAGAGAGCTAAGAATTGTTTATTCATTGCTTCCAGAATCATTACAATATCTCAGAGACAATATTATTACCACACATGACATAACATCTGATCACATAACCCGAAGATAAGTACAATGTCATAGCCCTTCTTTTTAAATGGAATTACTACAAATTCAAGAGTGAAGGGTTGTGTGCCAATCATTACCTGTTGTGCCATTAAAGTCCCGATCGGCTTGATGTCGTGTTGGTCGACGCCCACCTGATTGAACGTTGGTGGCCACAATGTCATCTTCCCAACTTCTTCCAAGTCTCCTCTGGCAACACATCCACCCCTGATCCTCCATCGACGATGGTGTCAGTGAGGATGGTCCCCAAGATACCCATCTCCACCACCGTCAGGTGTCATCCACTATTTACTGCCAGCCGTTGAAGGGCTGATCGAAACTTCTATGTGGTTTGCAATATGGGTAGGTACATTTACAGTGCTCAAGATGGTCGTCCTCAGTTGCGGCATAGTTTCCAAGAGGTCCTTGATTTTCATGGGCACTTCCATCTGCAAAACTTGTCTTCTAATATTTTATTCAAATTTTGTACGTAACAAAGTGCTAGCAGTGTGGTGTTTCCCTTCGTTTTGTCGTCATCTCCTTCACAATGTTGGCCTTATCCTCTCGTAACCTTTTCCCATCAACTCTTGAGTCGCCAGTTGTGCATCCTTACACTTTCATGTTTCCTCTGCTCCATGTTATAGATTTCTACAACAATCTCATTGTCATCGTGAAGCACTTTAAATTCTGCCTGGACTACTTTCTTTAAGTCGTCCCATGAGGCCACCTTGGTTTTATCAACTTCCAAGAACCAATCGATTGCTACCACACGGAGTGTTGCCGGAAATTGTGTCACCCACTCATTGTGATCGGTTTGCCCATTAGCCGACCAGATTGTTTCACATGTTCTGCAATGCCATATGGGATCCTTTGATCCATCGCCCATAAACTTCGGTGACTTTTGATTCTTAGACATTGTAGACTGGCTCTGTATACTGCTTTGCATATCACCTCGAGTACTAGGTCCGAATGGAATGGCTCTCAATTTTGGTGCACTTGACCCAAATAGATCATGGTGACTACGACGCTCCTGTGTCCTCTTGACACCTTCGGCCAACTGTATCCTCTACACGTCTGCCTTCTTCTTTGTGCTCCGCACTATGTGTTATCCCAGCCTCCGAACCCCTTAACTCCCTTCAGTACAAGGTTTCTAGTTCTTCCCTTTGGTCATCCCTACCTCCTTGCGATGTAAGGGTTAAGTGTGTCAACCGGTGTCGAGTATCTTTGATTAATTCAAATACCTTGTCACCTACGGCACCCACATTCACTTCGTACCCTTCGGTATCCCCTTTGGCACAGGTAGACCTCTTAAGCACTTTCTTGATTCCCTTCGCGTAACCCTTCTTCCCCTTTGAGTTGTCCTTCAGCAATCCTATGTAGCTGTTGTCTCCTCTCCGCTTGTTCCTCCAACGTCAATGCTTTCTGGATGGCCTCGTACTTGTCTTTGTCCCTTCGAAATACAATGTCTATCCTTGTTCAGGGTTAATGGCATTAATTACCACCTTCGTAGGGTTGAGGGTGCATTGTTGTCGATGACTCTCGTCACGCTCCTCTTCCCTTAGAGTTCTTTCCTCATACCGTTGTAAAATTTGTTGACTGCAGTTTTCTCTAGTGTCTTGCAAATTATGAAGCACAATGAAGTGTTGCGCCAACAACCTTGGTAAGTGGCACATCAAACGGTTCACCGTTGGACTTACCCCAAGTGTAGTCCACACTACACTTTCGAGAACTTCTTCTCGTTTTGCCTCCCTTTGGATGTAATTTCCAATGGATGCGTGCAATATGTTCGCACAGTCCACCATCAATGCTCTTTCTGCTTCAAAATATTCTTCTTCGTTACTATTACTAGTGCCCTCTTTGCTCAATGGTTGGCCAATTATATTATTCTTGTCATGCAATACCCTACCATCATCCCCAAATTCATCTAGGCAACGACGCCAAATGTTTGCCACGTAGGGTCTATGGTTAGAATAGAATAGAGTGCATATAAAACATAACATTAAGCCTACACAATGTATTGGAGAGAACTCAAAATTGTCTATTCATTGCTTCCAAAATCATTACAATATCTCAGAGACAGTATTATTACCACACATGACATAACATTTGATCACATAACCTGAAGGTAAGTACAATGCGTATATAGACAGGTGTCGAGTGCCAACCATTGGCAACCGTTGACTTAGTGTCGATAATGACCTTTTGACACAAGACTAGCAAATGCTAATTACCCGACAACAAGAACAAAGATAAAAAAACATAACAATAGATTACCACCAAAACAAGTAGTCAAGAAACAGTTACAAATAGCTAAGAAAGAGAAACAAAAACCTTGAAGAACAGAGAGCAGCTAGAAAGGAAAACTGAATAATATTAAGTACCACCATCTAAATTAAAAATGGTGAAGTCAACAGTGCCACCATCAATCACTGCATAGGGGCCACTACAAGATCTAGTAATGTTAATCAAGGAGTGTTAGGGGCTAGGAGGGGTACTCCCACTAGGATCACATGAAACATCCAAGGCCAAAGGAACCCATTTGGTAGTGAAAAAGCTCATATATGCATTTGTCACCTGTCCCTATGACTAGGGAGATGGCCAAAGAGAAGTGGATATACATTTACGAGAGGAAGAAAGAGCACCATGATACTGAGGGAAAACATGTTGAGCTAGAAATTGTCAGAGACATTTGTCTCACAAGTCATCTGCGTCTATGAGAGTATTAGCATTATCCAAAGGTCTTTTAGGGCTACCACTCTCCTGAATGTGTTGAAAGGAGGTGATTTAACTAGACGCTCTAGAATCTCAACAAACCACATGTAAGGATCTGTGTTGAAGGTTGATACCAAACATGGTCTGGATATTTAAAGAAAGTAGAGATTGTTTTCTGAGGCCCAATAGAGAAATGATATTCCCTCAAATCCCATAATAAATGAGACATCTAAAGATAAAATGTTCTTTGATCTCAAACTCCTAGAGGAAGCAATGTTGATAATCCAATCGAAGCAAGGAATATGGTGATTTTTGTCAACATATAGTATTATAGTTGATTGGAACACACTCTCATTTGGCCAAGGGGAAGTCTCAAGCCATGTAACAAATCATGCTAGATATAGTGAGAGCAGCAAAGTATACCATCTTTGACCCATAGAAAATGCTCCATGTAAAATGCAAGTTTTAGGCTCAGAGGCACAAGAGGCAAGTCAAGTGACCTAAACATACTACTTGTAAATGTCCCTTCTAGCAAATCTAGTGATTGTAATATCCCTTATCTGGAATTTTTAACAATACATATCCAAAACCTTTACAAATTCTCAAACCTCCTTGCTTAGATCTGAATTGCATTACACCAAAATAAGGGTTATTCACGAACCCTTGGTGCTGAAACATACAAATCTCATAATTACAATGATAAATATCAAACTCACTAAGTATTACACTACAGATGAGATGCTAACTACTTGTGGAGGGGTGTTGTGATGAACAAATTGACCCTTCAAATGATGAGTGGTTGATAACATAGAAGCATAAATCGTTTTGGGAAACAATCGGCAAACCAAAAGAGTAGGATTTTTTTTAAATCGGGAATTAATCAGGAAAAAATCAGATTTGCAAAAAAACATAATAAATTGAAAAAAAACAGCCAGAAATTACTTTTTTTTAAAATTAAGGGGCATTTCCACATCATAGATATACTGAGAGAAAATAAAATATAGTGTTCAACTGGTAGATTATAGAGGAGACATTTTCATCATTTATAATTTTATATAGAATCTAGATATCGCTGATTTCATTGCACAAAACATACCACAATAGCACAAAAGATAACTAGATGGAACAATTGTCAAAATGTCAATTACAATATAGTTTTTGACTTTGTACAAAGTCAACCTATAAACTAAGTGCAATGTTCCAAAAACCGAAAAGTAGCCAATGGCAATACTAGGGGGCAAGAGGCCTTGCTGATGCTTCTCCTTGGAAAGTCCCTAACCTAATTCCTTCAACAATACTTTGAGATATGTTGGCCTCTTCCATGATGTCAAGATCATCAAGCTCAATAACATAATCATCATCATCATAATCAGCAACATCATCATCACTTTAGGGCGCAACAATCCACTTAGACTCTGAATCTATCTCATCAAGATCAATTGGGGAGTCATCCTCAATACATCTTGTTTTTTTCCATGCAGAAATTAGTCTTCACCTACAAATGAAAACATCTTCAATTGAGTGCAAGACAATAAAACTCCTACCTTGAGCTTTCTTTAGCTTCAACCAAAGGTTGTGGTGAACAAACACCAAGTCATTCATCAATTTTTGTGTTGGACGGTTGCATTTCTTGGAAAGTATGTGTTCAAAAACACTCCAATTATGCTCACAGGCGGATGAGCTGCATGGCTGGGTCAAAATGCGCATCGCCATCCACCTGAGATTTTTGCATTCATGACCAAAACATTCCCACCATTGAGCTGAATAACAGATTATGGAGAGACGATATCATGTAAGAATATCTTCAAATCTTAACAAATTTGTTGATCATGTCAACAAAAAAAATGGACTATCAAAAGTTCAAATGTAGAATCTACCTGGTTAGAAGGTTGTTATGCCTTCCTCGGCAGCCCTAAATGAGAAAAAACCCTTTCCCTTACACATTTGCAGCTCTAACATAGCATCTTTCAATTTCTTTGTGCTTTGAAACATTTTTTCCATGCACACAAACAAGCCTTGTGTGATCTCAGCATCAATATCTGTGAACTTTGTGTTGTAGAACAATGACGGATTCAGAAAGTATTCTGCAGCATGAAGAGGAGAGTGCATCTGTCTATCCCATCTCCTATCAATTATGTCCCATAATGGTTGATGCCTCGTCGTGTCATTTTCCAACCTACCCTTCATCACCTCCTTGGCCCTATCCATGGCCTCATACAAATATCCCATTAGGGATTTATCCCCATCCACTAGTCTCAATATTTTTACAAGAGGCTCTAAGAATTGTACCACCTCCTCAATTGCTTCCCAAAAATGGGGAGAGTACATGTACTCTGCCACTCTCACACCATCTGTTTGACTTGAGAAGTCTAAATCCATCCACTCGACTGAAACAAACATGCATTTCGAGTTCAATTTTTTGTTGAACTAGAGTCTGTAGTGCAAGGAAGTGTGTTGCAAACCTTGTCAGCCCCGGTCGAACCAGCTCCTTGCCACCTGTGAATTGGCGCATTAAACTCAAAACCCTCGTGTGATTGTAGATAAATTTGGTAACTGTGCGAGCCTTTTGAAATGCCTCCTTAACCCATGCAAATTTTTCAATGTCCTCTAGGGTTAGATCAAGGCAATGTGCTGCACATGGGGTAAAAAACATAGAGGGGTAATTTTCTGTCAGAAGTTTCCCAACATCAACACAAGCAGGAGCATTGTCTGTAATAAATTGAACCACATTTTGTGGCCCCACATCTATGACTACTGAGTCATACATCTCAAACAACGCAGTTGCAGTTTTCATTACATGTGATGCATCAACATATTTCAAAAATATGGTGCCTCTATCAGAAGACATGAGGAAGTTGATGAGGGATCGATTCCTCCTATCTATCCATCCATCTGACATAATGGTGCACCCAGTACTAGCCCACTCTAAACGGTGCTCGTCAACAACATGTTGAAAATCTTTTACTGCATCATCAAGCATACCAACCCTCATCATATCATAAGCTGGGGCCTTAAACCCAAGCCTTGCAGTTGCAACACCATCCATCATAGCTTGCCAATATGGAGATCTACAAGCATAGAATGCCAAGGTAGAGGAGAAATAAAAATTTGAAATCCCCTTCATTGCCTATTCATGGACAGCTTTCCTCCACCCTGTACTTTCCAAAGTGGTTTGTGATCCTGGTGTAGTACAAGGTGCAAAGAAATCATTGATGTTCCCTCCACCTATGTTTGGGCCATGTGTCATAGTAGGTGTTCTCCCACTAATCTTAGATTCCCTGAAACCCTCTACCCTATTATCTTCCTCATCCAATTTATTCCTCCTAACGCCTGTAGAACAGGAACCTATTTCAATCCCATTTCTTGCCTTTTTTGCCTTGTTCTCAACAATTCCTTCAAGAGCTCGTTTAGCTTGGTATGTAACATCTGGAGGGCATTGACCGCATATTGTAGTGTTATTTCCCTTTTCTTTTGACAAATGCCATTTGAAGCGGTAAATTCCACCACTGACAACATTCTGATACCAATTGCATTTAACCTTTGTTGTGCTACCAACAATTGGTGTACAATGTGTCCATGCAAAGTCTTTCTCACGCGGCATTGTGATTGAGAATCAAATCTGCAGAAGCATTTTAATTCAGCCTTTAGCATTGTAATGTTCAAGTGGGGTTAGTTAATCACATTAACCATAATAATCAGCATTTACAGATTATAATTGACATATTGTTACTGCATATGAAAATATTTCAATTAGATTATAATCAGCTATGAGAATATTTCTTTTTCATGTAGATTTTGATGGTTACTGCACATTTTAGTCTCTCAGCCTCACCAGCCCAAATTAAACAAAAGAACATTTTTCTCCAATCTAATTAACCGATTTTGCAATTTTTATTCCAATACAAAACAACACTTATCCCCAACGAAATTAGCGTCAATCTAGCACACAGAGTTATGCAGTAAAATAGTTCTATGTTGTGTCTTTCTTGCAATAATAATCGAACAAAAAAACTTCTTTAAATGTCTTGAAGCTATCATCCACCATGCCTTCTAAAATTCTGAAATTTGATGGTAGTTTTGCCATACTTGATTGAATCATAGACGCCTGGCACAGACAAATTTAACAGGTATTATTTTAGTCCACCGTGGAAGTTTGACGGTTAACACTACCACCTTCTACCAATTATTCTTTTTCTCATTCAAACCCAATGACTCAATACAAAGTGCAGGCCGTAATTAATAAATCTGGGCCAGTTTTTTAGCTTCCTGGCACTTCAAAAATATTAGAAATATTGCCAAAATATTCTCCAAGACGAACCAAATGATCTGGACAGTCATTTGAAGCTTAAAATTATTTCATTTTCAGCTCCAAAATATAACTCGAACTATTTGCACGTGAATTCAAATTTTCTGCTGTTCTTATGCTTTATTGAACCAATTTTTTGAGAGCTTCCCTTCAGAATTATTTTGTATGTATCAAGGGCTATGGAATAAGTTCAACTTGTGGTAGAGAGTATATATATTTAAGACATTAAGTTAAGTCATTCACACACCTATTCCTATGGTTGAAATGTCTTTGATGCAGAGCAATGGCGAATAGAGATAACCATGTGCCTGCTTTTGTTTAATAACTACTCTCCCTCCCGAAGAAAAATGCCATCATCAAGCACGAAGTAGGCTCTCAGACAAAATTAGCAAGTTGTATTCATTTAGGCATTCCATTTCCTACATGAATCCAGAATATATAGACATTCTTTATATGACCAAGAATTTATCCATTCATTTAGGTATTCAATGCTATGATGAAATGGTGAAAAATACAGATGAGCTATAGAAGTTATATTTTGTAAGAAAATGTGTTTTTTCAGTATTTCTGCTGAGCCCGTCTGTGACTCACAACGAATCCAACAAAATTTTAAATTGCAACCATCGCTTTGTTATTTTGAATTACAAGATTTCTAATCCAACAAAATTTTCACAGCATTTCCCAACATCAAAACTTTCATAGCATTTTCCAACATCAAAATTTTTACTGCATTTTCCGAAATCTAAATTTTCATAGCTTTTTAACACATCAAATTTTTTACAGCATTTTCCGACATCAAAATTTTTACAGCATTTTCCGATATCAAAATCTTCTTCTGCTAAATATTCATATGTAAGGCGACAAAAGCAATCAGAACGTATGCTTGAGTAAAAAGAATTGCCAATATATCAAACTGAGCATATGTCAATGTTCTAGATGGAATTGGAATACAGTGTAAATGAGCAGCAAAATAACTCTGTTACGGCACAAAAATGGTGGAAAATGGCTCCAACTCGGCTCTGCAACTCTTGTATGCAACACAACTCTCCAACCCGGCTCTGCAACTCGTCTATGCAACACAGCTCTCCAACCCAGTCTGCAACTCAGAAATGAAAAATGCCTCTACAACTCACAATGAAAAACGGCATCTAAATAGGAAAAAACGATGTTTTTTGGCGCGGTTTAGGGTTATTTTGGCACCATTAATTTCTGTGCGATTAATCAGGAATAAAATGTGATTTTTGGCCGATTAATCACAATTTTTTACGTGTTTGAATCGTTGACTTATTCAACAATTTTTTGATGATTTCTGGGGGAATAAATCAGGGACATGCCCGATCGGCGATTAATCCCGACTAATCAGTAATTTTCGCTACTATGGTTGATAGTGCAATCACATCCAGCCACAATCCAAGGGCGGCTGCTTGGTATAGATTTTACCTCCAATTTCTTATGCTGGTATGAAAGCTCTTGAGTTTTCAAACTGCTAGTCGGGCATGACAGTCCGCCTTTCCCAAAATTGCTTGTCCTCAAGCAATGATCATGGGTGGGAGTGTTCAAGATGACTCCCACTACAAAAGGGCTTGGGTTTTGAAACATCTTAGTTTCTTGGGAATTGTTTGATTAAGATCTTATTTCACAATTCAACTTCTATTGCATCACTCTGATATTATCCTCAGTTTTAAATTTGAACCAAGATATAATTGTCTTTGCTTCAAAGCAAGGTATGGTAGGACGTGGAACCTTTTGTATATTAAGATGAGAATTAGAAACATGACACATATATGACCTACATTGTGCTGCTCCCTATTGATGCTTGTCTTCCTTCCCACTCACCAAAGATGCAAAACATTGGAATATTGTGGTGATGTATTCTAGATTATATTATCTGCCTTAGTCAAAATAATTCCCTTTTCTCCAAATAAAGATTTTTACTCTGCAATAGAATCGGCAGGGACCCAAAAATCTAATTTCCTTCTTTTGTATGAACTTATGTGCACTAGTGTGAGTTTTGTAGGATGATTATACAAGGTTCCTTCTAATGAATATCATGATAAGAAAAAAATATACTGTATCAAGGCCATTTCCCAGGATATAAGTTTTATCTTTGCCTTATTTGTAGTGGGGAATGTGTTGAATGCCTAAATTGGATGGACAATGGGTATTTTGATAAATAATTTATATTGACGATAGATGTATTATGCTAGATAAGACATGTTACCAAGGTATGGTAGTCTGAATTGTAGAGTTGTGAATTGTGATGATGAAAATCTGAAGGATGTTACCAAGTTATTGCAGTAATGATCATTACTTCATTCCAACATTTGTTTTGAGGACTTCCCATTTAGGAGGGATCCATAAAGTATTTGTTACTCTTTCCTTCCTCAGCGGCAAGGTTGTAAGCGTTCTCTCCGTCCTCTGCCAGAGAAAGTTTGTATGTATGTCAGATTTGAATAGAAAACATGGTGGAGGGTTGTCATTGTAGATCAAACAATGTTGCACATTGATTGTGTTGCAATTCTTACAAATTCAGGTCGTGTGTACAAGTCAAAGTTTAATAATTGTGAGTGCTTTATTAGACTGTTTTTAGTAACTTAGATTCTTGCTATTTTTAGCCAATTATTTAGAATCTTAGTTAAATGGTCATTTAGGCTCTATTTTTTAATTGTCTTAATTTGTTCTATTTTTAGATGTCTTTATTTAGTCGATTTTTTTTTCTTAATGCTTTTTATAGCGTCTGTAAACTCTATATATTTGGTGTATTGGTAATACAATCAAATCAGTTTTTTAGAGTTTCATGGTATCAAAGCGGGTGTTAGTTTGCGTATGACTCCCTCATGGGAGAGCCGGGAGAGAGGACATTCGTCAGTCCCATATGCCACGTACAGCGTGGAGTGGGGAGCTGTTAAGGTTTTAGGATCATTGCAAATGTAATAGCACTATCTCATTGTATGTGTTTTCCAAATGCGACAATCTCTTACATTTATATTGAGAATGAGCCAAGAAGAGACATGTCCCTTCATGAGACATGTCTATTCATTAATATGTAATTAATATAATGACAATTATGATTATATATATACACACACACACACACACATATATATATAATATCTCTTGAGTATTATATTAATTTCTCTAATATTTACATAAGAATATTTGTATATATATATATATATATATATATATATATATATATTGATTCATAGTGTTTATCCGACTAAAGCTACAAAAAATCAACACTCCCTCTTAGCTAGGGAGGATAAATCAATCCAATGTAAATACTTAAGACACTTGACAACATCAATCATATGATGTAAGAAATAAAGAAATCATCCTCAAGATGTAATCAATAGAAACATAGTCTCAATATGTGGATTGCCTCCATTGACGATTCTATCCACAAGTTCTTGGGTGGATTGCCTCAATCGGTGATTCTATCCACAAGCTCTTGAGTATTGGCCTATCAGAATATCAACATATGACAGTCACCAAGTACTCAATAAGGTATTGGCCTACAAAATATCAACACGTGATATTCACCAAATACCTATCATATATCTATACAAACAACTCATAGACCGTCAATGACATCTAACACTTAGTTGTTGATTTACAAGATATATCTATGCAAACAACTTATAGACCGTCAACTTAATGACATCTAACACTTAGTTGTTGCTTTTACAAGATGTATCTATACAAGCAACTTATAGACCATCAATTTGACATCTAACACTTAGTTGTTGCTTTATAAGATATATTTATGCAAACAACTTATAGACCGTCAACTTAATGACATCTAACACTTAGTTGTTGCATTCATCATGATCTGTTTCAACATTATAGATAATGTATATCATGATTTAAGTTATTGTAAGATCGTCACCTTCCAATAACTTCTACAAATACAAGTGATAATCATTTGGAAGTCGTCACTTCCTCATGATTTACACAAGGGGAAGGCCCATTAAAAACATTCATGATTCATTAGTATAATAATCTATTATATCAAGTTTACCTTAGAAGTGTTTCACCTTCAATAGTGAACTCCCTCTCAATCAACGTGATTAAGATAGTCACAAGTTGACTAAACCATCTGCTCCCTCTAAAGCTCAAGTTTATCAACTTCTTGACCTCTTTTGAAATGTCAAACTCCCTTTGCATCTAGTCTCAATCATCAATTCATTTGCAAGCATCAAGTTCTTTCTCCCTTGAATGCAATTAGCTTGTGCTTCTGTCCTGAAGGTATGTCAGAGAGAGATTACAAATAGTTCATAAAACTAAATTATCCCAAAGAAATATTAATGATAAAAACATACAAGATTTGCTACCCCAATGTTATAGTATGAATTAATAACTACATAAAAAAATTATTAACATTAATCAACATGGAATACTTATCTCTTGATTAATGTAATGATCATTTTCTTATTTGCACTATAAAAAGTGTTTGGAGCTTTTAATCAAAGAACTCTCTTTGTTTAGAAATCTGCATAGACTTGTACACATTCAGTCATAACTTTTGAACCAGACATTTTCTTTCCAATCGCTTTGGTGAGATTCTTTTAAATTTGGTTTCCACAAACATATCCAAAATTTAGCGAAATCCAACGGTGCATTTGTGAGATATGGTCCTCGTACTAAGACTGTATTTTCTAAGACAGTCACACATTCACCATCAATAAACTACTCTCTTACATTTGCAACCTGGGTCTGATACCATGTTAAGGTTTTAGGATCATTGCAAATGTAATAGCACTATCTCATTGTATGTGTTTTCCAAATGCAACAATCGCTTACATCTATATTGAGAACGAGCTAAGAAGAGACATGTCCCTTCATGAGACATGTCTATTCATTAATATGTAATTAATATAATGACAATTATGATTATACACACACACACACACCTATATATATATATAATATCTCTTGAGTATTATATTAATTTCTCTAATATTTACATAAGAATATTTGTATGTATATATATATATATATATATATATTGATTCATAGTGTTTATTCGACTAAAGCTACAAAAAATCAACAGGAGCATACGCCCGAAAGACAAGATTGTTGTACGAGGAAGCAGGAAAATTCAGCATCGTACGGAGCAAGAGCCGTACAGTAGAAGTGGCAGAGAACTTCCACGTACGAAGCAAGGGTCGTACAAATGAGGGGGCAACAAAGTTTGACTTACGCAGTGGAAGTCGTACGGAACAGAGAGGATCTGGACCGTATGGCTGGCAGGCGACGGTGCTCTCAAGTTGTCCGTACAGTCTGTATGGTTGGTAATAGCACAGCAAGCACTCCAGCGGGCACCATGGGCAATGGAGTTGGTAGTACCATGACAGTTGGCAGTAGGGGTATGGCAGTTGGCAGAGGAGAGATGGCATAGAAAAAATATCAAGAAAATGGTGTGCACCATGGAGTTATGTGTGGTTTTGAAGGTGCTAATTTGGTCTTGACAACGGGGGCACTGCCCCTCAACCCCACCCTATACCACGACAGGGAGCGCGGCTGGGGCGCTACCCCTCGACCTCGTTGGGGGCGTTGCTCCCAGACCCCTATTTTATTTTTGAACTACACTACAACTTTGAGTTTGTGCAGTACAAGTCATTATCTACACTCTTGTCATTAGTCTTCCTGGATATTACTTAATGTATACTTGTCATTTGGAAGACGACTTTTTCTTTTTGTGGGGATGATGTAGGCGGCAATTATGCCATGTTTACCCGCTGGGGTAAACTTAGTATTGCACAGACATCGTACGGGAAATATAATAAACACAGAATATATCAGAGAATAATAAATACTTTCATTAATCATTCCAGACTGGCAAGTACATTTATATCATAATGATTATACAATAATATCTCCCATGTCCAACCTCCGAGAGAGTATATAAAGTACCCGAAGGGTCACGACCGAAGCGTCGTGACGTAACTGTCTAACCTCTCGGTCACTAACGACCGAGAGTAACATAATACTTTACTAACATAATAACCCGTACATACAATTATCCCGACAACATCATCCCCCCCAAAAAACAAGTCGTCTCCGACGACTTACAACAACAGGGAGATGAAATACACCACATAGAAGAAGAAAATCACTGAGAAGGGGCAGAGGGGCATCCCTGAAAAAGCTGAAGTGCCGCCCTCCCCAGCAATGCTGCGTCCAGTAGGTCTTTTCCGTCACATCCCATTCCTCTCGTGCCTGCACCAAACTTGTCTCCAAAACATACTATTCAGCTATAGCCTCCGCTAACACCATACTGTCTCCCTAGCCAATCTGACCTTGATAGCCACCCGTGCCAACTTCTCTACTTCCAACTCCTGGGTACGCTGAGCCAAGTGTTGCTCTACTGCCTCCAACTGGGTGGTCAGCTCCTCCCGAGCTCTCGATGCATCCACCAAGACAGTCTCACGTCCAGCCAACACCTACTCCAAGTGCCTCAAAGCGTAGTACCCCTCTTGAAAGACTTGCTCCAGTGCTCTCTTCACCTCCGGCATGCAAACACTCCATGCCTGTAGCAACTATGATCTCATCAATAGGTCACACTCTCCAAGGGCTGATAACTGAACCGACTGGGGGTCTAGGGGGCAACACCCCCAGCAGGATCGAGGGGCAACACCCTCGTGGGGTCCTGGGGCAGAGCCCCAGGCGCGCTCCCTGTCGCGGTACAGGGCGAGGTCGAGGGGCAGCGCCCCCGCCGCCAAGACCAATTTAGCACCTTCAAAGTCAATGAAACGCACTATTTTTGTGATTTTCGTCTACTCCCATGCTCTTTTCTGCAAACCGCTTATGTTTCCATTACTTCCTGCTCATGCCCTTCCCTTTGGTACCATTCGTTCTTCAATATGAGCTGCTTTGTTTTGTCGTCGTTTTTTTTTGTTTTTTTTTTTAGAATACCATATGAATTTCTTCCTTCATGCTTTCCCCTTCACACATCCCAATGCTGTACTGAACCCTTATGCATCTTCTTGTCTGTGTCGTATGGATTCCCTCTCTCTGACTCCCTTTTGTATTGTGCGGATACAACCAAATTATTACTGATCAATGCCGTAACTATGTGTTTCTACGGCTTCTTTATCGTCTGCAATGACCATACGAATATATCCTTGCGCTTTTTAATTTCTCCTGTAGCGTGTGGTCTGGCCATACCACCGTACGGTATCCTACTTATGGCTTGGCTATCGTACGCCCATCTAACCCTTATGCGTCGCCTTGGTACCGTACGGTCTTTTATTTTTCAGCTTGGCGTTTTCCATGTACGGTGCCGTACGGTGTCTTATGGAACAGTACGGTACCGTACAGTATCATTTTTATTTATTTCTTTCCTTCCGTACGGTGACTGCTGCATTAAAAATAACGTACGGGCATGGATGCTATTGCCGTACGGCACTTGACAGCCGTACGACATCCTACAATGCTGTGGCACTTTTGAATGCCATACGACCGTACGGTCTGATCTTTTTTTTTCTTTTTAAAATTTTTCTTCTTTTTTTTTTTCATTTTTTTCATTTTTTTTTCCACCGTACGGTCATGCATAGCCGTACGGGTGTTTTTCAATTTTCTGTCCGAAGGCTTCTCTGGTCACCCGTACGGACGCCTGTCGAGTCCCTCTCGGTTGCTCTGTCCCTCCTTTCGGATCCATCCTCTTCGGGTAAAGTTTCAATTTGGTCCCGTTGCCACTATCATGTATCCGTTCGTCGAGAGCCCACAGAGTGTGCAGTCGTTCCCTCTCCCTGTCACCGAGTCTGTTTTCAATGGCGATCCAAAAGCTTGGAACCATAAATTCTACAGGGACCACGGTCTCGTTCCCGTACATAAAAAGAAAAAGGAGAATCAAGATTTTGAAGACTGCGGTCCTCCACACAAGATTCCAGTTGTCTCCCATAACAATGGGTTTCAGATTTCTCTCATCCCCAAGATTTATTTTTTCCAACTTTGCTTCTTTGTGCCAGATGGGTTCCTCCTTCCGAAACTCCTGGGCAGGGCTTTCTTTCCTTTCGACTTCCCCTTCTCGGTATGCTGTATATTTCGGAAGGAACTCACTCTCGGTTTCCTCAATCTTCAATATGTTGCAGGACGGCGGAAATAATTCATAATCACCCATTTGCCAATGGAATAGACCGTCCATCGAATCTGTATCATCCTCCACTTTCAGTATCCCTTCGGCATTAGGTTCCATGTTTCCTTCCTCTCCGCCCATCCCATCGTCTGACTCTGAATCGGATGCCATTTCCTCCCCAACCATCTGCGTGTTGAGGTCCACTACAAACTTCCCCCCTTTTCAAATGCGAGGGTGTTTTTCTTCCAATTATGGTTGGCTCGGGCCGTCACCAACCACCCTCTACCCAGGATGGCATCATACCCCTTCTGCTTAAGAGGGATTACAACAAAATCTAAGGTGAAAGGCTGGGTTCCAATAGTCACCTGCTGCGCCATCAGTGTACCGAGAGGCTTAATACCGTGCTGGTCGGCCCCTAATAAATTGAAAGTCGATGGCCACAGCGTCGGTTTCCCCAAGCTTTTCCAAGTTTCTTCCGAGAGGACATTGACGCCCGACCCACCGTCGACAATTGTGTTCGTGAGGATGGTACCCAAAATACCCATCTCCACCACTGCGGGATTCCGCCCATTATTTATCGATAGCGTCATGGGGTCGGTTGCAGAGCCACTCGTGATCTCCGTTCGTTCAACCGTGCTTGCTGGAATGTTTTGCCCAAGGAAGAGAGCCGTTTTGAGATGCGGCATCGTTTCCAATAGGTCCTTGACCTTTACTGGTACCTCCAATTGCATTATCTGCCTTAAAATATTTTGTTCGGCCATTGCTCGAGTAGAAATGTCGACATCTGTGGAGTCCCTTCGGTCCTCCATACCCTTCGCGATCTCAGCCTTCGCCTCGAGCATCCTTTGTTTCTCTGTCGGGGGGTGAGGATATGTGGCCTTCTTCATTTGCCCGCGTGTGATTGCGAGGACCTTCTTCGTGCCCCCTCGTTCCATGTCTAGGATGTTGCAGCCGGGCTTCGGACAATTAGCATCCTCATGGTTCCCCGGTCCGCACCACCGACACAGTTTTAGTGGAGCAGTAGCCTCATTCTGACAGTCACGGGCATAATGTCCCCATTGGTTACAACTCCTGCACTGTATCATGGGCCTCCCCTTCGCGTCATACTAGACCCGCGGCTTGTTCTCATCATTGCCTCGGCCTCCCCGTCAGTTGTTTCCATACCCGCCGGATGATGGAGCATTTTGTTGTCCGCCAGTACCAGACGTGGAAGGTTGCTCCTGTGCATGGAGCATTTGTTAATTTCTCGCCCTCAGGTTGTAGGGACATTCTTTAGTGGAATGTCCTGCGATTTGGCAGATATCGCAAAAAGCCTTCTTCGGACAAGAACCTTTTGTGTGGCCTGCTTCCTTGCAGTCCGTGCACCACACCGTATCTTCTCCTGTCTTACTGATACTTCCCTTGGCGGCCTTGAGTTCTTTCATCATTCTTTCAAGGTCTTTTTGCAACGCGAGCACTTTCTTGCTCGACCCATCCTCACTGCTTTCAGTCTCCGAGTCATCGTCAGAAGATGACCTCATCTTCTTGGAGGTCTTACACTCACTCTCTAAATCCATTGCTCGGTTGTATGCATTACTGTACGAAGTAGGTGGAACTATCTTCATTTTCTTTCGTAGGGAGGTTTTGAGTCCCTCTATGAACCACCTCTTCTTCAGTTCATCCACTGGGGCCGACTCCATCTTCCCGATGAGTTCTTTGAGTCGCCGTCAGTACGCACGGACGGACTCATTCTTCGCTTGCTTAGTGTTGTAGATTTCCGCTAATATCTCATTATCATCTCGTAACAATTGAAACTCTGTCTGGAAGGCCTTTTTGACCTGGTCCCATGTCGTCAGGCTCGTCTTGTCAACATTCGAGTACCAGTCAA
Source organism: Chamaecyparis obtusa (assembly GCA_027943335.1). Taxonomy (NCBI): domain Eukaryota; kingdom Viridiplantae; phylum Streptophyta; class Pinopsida; order Cupressales; family Cupressaceae; genus Chamaecyparis; species Chamaecyparis obtusa. The sequence goes on from BSBK01005187.1 coordinate 415,321, forward strand.
TGGCTCCCTCCCTCAATGTTGCAGGGAATTGGCGGATTCATTCGTCCTGGTCGGTAACTCCATTGGCAGCCCATATAGTCTCACAGGTCCGACAATGCCGAACAGGATCCTCCTTCGCTTGGCCTGTGAACTTGGGCAGTTTCTGCTTACTCGCAGCCATGGTAGGTTGTTGCCTCCGCGAGGGATTCGGTACTCCGACACCACCTCCTCCTTGAGTATTGTGTGTAGTGTTCACTGGTGGCACTTGCTCGTGCGGTAGTTGTGTGACTGGTGGGACCGTACTGTGTGGAGTCCTTGGTTCCAACGGAGGGTTCGCCTGTGCATTCGCAGTGCCTTCGGCCGTACTGTCACTGACACCTCCGGCAGTACCGTCACCTTCGACCAGTCAAATCTTCAAACCAGTCTCGCTCTTCTTGAAGTAAGACCTGTCTCAATTGTGTTTCCTCGAGTAGTTCTTCCCTACTCCGCACTCTCCGATGCTCCGGCGAAGTGAACTATTCTCCATCGGCCTCTGCACCTTCCGTACCACTTTCGAGGTTCCCTTCGGGCAACCCTCCAGCAAGCTGGTCCTTGGCAAGTTGCCTCAGCCTATACCGACGTTCACGTTGTTGCGCGGAGATCAAAGCCTTCAGTGCGGCTTCGCCTTCGTCATCTTGTGCCTTTTTATTTCTATCTTTATTTAAAACATTGGGCATAAATCCTTTCCTCACTTCTCTTCCCGAGTACGTCTAGGCAACGGCGCCAGATGTTTACCCGCTGGGGTAAACTTAGTATTGCACAGACATCGTACGGGAAATATAATAAACACAGAATATATCAGAGAATAATAAATACTTTCATTAATCATTCCAGACTGGCAAGTACATTTATATCATAATGATTATACAATAATATCTCCCATGTCCAACCTCCGAGAGAGTATATAAAGTACCCGAAGGGTCACGACCGAAGCGTCGTGACGTAACTGTCTAACCTCTCGGTCACTAACGACCGAGAGTAACATAATACTTTACTAACATAATAACCCGTACATACAATTATCCCGACAACATGCCATGACTAGTTAAATAAGACTTTTGTTAGTTAATGCAATAAAACATTGTTCCGAAGGGGTGTCCCATGTCAGTTGTGTCGTCAGTTGGTGACGGTTGGAGACTTAACCAACCGTGAGTCTATTTGTATGGAGATAGGAACAAGTAAAGGGAGGTTGTGTACTAATATTATGCTATGAAAAGTTATATCACTCTGTCATATCTCGCATTACATGTTCTATATTCTCTCTAATTATTTTCGTGATGTCATCTATGATTCGTGTTTGGTATTATTGTTGAATGGTTATAATTGCATTACACTGGAAACACATCTCGAATTAGGCATCTAACAGTCTCCTTGAAGGAAGCAGCCAAGGAGTGTCTAGACTCCAAATAGTGTATTTCTAGAAATAAAAATTTACATGGCACAATAAAAGAATGGCTAAGAACGTAATTGTCAAGGGACTGAATAGAATTCTTCGCTGCTCACTTTTAGCAGAAAATTAGGATTTAGAAATTTTTGTTTCTAGAGTAGGGGTTCAGCCCATTGCCATACCCTCAATCGAGGAGTACTCCTTATCCAAGGAAATAACCTTACAAAATTTAGGTAATGTAGCTTCTTCATTGTTTCTGGAGTAGGGGTTTAGCCCATTGCCATACCCTCAATCAAGGAGTACTCCTTATCCAAGGAAATAACCTTACAAAATTTAGGTAATGTAGCTTCATCTGTACTGCAATTTTAAGAACAGTGGAGAGCAGAGCTCTTGAGGACAAATAAAAGATGTTCAACTTTGGTAAAAAAATTGGATCCACCAAGATGGACTTAAGAAAATGAAACAAGGAAACCTAAGACAACACCTTTGAGCAAAACAAATAACTAGAAAGATAAATTCAAGATGTTCAATCTTCTATTCATTTAGGGCCCATTTGGGTGCTGGAATACCAAATGCCAATTCCAGTCAATTCTGGAAGATGCTGCAATTCTGGAAGATACAAATCCTGAAAATGATTTCTGGAATATGGGCTGACCCGTTTGGTTCACCCGGAAGATGACTAAGAAGATGCATAAGAAATTTTAATTCTTTATTTTAATTTCTTTAAATATGGTGTGTATATGGCTGTATATATACACACATACACGTGTATATATACACATACACACGTGTGTATATGTGTATACATACACACATGTGTGTATATATATACACACGTGTGTACATGTGTGTGTATACACACATACACACATATACACATATACACACACATACACACGTGTGTTTATATATACACACATATGTGTGTGTGTATATGCACACATATGTGTGTGTATATATACACACATACACACATATATATACACATACATGTGTATATACACACATGTATACACATATACACACGTGTATATATATACACAAATACACACACGTGTATATACATATACACACATTTGTGTATATATACACAAGTGTGTGTGTGTATATACACAAATGTACGTCTATACACAAATGTACATATACACACACGTGTATTTGTGTATATAAATACACAAATGTGTCTATATATACACAAATACACACACATGTGTGTATATACATATACATACATTTGTGTATATATACACACGTGTGTATATATATACACACATGTACATCTATACACATGTATATACATACATGTACATCTATAAGGATGTATATATATACGTGTGTGTATATATACATCCTTATAGCAATATAATATACATCCTTATAGTCACGGATCCCACGAAATATTAAATTTGGTTTCATAAAAATTGGAATTGGAATTCGAAATTCCAATTCCACCTATTTGAGTGGAAGATGAAATGCCCATTTTGGGGGCAAAATTGGAATTTCGAAATTCCAATTCCAATTTTTTGGATGGACACAAACATGGAATTGACATTATCCAAAAATCTAATTCCGGAATATCCAATCTAATTCCAGCACCCAAATGGGCCCTTAGAAGTAGCCAATTATGACCATTTCCTAAAGAAGCGAGCTACTTTGGACCTATGGGGAAAACGAAGATCTCAAAAAAGAAAAAGTCAAGTTAAATGACTTCCAATAGGAAAGTGCAGTAACAAATTCTTTTATCAAGACACTATTGCACACAAATAAACATATCAAATACAATTTGATAAGAAAACCCTAAATGGAATATCATTGAGTCCTATAGGAATGCAAGAATGGTAACAATCAATTACATTTCCAACCTTCTAAGTGAGTTAAAATTTAAAAATGATTTCCACAAAAAGCTTGTTGAACTCAAATGGAGATTTGTTTTATGCTCTCAAAACGAGGTGTAATGACCCCTATAGGTTCTAACCCCAACATGTACATTCACTCAACACATTAACTCAAACAATTGGCATACATGCAATGCTCTGATACCACTGTAAGAACACCCTGTGGTTCTAACTCTGACAAACACTAGATCGTTCCACTTTCTAAATGTTTGACATTTTGTCAAACACTTGGTATGCAAGCTATGATACTCGTTTGGTCTTTGCAAGGTTTAAAACAATCTTTTGGTTTTCATAATATAAGCTTTAATGAATTTTGACCATCTTGGGATTACAATAACAATGCTTGAAATTTCAAGTGAAGCAAACTCTTCATGGAGTAATCAAAATTTATTATCACTATGCAATTCTTTTAATTCTTTCACCATAGAAATGTCTACAAGGCAATATATTCCATATGGAAATTAAATTTTTTTTAAACTTATAACGAACCTGTAGCAGCATTGTAGACTCAAATTGACATTCAGAATTGTAGTCGCAGCCTTCTGAGATGTGGCAATGCTAACGCCTAGACCTGAATTTTGAATGGTTGGCAACCTTAATCCAAACATGCCTAGTATATGTCTCAACCACTGCTCTTAATTATCAAATGCAGCTACTAATCCTTGGCCGCACTCTGTAGCTGAAAATGGCACCCTTGTATCAAACGCAGACCCTCAATTATGTCATGCAGGCCTCTAATTCATGACCGCTGTCTATAGATATGAAGAGCCAACCTTCTTTGAGTGCTGCGGCTGCCACTAATACCAAACGCAGCCTTTAAATTGGTGCTGCAATCTGTAGTTACACCTTCCACTGATCTTGTAACAAACCCCTAAATGGGAACACTGAATCTCCTCTCTCAAATCGATCACCATGTAAGCACAATGATGGCTCTGATTTAAACCATCCTCAAGCACAATTTCACCGGATAGTTTCACCAATTCAGAGTGCAAAATCACTTAGAAGAATTCTCAATTCTTCCAGCTCTCAATATCTAAAACCCTTGGCACAACTCCTCACCAAATTCACAAAGCAAATGCATAATCAGATGAGTTCGATTTCTCCCTTTGAAGGTATTTATAAATCTTCAAATACCAATTGATCTTGAAGCTTCAAGCTTACACCCCGTATAACTTATCAATGAGCTTTGTTGCTAGTTTGAAATATAATATTTTATTACATTTCCCTCTATTCCTTCTTAAACCCAAATCGACCTCAAGCTTGAAACTCACACTTCACATAGCTTAAAACTCAATATGCATTTCAAAGTTTGAATTATAATAAATTATTATAATTCCCTCCAAAACATTGGTATCACATTAACATCATTAAATAAACTTCAAATGCACATATCCATACTTTTAATATAAGCTTTTAAAATAATCATTAATTAAGTGAAACTTAATTAATGATTATGACCCAAATAAATAGCTTATTTAATCCTTCAATTGACTCATTCAAAATTCATGTGCTCCCTGCCTGAGTCTGACGCCAAGGTGCCCCTGCCAAAAATAGCTCTGACCGTAATTTGACTTACTATAAATAGTAAGTCCCAAACTAGAAGCTCTACCAAAGTCCCCACAACTCCATGCTACTACTAATTGTTCAAGTGCCCTTGCTCAGAATAGTAACCCTGACTTACCCTGAATAGTAAGTGTGTCAATCTGACTCAAACGAAGAGCAATCTTGAACATCCCTAACCACTGGAGTGGGAATCGGCCTCTACTCTGCCAATTGGACCCTCTGAACAACTCCATTAGCCTATGAGGGTCAGGATATAGGCTAATCCTCTGAAGGTTGACGCTCACGAAAATGGGGACATTACACGAGGCCTTGATGGTCCCATCTCCCAAACTCACGAGGAGGTATTGGCAAAAGCTTTGTTCCTTGCAAAAACGGATGAAGCACCAAGGCCAAATGAATATGCTATTAGTTTTATTTCAATACAACCAACCTCATTAAAAATGACATGATTGCTGCATTATAAGAGTTGCAAGATCACAAGAGCATCCTCAAATAGTTTTACACATCATCTGTCCCACCTAATCATAATAACAAAGAGATGCAAGTACTTGATTGCATTTTAACCCACTTCATTATGCAATTTGTATAGACTGGTACCAAAACAGACTCTAAGCTTCTTTTACCATCCCTAATATCCAATTAGGGAGGTCGATATATAAAGAGAGCACAATCTGAAAAGAATTCTTTATGATAACTTTGTCCGATGACTTCATCTAGTTAAACAAAAAGGAATATTTGCCAAGCATTTCCTGTGAGAGCAAGAGTTTTATTATTTTACACACAAGTACTAGAGAAGTTTGACATTTTGAATGATTTATGTGGAGGTGTAACAAGTTTGTAACCTACCCCAAAATGTTTCCTCAGCGTTGATGGTTCTCCATTTGGTTTTCCATGAGTTTTGGAGAGCTTAGGCAAAAGTATTGCTTATCCCTTTACTATTTAATCCTCGTAGATCAGTCTCTGCATAGGGCTCTGACAGTTGCAAAATTGAAACTAGAATATTATTTCTCAGACTTAAAGAAATTTTAAAGAACTGGTCTCCTTAGTTATCAGAATTGTGATTGACAATATATTTTATTACAACAACAAATACATTTAAACTTTCCAGAATAAACAAGCATGCTTGAGAAATAGAAATTAAAATCTCAAACTTAGATGAGGCATCAAAATAAAGCCAACATCCTTCAGCATATCCTCAAAAGCTAAGTTGCCGAATCAGATACATGTACATGGGTAAAATACACCAGCACAGCAGATTTTTTGGGAGGGGCTGGATATGTTTGGGTATGCCTATGCAAAAAACATATAAAAATCATAGCTAATTATATAGACAATATTAATATATATTATTTATTATATACAGTATTGATAATTAACTATTAAACTATTGACAACATAAATAATATTTATAATATACAATATTAACAATCTAAGTTACTGAATTGGAATCAGGTGTAGGTACACTCTTGCAATGTCCATACAAAAAATATATAAAATCATAAACACATACACATTTGTAGCTTAAAAACTAAAAAGCTATACTATATCAAATTTATATTTTAACATGTGCAATATTAATAATAAATATTGAAAAAATGTCTTCGGACATGTAGTGTAGCAGTTTAAACACATCGTTGGTGAAGCGGCCACCAAGGTTCAAACCCCTGCTGGACCACTGTGCTCATAGGTCTTGTGCCTTCCCTGGGCCGTTGAGCTCACAGGTTTGAACAAGTGAAGTGTGGGGATGAGGTCCCATTTGTTGCCTCGCCGGTTCATAGTTTCAAGTCAAAAGCATTTCACATGGAGCCGGAGGACATGTCATACCAGCATCACCAGACAAGTTAAAAATTTTACCAAGCATTAATTTAAAATACATACATACATGTATGTATTGAAAAAATCAAAGCATGATAGGAATACCCTATCCAATATGGATAAAACTAATTTTTTAAATCCTCTAAAAAGATACCACTTCAGTCTCCACCTTAATTTAAATATATTTGAGAAAAGAATAAATCATAATTCTAACAAATAACAATTCGGAGAACAATTATATGTGTTCTTCAAATAAGCAACTAGAGGACACATAAAAGAGAAAAACCAGAATTGATAGTCATATGTTTTCCACTACATTTGTTCTAATTCAAGCTCAATCATTGTTTGTATCTGCTATATACCACAACTAATAGCCAGGCTAACATTTGTCATAACTAGGAAATCTTATACAAGAAGAATATCAATCAATAGGAACAATGCCTAGTACCAACATTTACAAGCAGTTCATATTTGGCATTAGCCAAAAACAATGCATACCTCAACTCACCCAACATTGAATCATCAACTGCAGAAATCGGCACAACTTTAGTGCTTTTAGGTGGGGGCGGTAACCAATCTTCTTCTGTTTCATTAGCATCATTGGCATTTGCATTTGCATTTGGCATGGATTTTTCAATGACTTCTTCTCTGCCCTGGAGGCAAATTATTGGAAATTATTCATCACGGAATGTATATTTGACTCAACATAAAAAATTCCTGCCATTCAGTATTACAAATGACAAAACAGCAATTATGAATAGATTACTCCATTTTGAAACTAAAATGCACTTTCTATGGCAGTGAGGTTTTCAACATTTTTTCTGCCATGGAGGGAGGAATTTTCAGGCCTGCAATGCTCCACACCACTAACATTACTACTAGAATATGTTTTACCATCCAAATAAACCTAGGATAAGCCAAATTGTTAGTAGAGAACCACTAAGCCAAGAATGAAGGAAAGGATCATATTATTGTGGACTTATAGCCTAACTTAAGTCAATGTACTTGAGAGAGAGTCAAGCTACAACAGCAAGTCAAGACATACTACAATAAATTTCAACAGCCAATATCAAAGTAAACAGAAACCAACCATGTAATGTCCCACAGTGTAATGGCAAAACCCTGATTTAATTTCTGTTTTACTGTGAAACTGGAATATAACAGCCAATATTTAATTATAAAAATGTAAATTTCTGATTTTAAAAATAAACCCTTACAGCTGCAAAGGCAGCGGGCAGAAAATTGCTTGAACCCCTTGACATAATTTATTTATTTTCATAAAAACTAGAACAGCTGTTTACAATGCCAATAAGTAGTTTTCAGAATTTTACAAAGTTTATTGCACCCACTATAGAAACCATACAGCTGTGTGGCTAGGGTTTTTTCTGTTGTATGGTAACTGTAAATGCACCTAATGTTGCACGGTCACCCAAGAAAATTTCCCAAAATTATTTCTTGTTGTTTGAAATCCTTCCAAACTGCTGTTTTTGAATTCCTAGGTCCTTCGAAGATGTACAGCACCATCTGGAAATGGTGTAGCCCCTAGAAACTGTACAGTAGCATTAGATATGCTTAAAAATTAATTAATAATATTTAATATTTGTTGTTTGGTGCTTCCTTGCGAGTTTGGAGTTTATTAGCGATTGATGATGTCTAAACCAGTGCTGAAATATCTCATAAAAGCAATAAATTCTGAATTTTCCTTCTCAAATGGAGTGACAGTCTTTGATGATAGGAATAGCTCAGATCTGCCCTTGATACTGCTTATTAGATTCACCGAAAATTTTGAAAATTCTCCTAGAAATCCTCAATAATTTGTTGATAACCAAGTTTGCTTGCAAATCACACTAGGTCACTGCTAGCATATGCCTGGACCACTGAAAATCTGCAACAACTGCGATTGGAAACAAGGGTTTTCATCCTCAATCCAAAATAATGAGACCCAATAGGGTTTTCATCCTCTAGAATTCAAACCAAGGGGTTTTTCTCCTTGAGTTCCCTAGATTGAACAAATGCTCAATCCTGAAAATGGTATGCAAAATGATAGCTTGAAAGTTGAAAGTGGATGAGCAAATGAGAAGCCAAGCTCTAATTTTGTAGTTGCCTCCTTTTTCAAAAACTAGACCCTAGTATTTAAAAACACTTTTCATTTAAGTCCCCAAGCATTTAATAATAAGATTTTTATAAAAAGTATTTAAAAATGTTTTATTATAATTAAATGTTTATAAACATCTTTTTTTAATTATAATATATATTAAATTGCCTCTTATTTTAGTCTAGAAAAGGGGACATGACAAACTAAGAAGCAGAACATAAAAAAGGAGCTAAATCTAGACAAATCCATACAATGCAAAAGAATATGGACAAAGGAGAGCTCTAGAGAAACGAGTAAAAAGGAGGTTACACAGCTCTAGTCTAAATCAGAGTCCATTGCTGAACAAAAGACACTGCCAATTTTAAGTACCTTTCACATAACATCTTATTTTTCACAAGTACAGTATACTTTGCCAAAAATTATAAAATTCAGGGAATCATCATCATAAATTTTCAAAGATATTTCAATTGTTTTATATTTAAACAGATTTCATGTGTTCCAAATTTTGAGATATTAAAGTCATTAAGGAAAATGGCAAAGAGTAACCAGATTAAATATCTTTTCCTCGGACTTTCTCTAGAGGAAAATAATATAAAGTCCAACTCGCTGTAAACTAATGGTAGTTGAAGGACTTATAAGAATGCAGCCCAAGTTCAAATCTCTCACCACAACAAGATAGACCACCATTAACAATTATTTGATTTAATTCAAGTGTGACACATGTTTCCAAAACTTTAGAATGCATCCCAAGCATGTTGTGATCTGGGTTTAAATGAAGCCAATAATATGAATAACCTCGCCCCAGATTTACCAAAATAAAGGGAAATAATTTTAATAATCCATAGCAACTGGTCAAAACTCACCCGTTTATTGCCATGGGATTTGAAAACTTTTTTCTGAAAAATCTGAACATCTTCATCACTATTATCTGCATTGATTTCAAAAAATTACTCAACCAAGCTAATTTAAACATCTGAGGACCAACTACGCTCTAGTCTAGAGTTTAATTCTTTAAAAATATAAAAGTAAACAAAAGATGTTGCCCCAAATATATTCAATAAAAATAAAGAAAAAAAAATTCATAACATTTTCTAAAACAAATATACAGAAATAAAGAACAAGGCATGGATACATGTTTGCATCAAAAATATCTTAAATGATTGAGACCCCGGAAGAATTTACACACTTAACTTTAATGATGCCTCTCAAGAGAATCCAGAGCTTGCTGGAGCTACTTGTCTCTTGCAAGATTCTTGAGACAGTTGAGGGTGGATCCTTTTTGGCCTAGAAAACTAACATGACTCATTGGACTGCACCGATGGAAAGATTGATATTAGTTGTTGTATGGTAGTTATTCATGGTACAGATACAGGATATATTCGAGTTTGGAAGCTTTGGAGTTCCCTAGAAGAACCTCTCAATCTTTGTGAATGTTTTGAAGATTCAAGATATCTTTTTCACCCATTGTTAAAGAGAATGTTAATCAGCAGATTTTTGACAAATGCATGCACTGAGCAGTTTCCTTTCTTGGCAGAAGCTAGCAGCAATCCAGATGCATGGGGTAGTTTGGCCCACCTTATTAGCCGAGAAGACCTTCTAATTTTCATCTTCTTGCCTTGGGCCCTATTGATGTGAGTTTTGTGACCACTCCAACATGCATAATAAAATTCCAAGCATCCTATCCTCTCTTGAACATGGAAACCTCATATGCTAAAGTTAAACAATATGGTGATTGTGTGATCAAATAAGGCAACCCCAAGGTTTACACTGCGAACTAGCGACTTTGTGTTGGATATAACTCAGTGAATGTGATGTGATTTGTTGGTAACCAGGACTTACGCTATTCACTCATGGACATTTATCAACTCTTCAAATGCGAATGATTTGGCAATTTGAGTTCTTCAACTACTTGTAACAAAACAAAGTGCAAAAGAAGGATTGCGTTTAGGAATCTAAACTAACTCTAAAAATGCAAGAAAATATTGATGATGAGATGAAACTAAACAAGTCCTTGTTTTGCCAAATCAACTACACAAAGGAGGGTGCAATCTTCTAAGGATGCATATAGATGATTTTCAAATTGCTAACATTCATTCAAATACCAAATTCTGACACAATCCAAATGAACATTCCCAATTTAAACTAAGTGCTTGCAATGAGTTCAGACTAACCTTGCACTGTTACTTGCAATCTACAAATACCAAAAAGTATGAACTTAAGTTTCACCATGATTCACCAACAATGATATCTTTCATCTTCTACTCAACTACTTAACAAATTCTACTTCTATTCAACATAAACAAATCCTATTCTGAGTGAGAAGTATGAAAGCATGCAAGACTTCAAAATAACACAAGTAATTCACCATGCATTTAACAATGAATCTGCAATTACTTTGGCAGCATTATAACAACAATTTAATCAAATCTCTCCTCTACAAATGATTTGAGCAAGCCTTACATAGAGGCTCAAATACAATGGATGGCCTAGATTGATCCAAGATCAACGGCCTAGATTATTCCAACACAACCCTAATGTAACTACTACCTACAAGCATTAAATGCCAACCAATGATAATATGGCACCAATCTATGGGCTAGTGAGAAAATTACATTTCTTTTGAATCCATATTCATTTAAGGATGAACCAATGAAAAAATTCATTGTGATAAAACATTAAATGCAATCCACGTGTACACTTGGAATAACTTGATTGGATAATCTTGGACACATGAGATTGGAATCCTCTAATTGGTTGGAGATGAGTGGGCACCACCTTAACATGTTTATCTTGCAATCTTTGTTTCAACTCCACTTCTCCATCCTCTTCATTTGGAAATCTGCTCATTGACATGTTTTTGAGCTTGTATTTGAAATATTTCTTATCTTAATGTCTTGAATTTGATCTTTCATCATGGCTTGAGTAGGGTCATTGTCTTTGCCATTGCACTTGCACCTTCATTTTCACTTCGATTTCTCACTTTAAACTTCTTTGCTGGCTTGATGAACAACTTGTAAATGACTTGTCGATGTTCTCATCTCAATCTTGGTGTTGGAATCATCCTTGCACATGAAGAGTCTCTACCTTGAACATTATCCCTTGGTGCACTTGTTTGATTGTCACCTTCTATGACCATCTCCATGTTGTGCTTGCATTGTTGAAGTCTTTGTACTTCACATTTACACTTCCATCTTTCGTTATCATCTTCCTTCATCCCGCACACTTGCCTCACCTTGATCCTTGCATCAAACCTGAAAAAGAAAGAGAAACCTTGGATCAAGTTATGAACAAAAACAAAATGCAAGTTAATTATTTTGAAGAACATAAAACATCTTAATGACAAGCACTTCTTCAAATATAGTGGTCTTGATATGGTTGTTTGAATTAGGATTTGGGAACTTTGGATTGGAAATCTAGGATCGGGAATCTGATCTTATCTTCATAAACTTGTCAATATTTTTGCTCATTTTGTACAAAATTGACCCTTAACAACTTCTAATTTTCACCCTCAATGATCTGGAATATTCATTTCGAACCCATATTAAGTTGCTTGATCAAATCTTGAAATGCTTCTATGATGAAGGAATTCGCCCTAATGCTGGAAGTTCAAACTTTCGTTCTGATTTTAACTTGTCCTTTGTTCTGAAATTTTGTAATGTTACCAACCACGTTCACAGGAAAACACTATGCCAATTCCCCACGCAACCTTAACACAGCTCAATCTAGATCGTACGGAGGAGGAAATAGGAGCACGGAGGCTGTACGATAGAAGATCATACGAAGTTGCTAAAGGTCGTACAGAGGTGTTTGATGTCATACGATGTCAATGAAGAAGACCGTACGGAGTTGCTTGTCCTCTCGTCCCAATAATGAAGGGGACATTACAATCCTCTCGTCCCAATAATTGCTTGTCCTCAAGCAATTTCAAGCTTGGGTGTTCCAGAATCTCTTCACCTTCTTAGGTGGCATCTTCAAGTGGTAGACCCTTCCAGCGCACAAGAAATTCCTTGACCGTGCATGTCCTCAATCTTTTCTCCCGACTGTCGACGATTTCTGTTGGTTCCAATACTAACTTTCCCCCGTCGTCGAGGGGTGGCAGGTCTATGGAGACCGTGACTTGTTGACCCACGACTTTCTTTAGGCAAGAAACGTGGAAGACGTTATGGATTCGACTTCCCTCAAGTAGATCCAATTCATATGCAACCTCACCCACTCTCCTGGTCACACGATAGGGTCCGTAGAAGCGTGGCCGCAGTGTCTCTTTCCCGGAAGCTTTCAAAGAGGATTGTCTGTACGGTTGAAGTCGGAGGTATACCAAATCCCCAACTTCAAAACTCCTCTCGATTCAGTGCTTGTCAGCATACATTTTTTGCTGATTCTGAGCCTATTGGAGATTTTCCTTGAGGGATCTTAAAATATCTCTTCCTTCCTGCAGCCAGTCTTTGGCCTTCGGCGTGTCACTGTCACCCAGAGCCAAGTCCACAAATGAAGGAGGTTCATACCCGTACAAAGCTTTGAAAGGTTCCATCCCAATGGACATGTGGTAGGTGGTATTGTAACAGTACTCTCCCAGATGTAGCCATTTGACCCATGCTCTCTGTTGTGCGGAAACATAGTTTCTGAGATAACCTTCCAGCCATTTGTTCACAATCTTTGTTTGTCTATGAGTCTGGGGGTGATAATTGGTGCTTGGCGACAACTCCGTCCCTGCTAATCAAAACAATTCTTTCCAGAAATTACTAAGGAAGCGGCTATCTTTGTCGCTGACTATGTTTCAAGGGAGTTCGTGCAAGCGGAACACCTCCCGGAAGAATAAGTCTGCCACCCGAGAGGCCAAGAACTCTGCTGAAATAGCAAAGAAATGTGCATACTTCGTTAATCTGTCAACCACCACAAAGATGCAGTCCTTCCCCTGTGCCTTAGGGAGCCCAGAGATGAAATCCATTGAAATCCGGAATCGATAATGGTTGAAGTAAACCCGCCGACAGATTGTGTTCGGATTTATTTTGTTGTCAGGTAGAGCATTCCCGCACGTACTGTAATATATCATTCTTTAGGCCCTTCCATGAAAACCTTTCCCTGATCTGTCGGTAGGTCTTCACGTATCCTTGATGCCTGGCTAGAGACGATTCATGCATCTCTTTCAAGATTTGCTCCTTCAATTTGGATTCAGGTACCAAATAAATTCTACCTTTGTAGAAAATAATATCATCCTAGTAGTCAGTTCTTTGTCCCTGTGTAGGTTCTGTCGAGGCAAAACAGTGTGCGGCCCAAACCACGTCGTTGTGTCTGAAGATTGCTTCCATCTATGGGGCTGAAACTTCGTTTGGTCCTCCATTCGACATCCCTCTCAGCACAATCTTTTTGTCATTCACCTCGAAGGAGAACTACATTCGTTTGAAACTCTGTGGGTATTCGTCCAATGTTTCCATCCAATGAATGCCCAGAATGACTTCCATGTCATCCAGATCGACCATGAAGAAATCATCTGTCACTGTATGGTTTCCCATGGTGATGCTCAATTGTGGTACCAGATGGGTGCATTTTAACAGCTTTCCTCCCGCCACCTTGAGGTCAAATCCCTGGTGAACCTCCGTACACAAACTCCGCCAACTCACCAACAATGAGTTAATGAAGTTGAGTGTGGCTCCGTTCTCAAGCATGACCACGACCCGTCGCCCTTGGAGGGTACCCCGTACCCGGAATACAGTACACTTTGGAGTTCCCGCCAAAGTAACAATGGCGCCTCCTCTCTTCAAAAGTGTGGCTATTCTATCTGCGCGATTGATGTTTACCTCTCCAGAAGTTTGTTGTTTGTCCCCTTCAGCTTCTGGTGCCTGTTCCTCCTCCTCGTCGAACAATACCTCAATGTAATGGATTTTTCCTTTGCCAAGGCATCGATGTCCTGGTACCCATGGCTCCTTACAGTTGAAACAAAGTTTCTTCCTTTTGAGTTCCTGCCTAGTTCCCTCATCCAACGGGGGCTTCTTAGGTGGGGGTTTGTTGTCTTTCTCCCTTTGAGCGAGAGGTGGTTTGGACTATGAGTAATATTTGGTGGAAGAAGAAGAGGATGTCGCCATGTCACATGCCTTCTTAATTGCCTTTGTGAGTGTGATGGGGTTAAATCCCTTCACCCAACCCTTCAAAGGTTCCACCAACCCATCCATAAACAGTACCACAATCGTCTTTCTGAAATATTTGTTACCAAGAAAGACATTCTCTGAAATTTCGTTATGTAACCATCGACTGTGTCGGATTGCTTCAATTGAGTCAATTCTTTGAAATTCAGTTCTGGATCTCTTCCGTCAAAACGATCTATCAATCTCTTAATGAATTCAGCGTAGGAATTTATTTGATCGTGGCCAAGAGTAACCATGCCATGATGCCACCATTCGTGGGCTACTCCTTCCAAATGCAGTGCAGCAAATTTGATGGCCTCATCCTCTGGCATAGGGTTGAGCTGGAAATACGTGTCTGCCTTTTGCATCCATGCTCGAGCTATGATGGATCCAGACCCATCAAAGGATGACAAGTTAACCTTGCCAATCTTCCGTCTGAGATCGTCATTATGATAGCCACGCTTGTTTTCCGCCAGAGTATCTCATTCTCAGCTCAGCATATTCTTTGTAGGATATATCTCCTTCCATATTTGTGTTCCTCCAATCTTCCCCAAATCGATCCTGCACTTCTTGGAAAGTTGGTTGCTCTCTGTGTTGCTCTTCCTCCCGTGGAGGGAAAGTTGGCATCGATGGTCGAGAGCATACGGTTTGGGGATTCGCCTTTCCCGAGACAGAATTGTCACTTTGTTCAGCAGATATCTTGCCCTCGGCCAATTTTCGCAGTGTCTCTTCCATGAGGCGTTGAGTGTCATTTATATGTGCTTGGTTCCTAGTGACTTCTCTCAAAAGAGTCATGAATTCCGCGGCAGGATCTTGGGGGTTCGCCATTCTACCAACTGAGTGATATCTTCTCCTCTTCCTGGTATAAACTTGCATTCACTACCCACAAGCTGGCAGAATCACCAACTTCGATACCACTATAATGTTCCCAACGTTCACAAGAAAACACTATGCTAGTTCCCCACGCAACCTTAACACAGCTCAATCTAGATCGTACAGAGGAGTATATGGGAGCAGGGAGGGCCGTACGGTAGAAGACCGTAAGAAGTTGTTGAAGGTCGTACAAAGGCGTTTGATGTCATACAGTGTCAATGAAGAAGACCATACGGAGTTGCTAGGAAGGTCGTACGATTGTGTTGAGGCCGTACGGTGTGGTAGATGTGAGGGTCGAACAGTGGTGAGTAACCGTACGGAGAATTCTATTTGGGTCGTACGGTAGAGATGTCATACGGTGAGTTGTTGCAGGCCGTACAGTGATAATGGAAACCATACAGTATGCCAAATGTCTGTGTCTGATACCTTGATGCGCCCATACCCACTTTTATTTCCTCCATCCTGATGCTGAACTAAGATAAACTTCCAGAGCTCAACAAAATTGGAACAAGTAATGCAAGTGGAAATAACAATATGATTATAAAACGTTTCAGATTTGCCAGATCCAAAACGAGAGAACAAACAGAATAGGGTGAGGGTTGAATCCCACCGAAATTGCAAATACCAAATAGGGAGGATCTCTCACCTCTGAAATGGCAGCCAGCTGAATCCCAACCGGAATTTGCAAATACAAATAAATATCAAATCTCAACATATTAATTTCATCCTACACGCCGGGCATAAATACCCGTCAGAAAACTTCCAAGGGTGCACAAATAGAGCCAACGGCAACAACTAGTCCTATGCTAACAAACAAAAATTGGGCCCAAGATAAACTAAATCGATCAGGACCCAAATACAAAAAAAAAAATTATTATTCATTTAATGGTAGGGACATTACAAATTTCACCCTTAGGTCTGGAAGTTTTGCAGTCTGATCTTCTTCAATTCTTTTATTGCTGATAAATTTGCTGAAATCCAGTAATTGCTTTTAACTTCTTAATATCTGATTTGCCTCTTCTTCATTCATTGCTAGGAAATCCTGATCTTAGTTGGAGATTCACCTTGTCTACTTCTGATCTGATTTTATTCCTTTGTTCTTGACCTGATCAATCTGCCCTTGTCTGACTTCTCCCCATCTCTGGCAATATTTGCTTGGATCTGCCTTTGGTTCCAGGATATTTCTTGGATCTGCACTTGAAATTTGCATTTTAATTCTGGAAACTCACATTCTTCAACTTGCAAGAGATTATATCAACTTGCAAGAGATTATATCTGATTCTGATCAGATTCGCATTTTTAGTTCTGCTCTGCCTTGGAATTAATGTTTGATTTGCATTGATGATTTGAAAATGAAGCATTGCATCTTTCCTTTATGGGCCTTGATCCCAAAGGACATGTCTATTAGGGGGTTTACATGGACCGACCTAGCCTTAAGTTCAATTGTTTGCAATTCATTGCACTTGTTTATGGCCGACCTTATCTTGTATTTCAATTCATTGGCAATTTGTTCAAGTCTTTTAAGGCTGGCCTGATCTAATGTCACTGAGTTTACAATTCATCTCCTCCTAGGCTGATTTGATTGAATTTCATCGAGTTCATAACTTATTTTCTCCCTCTTGGACAACCTTGATAGTAGTTTGCAGGGTTTGAAATTGGTTTTTCCTTGGATCACATATCTTGTGAGGGTTAGAATTTTATTCCAAGGGAGGTTGGAATTCTGACCTTTGGAATTTGTTCCAAAGAATTGCATGTCTTGAGTTCATTACAAAAAACAAACTAAATTTTATACTGCCCAACTCAGATTCTTTACATTTGCAAGTCAAATTCCTGCACAATTGTTTGGCTTTTGTATTGGACAAATCAGATTTCAGGGATCTCGAACCTCAAGCACTTGGATTCTCCATTGGATCGCACTGCTTTTACATTGGCAAATCAGATTTAAAGAGGTTTCTTTCCGATTGTATGGATTTTCATGTCAAGTACTAGGTGGAATTCTTAGGTCTTTTGGAAATTAATTCCAAGGGGGTCGGATTTTGAACTTTTGAAAGTTGCGAAGGCATTGGCACTAAAGAAAAAACAAATCAATCCTTCACATCCAGCCCAGATTTCCTTCATTTGTAAATTGATTTCTCCTCTCTTTGCTCATATTTTCACATTTTCAAATCGAATTTTATTCTTAATCGCTTGTTTGTTGTCTTAGATCATGCAGATCTGATTCAGATCACATGTCAAACACTTGAAATTCCTCATTAAATCGCACAGATGTCCCAATGCACCATTCAGATTTTTCTTTTGAAAAGTCAATTTTTGGTTCATGCATTCAAAAATGTTTCTAAGGCTTGGGCAGAATTTGAAGGTTGCTTGGAAATAAATTCCAAGGGACGTCAGAAATCCGACCCCCTTCTGAATTTTGTTCCAAGGTAGGTCAGAATCAACCTTCCTTGGAATTTTCCAATAAAGTTCACCAAAAATCTTCTAAGTATCAAACGCTTGGCCATTGAAACTCACATTGTCTCAATGTTTTCTTAGATCCTTTCTAACAAATGCAAATCAGATACTAACTCTCCTTCAAGGTTTCTTTACTCTTTGTGCAGATCAGATTTCACCATGCTGTTGGGATTTGTCTCCAAAAACTCACTAAGATTTCAGTCTTGAAAGGTTGGATTCCATGTCTTGGGTCTCTTCATCATGTGGGAAGTCTTCAAATCAGATCAAATTCCCTTGGAATGGATTGGATTTTAACTTAGAAATTGGGAAATCATCTTTTGTTTTGACAGCCTTCCTCACATCTTAAAGCGGAGATCACAATCTCTTGAGGAATTTCCTAAGTCAAGGTCAGATTCAAGCTGACTTTAGGAATTTGTCCCAAGTCAAGTTAAGGCTCCAACCTAGGCTTAGAACTCTCCAATAAGGTAATCCAACATAAGCTAAGTCCTTGCACTTTGAAATGTAAATTCAACATTTGTCCCATCTTTGTTCAGATTTCTTTCTTTCCAATTCAGATCAGATTTCATTGCTAGCTTAATCTTAATAAGTAGGAAATATTTTCCACAGCAAGTCAAATTGTGATATTGCTATCAGGATTCAACTACACAGTTGAATCCTGATAGCACTATCACAATAGCCTAATCATGTTTCAAGATTTGATTTTCCCTTGATTGTTTGTTAAAGGCATGCTGTTTTGAGGTCAAGCCTGTTTGGAAAATTCACTCATAAGTCCAGATTTCATCATCTTGTCTCAAGATTGTCATCACATATGCTAGTCGAGTTTAATGGGGGGGGCTTGGATTTTGTCCTCAAGCATGGTCTGGATCCGACCTGACCTTGGTTGGGAAATTTTCCCCAAACCTGCTCTTAGAATTTCCCTTAAGATTTTCCACAAAACTTTCTAAGTGTTCTGACAATTCATCATGCAATTCTCTAAGTTTTCTTTCTTGTCAAGAGGCTAGTCTTTAGCTTCTTCAATTAGCATTCAAGTTGGGAATCATCAATTGTTCACTCAAACTGCCCTCAATTCTTCACATCTAAATCCCTTTCTTCCATGATCATGCCTTTGCTGTTTTGAAAGTTGAAAGTTTGTCATGTGAAATCAGAACATCACTTGGCCTCTCCCAAAAACATCTTCATCAATTTGCAAATCGGAGTTTTGAAAAGGTTTGAGATTGTACATGTGCGAGTGAATTGCAATCAAGATGCAAATTAAGGTTTCATTCTTCATTAGGCACTTCTATGACTTTCAACTTGCATTTTCAGATTCACCAAGTGCTTGAACAATTGAAACCATCAACTCAATCCTCCGAACTTGCAACAAAGGATTGACTTGTACCCTCTAAGACCTTGCTCAAACTTAGCTTTTCCAACCATGAGACTTCAAAATCATTGCCAAACCTAGACCAAACTACACCACGTAATAAACTACCAAGCAGCAAACTAAGCAACTAAGCAAAAAAATGAGGGTCCCCATTTGCAATGGGGTGTGTGTGTCTTACAACTCAACAGGCCCTTTTTAATTTTTATTTTATTTTATAAATTGTTTGATTATTTTGCCAATTTTAGCTAAAGGTGGCAAAGGCAAATATTCTTTCCCAGCATGTACAATGATCAAATATTCTCTCCCTGAAGTACTGATAGCTTGGCTTTTATTAGCCCTTTCTCCTTGAAACAGAAAGTTGGACTACCAACACCAAAATCAACAACCATGTCGAAACCCAAAGCAGCAACGAGAAGATCATCCCAAAGAATAGTTGGTTCATTGCTCAGAAGCGGCAAATGGTGGGCACAAAGATGCACAGTGCAAATGATGGTCATCAAGCGCAAGCATTCTCGA
Organism: Chamaecyparis obtusa; assembly: GCA_027943335.1. Classification (NCBI taxonomy): domain Eukaryota; kingdom Viridiplantae; phylum Streptophyta; class Pinopsida; order Cupressales; family Cupressaceae; genus Chamaecyparis; species Chamaecyparis obtusa. The sequence continues at coordinate 435,416 of BSBK01005187.1, forward strand.
GCAGTGATGGAAGAAGCTTCTCCGAAGAACACTTTCAAGGTAGAGGCAGTGACAAAGTGGGGGTCTTAGTCCTACGTTTGGCAGGCCAAAGGAGTAATAAGAGTTTAAACAGGAAGGTGTTGCTAGCATTAGACCTCTCCAGGGAAATTTGAATCATGAGCTCCCTTAGTTCGACCAACTGATAGCTAGTGATTAGTGTGTCAGTTTTGGTTCTCTACTACCTAGCTTAGCAATTTGGTTCTCTACCGCAATTAGTCTGATTGAGCAGTGACAAGAAAAGGATTTAATAAGCAAAGGCAGTAGTACAAAACAGGTTTTAATACCACATTTAACAGTCCAAAAAGGTAAAAAGATTTAAAAGTAATTGCACTAAAAACATGTGTCAAGGCTACTAAGCACTAGGAGTTAGTTTAGAGATCAATTAGTCATCATGCTGTTGTGAGTAGTTAATTGGTGGAGGCTAGTGCTAACCGCTAAGAATTAATTGTCAATAACCAGACATCTAACTAATCATTAGGATAATTTGTATGCTACTTTTCGGTTCAATTGTGTTAGTATTTTTGCATCAACATGTCAAATCACACTCCATGATCCATCATCAGGATGATAGAGAGCATAAGGAGAAAAATACTCACTCAATCAAATCCAGAAGCAGCATACAAATTATCTAATGGATTGTGGAAATCTTCTTGCTCTTAATCATTAGGACTTAATTGCCACAACTACATAGACACCAAAAAAACAATGTTGTTGTATATAGAATCATCTTTCTACCTCATAGCATAACTGATAGCATTTAAGAAGTATAAGATGAAGATAAAACAATTTCACATAATTGTTAATGTTGAGGAGTTCGTATATAGATTTTTGGCATGTTGATGCAGGAGCTTGTGTCAAAAGAACTGCTCAAACTTGATGCCATAGATCCCAAGTGTTTGGTTTGTCATTGTTAGATTACTGACCACAATCATGACTCCTAATTAGTTGCCAGAGTGCAACAAGCACTATCATCCCACAATGCACACAACCAAGCATGAGATTGCAAATCTCAATCTAAAGATCTTTGGAGTCGTGATATTGATTCCAAAAGCAGTTATCGAAGTGTGTCCTTTATGCCAAAATAAAAGACAATTGTTGGTCCATAACTAAGTCATGGACCTCAATATAGAAGAACTATTTCAAGATTTACTACAGCCAACATTGCAAAGAAGGCAAATCCCAAAATTCTACCTGAAGTTAAGGTGAATCTCAAAACATAAGCCACATTCGACACTCTCATGGACCAAATGGTGACACATAATTGTGCCTAGGGGCAAAGTAAGCTTCCACAAATTGGAGATGTTGAAGTTGAATGCTGTGCTTTTCTACAAGTTGATCAGCAAGATATTCCAAGCAAAGTTCAAAAGACAATGGAGTTTTCCAATATACACATCAAAAAGCTGCTTGAAGAAGTAGCTCATCTCAAAGCCAAAAAATGGAGCTCTGTTGAATACAACAACAGAGTTTGTGTATCAAGGGTGAGCATTTAGGCTCTTATTGCTGTGGAAATGCCTGCATCGTTCAATTAATAACATAAGAAGCTCACTCACATGAGCAAATAGACTGCATATGAAACAACATTCAAAAGGCATATCTATCGCAATCTTCAACTTGATCAAGGCTTCTATCTTTTTCAAATACAAACTTAAAACTTTGTATGAAATCTCACAAAAGATGGTCTCTACAAACACTTTGTCACCCTGATTAGGTAAATTCATCAAGTTTTGAGTGAAAGCACCTTGATGTTCCAACTCTATAATGCAACCATTCTTGAGGATAGTTTGGGAATTAGTTTCCCATCAAACAGAAGTAAGGATTTTATCTTCATTCGAATTATTAGCAATGGAAAGACTCACAACTTAACTCCCCTTTATCAAATGCAATAATTGCCAAGGCATTTGTAGAAAAAACATGTGATCTCTCTTCAAACATTGTCAACCTATAAAATCTTGCCAAAGAGCTATAAATTGATATCTCATCATTCAACAAGGTCTTTTTTCAAGAGATTTTGGGCCATTGAATCTCACCTATATGAGCAAAATCCTTGACAAATAGATGTCTTCAAAAAGAAAGACTACACCTTCAAAGAAAAAAGGCCATTGTCAAGCTTGATGAGAAATCTAATGCAAATCAATTATCTTTTTGCATTGAGGTCATAGACCCCAAAACAAACTTTTAATTTTAAAGTGACTTCAAGTCATCGCTTAGGTCATTTGATCACACTTCATATTTTTAATGTGATTTTAAGTGACTTAAATCACTTAGTGCAATTTTGGAACAAGGGGGGTTATGCTTAGAGGAACTTCTTGAAGTAAGGCAAGATTTCTATTGGTGTTACTATGGCTACATCTAGGGGGTGGGAGGTGACAATATGATTGGTGCTTCTCAAAGCTCTTCTAGACATAAAGAGGGGAAGGCAATATTGTTCCTTGACTGAACTTTTGTCAAGTCTATATTTTGCTTCCAATTAAAATTTGGACTTTTTAATTTTACCTTTTAATGTTTGTAGGCTAATTGGGTGGGTAGCTGTATGAGACTTTATTGCTTTCTAGCTTCTACATAAAATCTCTTTCTTGTTTCAAGGGCACAAGTTTTTGCTCCTTTTTGTAAGTTGTATATTTTTGCTTTGGAGATGTAAAGGTGAGGGGCCCAATAGAACCCTCAATTACCTATGTGTGTGTATGTACATGTCCATGTGTTTGAGCTTGTGTTTGAATGTGTTTGTGTTTGTATTTTTGTCTTTGTGCCTTCTTGTTTGTGGCTGTGTCTATGTCAATGTCAATATAGAGTAACCCAATAGTCTATGGGAAGTTCTACATTTGAATTCTAGCTCATCCATGAAAACAAGCTTTAGAAGATAATTGTATCAGATTTCAAAGTGATAACTTGTTAACCAATCCCTTTATGAAATGCTTCCATAAAGAATCATATAGACCAATTAAACATCTTTTTTGGTGGAGATCTGAAAATTACTTCTACATTTATCATTTTATATATGCATAGACATATACATGTGTAGATATGCATACGCCTATAATTCAAATATACATTAGTATGGATATATTATATACACAAATATGCATGTGTATATAGTGTTAAAACTATGGGTACCAATCACCTATTAATGGGCTCTCTTGAATTCTTACATCCTCTACCAAAGAGAAGAATGTGGATTGGATTAAACCAGACGAAGGTTGGATAAAAAACAATTTTGATGGAGCATCCAAAGGTAATCTGGGGCCTTCGGGGGCAGGTTGTGTGGCTTGTAATTGGACTGGGAATATTCTAGCTTTGGAAGCTCAAAAGCTTGAGGATGTAACAAACTATGATGTGGAAGCTAAGGTGGCTTTGCTTTCTGTAAACTTGGTGAGTGAATTGGCAATGTATAAGCTCCATTTGGAGGGCGATTCTCAAATAATTGTCAATGCAATTATTAATGGAGATGCACAAGTTTAGAAATTGATAAGAGTCAAATTAACCTACTTCAAGGATTTCAAAATCTCTCATACATATAGAGCTGGCAATATGGTGGCGGATACACTCTCCAAATGGGCAGTGACATTAAACTTGAGTAATGATGATCGTGTATTGGAGGACTTTTGAGACGTCAAGTGGCACAATTAGTGGGTACGGCAAGTAGGGATAAGATAAAGCAAATCTGAAGAATCGAATGCAATGAGCTTCTCAAGACTGCTGAAATGTGTGTGCATCATTAAATGGAACAATGGTGTTGAAGGATTTCAATACTTCATTTTGTCTTGGCCACGGTGGTGTGTGAAGAACAGCAGAAAGGTGATTGCACTGTGATTCTTTCATTACTTCATTTTGCCTTGCCGGTGGTGGTGTGTGGAGAACAGCAGAAAGGTGATTGCATTGTGGCTCTAGTTATGGTAGACCGGTGAGAAGCTGAAGAACGATGGAGATCAGCTTCAATCTGAGAACGAAGAAGCAACAACTTGCTTTCTAGGGCAAGATTTCAAAAAACCCGCTAAAGAAAATCTTCACTATCAATGACCCCATATTCTTCTAATTAGTGAAGATGATGTTGGGAGATGAGTATATGGTGGCCAAGTAACAATACAGAGCTTGGTGTCTGAAGTTGGGCAGGAAGGAGGACACTCGGTGGATCATGAATTCTTGTGTAAGAGAAGAATGGTGTTGTGGATTAGAGGCATTCATCGCCATTTCTATTCCAGGCGAGGGTTTTAAAACCAGGAGCAGAGATTGGCTTCATGTTGCTTAGTTCACCCCGCCACTATGTCTTTTCTTGCTGTGGAAAGCATCTTCAGATAAAAAAGACAGAAGGGCACAGGCCCAGTCAGGGTGGCAGTTTATCAAAGAGTACCCTACAGGAATGGAAGAAGGAACAGAGAGCTGGGGCCACCAATGAACAGATACAGAAGAAGAAGAAATGGAAGTTTACTAAGGACGGTTGCTGGGAGGAGCAGCAAATGTAAAATTAAAGTCAAATTAAGTCAAGTATGCTTTTTTTGTTTAAACTTCAAATCATAGAAACTGTATATTTTGATGTAAATAGGATGACTGTGATATTTGCCATAGCTAGCTCTTTTTGGTGCAAATCGGGTTAAAAGGGAAGGGTCAATGATGTGCATATCAGTGGTTTAAACCACCTTTTTGAAAACTGTGTATTTTTTGAGAATCAATATGTAATCACGTTTACCGATCCAAAAAAAAAAGACTACGAGTGCAAATCACGTTGCAAGTATTTATAACAATTATTGTAATCTGAATGTTAGCTAGGATTAGATGTTTGTAAATAATATTTCATCTATGTATCTTTGAAGATCATGGGATAGGCCAAATGAGATGCCCATGCAGTAGTTGAAGGCACATGTTAAATGGAATATCCTTCCAACAATTGGAAATATTGATTATACGGGATATTTGACATGTCTTAGGAATGTGTTGCACAGTTGGCATGGTTATCATCCCGCATGGGCAGCACACTAGTCCATAATTTTTCAGATCCTTCTTCGACACAATTAGTCGCCACATGGGTTTATAACTTTATACCAGTTATTGTAAAACCACTTCGTGGTTTTCTATAGTGATGTACCTAGAAATAAACACACATGGATGGGCATTAAGCATGTTATTGTACATTACAGTTTGAAACAAGGTTCTGTTGCAGGGACGAGGAGATATATATTGAAAGGAGAAGTTAAGTATATTATGTATTGATGCATTAGAGTTCACTGTTTATGGTGGTGAATTATTTTACATGAAAAAAGTTTGCCAAATATATTAATTAGTGTTCGGCCTCATTTTCTGTATGTGATAATTCTTTGTTGCTGATTATTAATTTATTACATCATATAAAATCAGATTTCACCACTAAGTGAAGTATTGTAGTGTAACCTTTACTCCAACTTCCCAACATTTCTCATATATCATGTATATCTACGCATGTATACGTATATATAAAAGTAAATTTTCTGAAGAATAATGATCTGAATAGAAAAAAAATCACTTTTTCTATACAAAATGAAAACTACCCTTAAATTATTATTGACAAATAATCTAATACTAACCATCATCCGTAATTATGGTCGGTTGAATCTGCGCATAGTCAAAAAGGGGCTCATATTCATCCTCCTCGTCATCCTGCAATGTTTCAGCTCCATGTTAATCAGAATGATTTACGGAGATTTATTTTTTCATGCAGTCAAAGTTTTAAGAATGAAACGCCCAGTATGCCTAGTGCAATCAAAACTTAAAATTTGGAAAATATAAGTACTCTTCTCTAGAATTTTATCAAATAAATTTATTGCCCGGAAGAGGTTTTGAGAAGAAAGCATACACACCATTTGTGCTCCAGAAACTGACGGAGATGCAGACATTTTTTTGAATGAGGCCAGAATCGATTGGGTTTTTGCTATTTATGCCAAATCTACCAAATTATGTAATGATTTTTAACTTATGGCGGGCTTTTCAAAGACTGCCTCTCGCGTTGCTAAGATTCATTTAATTCACCCGCAGTTTTAGAGGAAAAAGCAAGAAGCTACCACGTGCTAGAGACTATCTAGTAGCGGACATTATTTAACAGATGCGAAGGGTTTCTTTTTAAGTCACATAAAACAGCTAGACAAGCAATAGGTTTGTATATTTTTAGAAAATTTTGTTTTCCCTTTCGGTCAAGTAATAATACAATCTCATAAATATCTATCGCTGAAATCTGCAAATGGTGTAATAGTGATTAACCCTGGATCCGCGGTACTTTTGAGTCATGAGTACGTGGGTGAAGGTTTGTATAAGAGTATATTTAATTTGTTAGGAAGTTCTTAATCATAAAAACGCAACTCATAATACTTTTTTGAAAGTAATTTATTTTATTTTTATTTTTATTTTTTGGGGGGTGATGAGAGGGAATGAACTCTATTAGGGTTTGTTTCATCGTACTATTATTCTGAATTTTTGTATCTTTGTGCTTTAATACCATATTTATTGTGGAAATTTAGGTTTTTAATATGGTTCTAACCAACTTTGGTCTAGTAGTTGATGTTGGTGTTGTAGTTTTGGCAACAGATAATCATGGCTCCTCCGAACAAGCGGCCTCGCAAGTTTGTTATGAAGATGTTTCACAAGGTATGACCTCTCCTAATGTTGTTATTCCATTACAGAATTATGATAGTGCATGTGAGTGGCTTGAGAAATTTACTTTGATTGGTTATTTTGTGGGGAGAGTTCCACCTGAAAGCATGCTTTGAAAGTGGGTTGCCAGAGTCTGGGCCCCTCGTGGTGTCTAGCTTGATGGCATCCAAATTCTCACCAAGGGTTTCTTTTTTTTTGCTTTTCCAACCCCGCCCATGTTGAGGCTATACTCAAGAATGGGTCATGGTTTGTTAGGTCATCCTTGCTTGTTTTCCAATCATGGTCATGAGACTTTACTGTCTCAAATGAAAAAAAGCTTATTAAAGTCCCTGTCTAGATAGAGTTTTTGGGTCTTCCTTTGCCTTGTTGGTCATTCCTACATATTATTGCTCAAACCCTTAGCAAGCTGGTTTGCATGGAACCTGGCAATTTCTTTCATGTACGTCCCTAAAAAAGGTTATTTGTTGAAGTTGATTTATCTCACTATTTCAAAGAGACCATTGATATTCAAGTGGGTGGTCAATGCTTCTCCCAACGAGTGCTTTATTTGAATTTACCCAACCCCTACTATCGCTACCAATCCTCGAAGCATAAGATTAAGGATTGTCCCTTGGTCATTCCTCGAACGAAGTCCCCACCAAAGGAAATGGCTCCCCCTTATTCTTCAGAGTGTGCTAAAACAAATGAAGGTTAGACTACGGTGGTTTACAAGGGTAAACACACCTTGGCTTTTGCCCACAAGTAGTCCAATGACTCAACTCCTGAACAACCATCTCAAGACATGGCTCAGCCCAAGCCTTCATTGAACCAGTCAGTTCTTGCTCCTATTTCAAACCCTAACCAACAAGGGAAGATTTGGGTTGAGTGCTTCTCGTCCTAGGTGGGTTCACACTCCTCAAGTCATGTTGGTGGTTTCTGCTCAACCATCTCTACAAAACTCTTTGAGCTCTTCTGGGTGAGATTATATCAATGATGGACGTCTTGAGAAACAATAGGTGATCCCAGGGGATCCCTACCTTAGTTTCAGGATAGCTTCTGACTTCTTGCACAATAGCTTCTCCTTTGGGGATGAGGATGATATGCAGGCAGTTGATCCATGATTTACATCTCTTTAAATGTGAGGGGTCTCATAGACCTCACTAGAAGTATTATGTTAGGGATACTTGTCAACATTTTCCTAGCCTAGATATTATCTGCCTCTAGGAAGTTAATTTGTTTGCTTTCATGCTTTCTACCACATGTTATGTTATCTGGTTGGACAGTCTATTTTTTCTTCTTAGCATGAAGTTGGTAGAGGAGTTGTTGTTGGAAACTAAATTGAAACAATTATTGTATTGTCATTGATGTCAAACCTTAATTGGTAAGACTGTTGCTACTTAGGAAAGTACTATATCTATTTGAGTGTTGCTAAGGGGCTAAGCAAAGTTGGTAACAATAGCACCTAGGGAAAGGTTGAGTTATCTTGATACTACAAAGTGTACTTGACTATGTTGCACTATGATGAGATAATGTATTGTTTATCTTAGTAAGACTGAAGACTAAACTGGTAGGCTTAACCGAGTAAAGAATGGAAAAATCTTGTTTAAGCTAAGTGATGTTAGTGTCGACTGAGTTAGTATATGCCAAGCAAAATTATAGTGTCGACCGAGCATCAGTAAATTGCTGAGAAAGATAGTGCAAGTCGAGGAAATAGTTTTAGTATTGACCGAGCGTTCTACATGAAGACCAAGTGAACAATCACAGTATTGACCAAGCATCAGCAATTTTATATTCGAATAGAATTTAATTTTGGAGCCGATAATGTTGAATTCTTGGATTATGTAAAATATTTTGACTTTATTTATTGATTGTTTGGAAGCATTAAATGCATTGTAAAACGTTTTATTATAAATCTTTAAGAGATTTGAGATGATTTTAGAAAAGGAGTCGAAGAACATAAAACAGGTAGATTCAATGAATCTGACCTAACCCTAAAATCTACGAATGAGATTGAGCGGCAAAAGATGAGTTAACCTAACTGAGAAAAATATAAGGGAACCTGAACATTGTGATATGTATGTACATGGTGAACAGAGAATGCTGGAAGAGAAAGGTTTTATTGATTGAATAAGCAGAAAAGGCTGAAGGAGAATGGTGGTGATTGCTTAAAGAAAAGTTTCGAGCAGATCAGAAATGGAAATGGAAAAGTTTCAAAGTCAGTAAACCAGCATTAGTGTACAGAATCGGATCTGATATTTGCAAAGTGAGTTGTATATTTTTTAGATAATACTACTGCTACTTTCTAACCATTATAACAGTGAAAATCCTTTTAACAGAGGTTGACCTAACAGTCATATGTTAAATCCTTTGAACAAGGTTGCATTCTAATGGAGTGTATGTAAGTCCTATGACTAGGCTCACTTTTAACAGGGTGATTGAAATCCTTTAACCGGGTCACATTTGACAATGTGTATTGTAACCTTTGACAGGGTTGGCTTTTTACCGAGCTCACTTCAGAAAAGTGAAAATAATAGTAGCATGTTACAAATTGGTTTTTCCCAAATTGGGTTTCCACTATAAATCCTGGTGTTTATACTTGTGTGAATGTTTAGATCTGAACATTGCTATGTTTTACAAGTTAAGTTACAGCTAGGTAGTGGACCGCATTGTTAGATGTTTCTATTATTGAATCAATGATGACCGAGTTTATTTTGGTTTTGGATCTGATTTAAGGATAAGTTTATGCAATTATTTTATACATCAGGACCTGAGAACACCTGATTCACCCCCACCCCCCCCCACCCCCCTCTTTGTTGTTCTAAATCATATTAACAATTGGTATCAGAGCTAAGTTGCTTATTATTAGTGTTGATAGATATCAAGTTTAAAGGGGCTTGAAGCAAATGATCAGGATGTATAAGAAGGAGGTACCGAAGCTGAACAAAGAAAATTTTCCTGCATGGCAAAGCTTGATGAAGTTGCATTTGGCCAGTATTGGTGACTCTGCAAAGTACTACATTAAGAATAGTTATGTCTCACCTGTTGCACCTTTGACTGCTGAAGAAATGAGACCTAAGCAAGAACATAATCAGACAATGCTGGAAATTGCATTTGCCCTAAGCTATCTAGAATTTGAGGACATTAAGGACTACACAACTACAAAGGATATGTGGGACACTCTTGCAAGGATCTATGGTGGTGACTTGAATGTGCTGAAAGCAAAGGCCGAGAGTCTTAGAGGTAAGTTTGATGAAATGAGAATGCAAGAAGGTGAAAACATTGCACAATATTGTAGTAGAATAAAAGAAGTTGTGAATGCTATTAGAGGAGCTAATGGGACTATTGATGATGAAACTATAATTGGGAAAGTATTAAGAACCCTGCGTCCTATATATGCTATTAAGATCTCAGCTATTCAGGAATCTAGATGTAACTCTGCTAATGTGCTTATTGTGGAAAGTTTGGTTGGTAAGCTTACTGCTTTTAAACTCTCTAATTATGATAATTTCACTGTTGGAAATATTGGAAATATTGAATCTACTTTTAAGTCACAGCTAGTTCTGAACAAGCCAAAGAAAGATGCATCAGTGAAAGTGAAAGTGATAGTGAAAGTGACAGTGACACCTCTGATGAAGACCTAGAAGATCTAGAAGCTCTTATGGCTAGAAGACTAAGAAGGGGAAAAGGAAAGTATAAAGGTAAACTCCCTATTATATGTTTTGCATGTAATAAAGTTGGTCATATAGCTGCTAGATGTCCTGACAGGAAGGATAAAGATGATGAAAGGAAAAGCAAACACAAAGACAGAAAAGATGACAGAAGCTACCGATGGAACAAAGACTACAAGGGAAAAGGTAAGAAATCTTGTTACATTGCTAAAAAAGAGACTGACACTGATAGTGATGATTTTGAAATTGAGGTAGTTTATGTGGCAATGAAAGATGAATCTGATGAGGATGAGAAAACTACATTGATATCCTATGTGAACAAGAATGATAAATGGATTATTGACAGTGGTTGTTCACATCACATGACTGGTGACAAAAATAAGTTTGAGACCTTACATCATTACAAAGGTAAAAGTGTAAAATTTGGTAATGATGCACCATGTCCTATTAGGGGAAAAGGTTTGATTAAACTAACTGATAAGATATCTTGTGAAAATGCATATTGGGTTGAAGGTCTTAATTACAATTTGTTAAGTGTTGCTCAGCTTAACAAAATTGGTTATCGAGTGGAATTTCATCACAAGCAAGCTTAAATATTTAATGCTGCTGGAGAATTGATTGGAAGTGGAGATCAGACTAGAGGTAATTTGTTCTATCTTGACATATCTGAAGAGACATGTTTGATTGCACAACTTGATGATATTTGGTTATGGCATAAAAGGTTGTGTCATGTTAACTTTGACAATCTGGTAGAGATAAGTAAGAAGAAAAAGGTAAGAGGTCTACCTAGATTGAAGAAACCTGAGAATGTGATGTGCAAGGAATGCCAGCTAGGAAAAATGACAAAGTCAAGTTTCAAGAGCAAATCCTTTACTTCTGAAAACATTTTAGATTTGGTTCATACTGACCTTTGTGGACCTATGGGTGCACAAAGTTACTGTGGTGCTAGATACTTTATCTTATTTGTTGATGATCATACTAGGATGATGCATGTGATGTTTCTAAAAGAAAAACTTGAAGCTTTTCAATATTTTAATGGTATTTGGCTAAGGTTGAAAAGGAGATAGGTAGGAACCTAAAATTTCTTAGATCTGACCGAGGTGGAGAATTTACATCAAATGAATTTAATCTGTTTTGCAATGATAGAGGAATTAAAAGACATATGTCTGCACCTATAACACCTCCACGGAATGGTATAGTAGAAAGGAGAAACAAAGCTATCTTAGATTATGCAAGGACATTGATGATTAAAAAGAATGTGGCATAGAAATATTGGAAAGAAGCTATAAGTATTATTGTCTACACTCTTAACTGGGTACAAATTAAAAAAAGGTACAAATCTGACACCTTATTAATTATGGCATGGACATGCATCGAGTGTTAAATACTTTAGAATCTTTGGAAGTAAGTGCTATATATTAAAAGACACTAGGAATGGAAAGTTTGATGCTAAGAGTGATGAAGGCATATTCCTAGGGTACTCCACAAAAAGTAAAGCTTATAAGTGTTTGAACTCTAACACTAACAAAATTGTGGAAAGTGTGAATGTCAAAATTGATGAGTATGCAGAAAGAAATGAAGCTGACAGTAAAAGAGAACCAAAAGATTATAGATCTTTTATGTACATTGAAGAAGAAGAAGAGGCAAGTAATAGACTTGCACCTGATGTCGAGTCTCGGGTAAGTAATGTCGAGCGACAGACAGAAGCTGTCGAGAGTCAGGAAAATAGTGTCGAAAGAGAACAAGAACATGACGAGCTACAAGAAAATATTGTTGAGTATCAAGAAGAGGTTGCCGAGCATTCTGAAGTTAAATATGACAATCTTGTTGAGGAACATGATGAAATAGAGGAGAGAACAACTGATTCACCCCCCTCTTTGTTGTTCTAAATCATATTAACAATTGGTATCATATTAACAGCTAAACATGTTTTGGCAAAGTATGTGAGAAGACATCATAAGCCTGAATAGATAATTGGAGACAAAGATACTGGATTCAAGACCAGAAGTAAGACTAAGAATCCAACATGTCTACTACATGAATTTGAACCAAAGACAACTAGAGAAGCATTGGAGAATGAAGATTGGATACAAGCAATGAATGAAGAAATTGACCAAATTGAGAAGAATGATACTCGGACTCTGGTGCCGAGACCTTAAAACAAGAATGTTATGGGAACAAAGTGGGTATTTCGGAATAAGATGAATGAAAATGGTGAAATCACTAGGAACAAAGCTAGGCTGGTATGCAAAGGCTATGTACAAGAAGAAGGAATAGATTATGGGGAGACATTTGCCCCTGTAGCTAGATTGGAAGGAGTAAGAACTCTGCTTGCATATGTTGCTTATAAAGATTTCAAGGTATATCAAATGGATGTCAAGTCTACATTTTTGAATGGTATACTAGAAGAAGAAGTTTACATAGAACAACCAGAAGGTTTTATTGATCCAAACAGAAGACACATGGTGTGCAAACTGAACAAAGTATTATATGGATTGAAGCAAGCACCTAGAGCATGGTATGGGTGGTTGCACAACTACTTGATACAGATTGGATTTTCAAGAACAAATGACACAAGCAGTCTGTACATCAAGGATGAAGAAGGTAAAGGTATCCTGTTGGAAAAAAAATTTGTTGATGACATTATTTTTGGTGGACAAGATGCATTATGTAAAAGTTTCTCAAATGAAATGCAAACTGAGTTTGAAATGATTATGTTTGGTGAGATCAAATTCTTTGTTGGTTTACAAGTATATCAGAAGAAGAATGGAATTTTCATTACATAGTCTAAGTATGTTAATGAAATACTAAAAACTTTTGGGATGGAAGACGCTAAACCAGTGGGAACTCCTATGGTTACTAGACAAAAGTTATCTAAGAATGATGATGCTGCAGAAGTGAATCAGACTTTGTACAGATCTATGATTGGAAAATTGCAGTATGTTGTACATAGCAGACTAGATATTGCATTAGCTGTTGGGATTATGGCAAGATTCTCTGCCAATCCTAAAGAAACACATATGATGGTCATGAAAAGAATTATGAGATACTTGAAAGGAACTGCTGACTATGGTCTATATTATAAGAAGGATGAAAAATTTGAACTCCAAGTTTATACAGATGCTGATTGGGCAGGAAATGTAGATGACAGAAAGAGTACAAGTGGTGGAGCTTTCTTTCTTGGACAGAGATTAGTCTCTGGGACAAGTAAGAAACAAAATTGCATTTGCCAATCTACTGCCGAGGCCGAGTATGTTACTGCTATAGTGAACTATTCAAACTTGGTATAGATAAAATAATTGTTGATAGGCTTGAAAGAAGAAATCACTGAACCTATTGTTATTTTCTATGACAACACAAGTACTATCAATATTTCTAAGAATATGGTGATGCACACTAAGACCAAACACATTGCAATCAAGTATCACTACTTGAGAGAATTAGTACAAGACAAAGAAGTCCGAATGGAATATGTGAATACAAAAGAATAATTAGTAGACATATTCACTAAAGCTTTACCAAGAGAAGCTCATGAGTATTTGAGAAGTCAATTAGGGGTTCTTCCCCTAACTGAGGCTGCCTAGACAAGCTAGGAGCACTACATCAAATGTGCTACAACAGAACATTTGACAAATTGATGTAGAAGATTGTCACACTTTAGGGTTGGCCTAGAGTTGTGAAGAGAAGCAAAGACAAGGAATCAGTCATAAGCAACATGACAAAGGGAGAAACACTGAGCTGCATAGATAATATCTACATCTAATGAATGTAAGTTTTAGTTGTTGCTTTGGCATTTTTGTCAAAGAGGGAGAATGTACTAATATGATAACACATGAGATATGATAACACATGATACTAAAAATTAAGAGTTGATGAGCTAATGGAACTAAAAGGAAAGAGGATGATGAACTGAAATGAAGAATTGGGATAGAGGGAGATCTGAATACTTCTGATGGTCACAGGAGTGAAGCTTACAGGATTCTGAATCAGAATGAAGCTAAGGATATTATAAATAAGTTTCTGATGGACAGATAAGATTTTGGATTGGTTGGTAATCCATGTGTTATTCAAGTGATATCATATGGTGTTGCCATCAATGCCAAAGAGGGAGATTGTTGGAAATTGAATTGAAACAATTGTTGTATTGTCATTGATGTCAAACCTTAATTGGTAAGACTGTTGCTACGTAGGAAAGTACTATATCTATTTGAGTGTTGCTAAGGGGCTAAGCAAGGTTGGTAATAATAGCACCTAGGGAAAGGTTGAGTTATCTTGATACTACAAAGTGTACTTGACTATGTTGCACTATGATGAGATAATGTATTGTTTGTCTTAGTAAGACTGAAGACTAAACTGGTAGGCTTAACCGAGCAAAGAATGAAAAATTCTTGTTTAAGCTGAGTAATGTTAGTGTCGATCGAGTTAGTATATGCCGAGCAAAATTATAGTGTCGACCGAGCATCAGTAAATTGTCGAGAAAGACAGTGTAAGCTGAGGAAACAGTTTTAGTATTGACCAAGCATTCTACATGAAGACCGAGTGAACAATCACAGTATTGACCAAGCATCAACAATTTTATATTTGAAGAAAATTTAATTTTGGTGCCAAAATTGTTGAATTCTTGGATTATGTAAAACATTTTGACTTTATTTATTGATTGTTTGGAAGCATTAAATGCATTGTAAAATGTTTTATTGTAAATCTTTAAGAGATTTGAGATGATTCTAAAAAAGGAGTCGAAGAACATAAAGTGGGTAGATTCAATGAATCTAACCTAACCCTAAAATCTATGAATGAGATTGAGCGGCAAAAGATGAGTTAACCTAACTGAGAAAAATATAAGGGAACCTGAACATTGTGATATGTATGTACATGGTGAACAGAGAATGCTGGAAGAGAAAAGTTTTATTGACTAAATAAGCAGAAAAGGCTGAAGGAGAATGGTGGTGATTGCTTGAAGAAAAGTTTCGAGTTGATCAGAGATGGAAATGGCAAAGTTTCAAAGTCAATAAAACCAACATTAGTGTACGAAATCAGATCTGATATTTGCAAAGTGAGTTGTATATTTTTCAGATAATACTGTCGCTACTTTCTAACCATTTTAATAGTCAAAATCCTTTTAACAGAGGTTGACCTAACAGTCATATGTTAAATCCTTTGAACAAGGTTGCATTCTAATGGAGTGTATGTAAGTCCTATGACTAGGCTCACTTTTAACAGGGTGATTGAAATCCTTTAACCGGGTCACATTTGACAGTGTGTATTGTAACCTTTGATAGGGTTGGCTTTTTACCGAGCTCACTTCAGAAGAGTGAAAATAATAGTAGCATGTTACAAAGTGGTTTTTCCCAAATTGGGTTTCCACTATAAATCTTGGTGTTTATACTTGTGTGAATGTTTAGATCTGAACATTGCTATGTTTTACAAGTTAAGTTACAGCTGGGTAGTGGACTGCATTGTTAGATGTTTCTATTATTAAATCAGTGATGACCGAGTTTGTTTTGGTTTGGATCTGATTTAAGGATAAGTTTATGAGATTATTTTATACATCAAGACCTAAGAAAAACTGATTCACCCCCCCCCCCCCTCTTTATTGTTCTAAATCATATTAATAGTTGTTACTCTTATTTCTCCTCATTGGCATTCTTCTATTGTTGATCATGGGCTAGATCCCATCCGGAGAGTAGGTTGGGTCCTTCTATCAGTCAAAAATCATTCTTTTAGAATCATCAATATTTATGCTCCCAATGATGTTGTGGAAATATCTCAATTGTGGTGTTGGGTTGTTGATTATTTTCCATCTACAACCTAGGTTATGTATGGGGACTTCAATATGGTTGAGGTGGCTTCTAATAAAGAAGGCATTTTGCCTTTTCATTGGACAACCAGAGAATGTGAGCCCTAGTTTCACATGTGAAATAAATTGGGTCTTTTTTATCCCAACATCAATCGGCGTTGCTCTCATTGTACTTGGCATACTTGGTGTAACCTATGAGCTAGTACCAATAGAATTTTCAAAAGGCTAGATCGTGTCATGATCAAAACTCAATCTTGTTTTCCTTCTATGAAAATTAAGAATTACTTCTCTTGCCTCTTGTTGATGTTACTATGTCAAATCACTACCCCATCAAGTTCATTATTGAACGGAAGACAACTCATATGCATCCCTCTAAAACATATTTTTTTAACATGTCATTGCTTCATCACCAAACCACCATGGCTCACATTTAATGGGTTTGGAACCTTGAGCCTAAGCCCACTTAGCCAACTGGATGGATTTCTTGGTGGAATGATGTCATTAGTCACACTGTGATGTTTCTTTGTATTTATGGAAAATAGTTGGTCATGTACCACATGCAATCTTAGAATGCAAAAACCAAAAATTTGTGTGTTACCACTAAAGCCTTGACTTTGAATCCCTTCTACTTAGATTTGTAGATCAGGGTTGCTCAACTCTGCCATCAGAAGCGAGTTGCAAATCATCATGCTTCCAAAGGAGCTCATATTAAGGCCAAGATGCACTGACTTAAGGTGGGTGATCGAGCCTTTAAATAGTTATTTCTTTCTTAGGGCTCGTGATTCTTCTCCTGGTATCAAATGCATTAAGTATGGTTATATGGGGCTCTTTGAGCTACCAAATATTCTTCAAGCCTTTGTCAGGAATTATAAGAAGGTGTTCATTGTGCAAGAAAATTCCCCTACAAGAGACCAAGCTTTGAATGATTTCCTTGTGGTTGATCCTTCTTAGCTCTTAGATTCTCAAAAGGTTTTATGCAAGCAAATGCTAACCCTCAAAGACTTTAAATAATTTATTTCTTATATAGTTGATGATAAGGCTCCTAGTTGTGATGGTTTTCCTTGAGAATTTTACAAGACCTTTTGGCCTTGTGTTAGTCCTAACCTTCATAAGGTCTACCTCGAGGCTTTTCATGCCCAATCTTTGGGATAGATTATCAACAAAGGAAACATCAATTTTATCCCTAAGTCAGGGGATCCAAAGGAATTATATAATTGGAGACCCATCACTTTGATCAATGTTTCTAACAAAATCATTGCCAAAGTCCTAGCTCTTAAGATCAAACATATTATTCCTCTCATTGTTCGACCATAGTAGATTGGTTTTATCGAGTCAAGATTTATCCTTGACAACATTATTGTTGTTTGGGAAGGTATGGAATGAGATCATTGCTCCAAACATAAAACCCTCTTTGTCAAGATAGATTTCACCAAGGCTTATGATCGAATTGAGTGGCCCTTTATTCTTGTGATGCTTAAATTGCTTAGTTTCGAGCCTAGATTTATTTAATGTGTCCATATGCTCTTTGGGGATGCTTCTTCTTTTATCACCATTAATGGTTAACACTCTTCTATCATTGACCTTTTCAAATCCATTTGTTAGGGATGTCTTATGGCCCCTTCATTGTATGTTCTTGTGGCCAAGTGTTTTGGCTACCTTTTGGCCTTTGTTATTTCTGCTAGTCGTGTCAAGGGAATTTTCCTACCTGAGTCACCTTCTCAACTTGTCAATGGCCATTTTGTTGATGATTTCTTCATCGCTTTAATTAAGGATGAGGACAATGTTCAAGAAACTATTCAATGTCTTGACACATTTTGTCAAGATTCTGGGACTCCCATTTAATGGTATAAAACCTAATGTTATGGATAGTCTTTTCTTCTCACTCCACCTTAGATTCTTTAGTATGGGTGAAAGCGGATTCAACATGGGGAATTTTTTTAGTTTTTAGGTATTCCCTTTGCTTTCCAAGGCTCTTATGTTGACCTTTAGAATGCAATTATGGTTTGGATAGAGAATAAGTTAGCTTACTAGATTACCAAGTCATTATCTTTGGCTAGGAAATTCCAAATTTGTTCAAAAGTGTTAGCACCAACCCATCTTCACTACTCTTCATGATAGGATCCTTCTAAAGCCTCTTACAACAATCTTGAAAAACTTTTGCGTGACATTTTATGGGCCTCTAGAGCTGACCATCATGGATTTCATAGATTCTCTTGGGAATATTGTTATCTTCCCAGGAATCTAGAGGCCTTGGCCTTCTTTCTACCCAAAAGCGAGGCTTTGTCTTGTGTGCTAATTGGGTTATCAAAGCCATTTATGGCAATGCGGCCTGGAAAATTATTCTTGGGCATTGTATTTCTTTTGGTTATCCAACTCACAGACTGACAATCAAAATGGGATTGGCCTTAGGACCCTTCTGGTTATGAGAAAATCAATCTAGATCCAAGGTACCTTTTTTGCCAAAATCATATGGTGTGCTTGGGAAACTCTAAAACCTTGGCTTCAATGGGATGGGTTTTTCTTTCATGATGGCCTCTCTTTTAACCAACATAATATTTGGTGGTCTTTATTGGTTCAATCACAGGGACTTCCATTAGCCAAAGTTCTTGGTATTTGTGCTCTATATTTTCATAAACATGGAATTCACACTCTAAGAGATCTTTTTTCTCTTGCTACTATGAATCTTCACACTTGGAAAGATTTGCGGACTCAGTTTCATCTTTCTCACCCAGATCAACAGACTTTGGACTTGGTGATATCAGTATTGCCTCTAAATATACTACATAAGATTAGCATCAATTATGTCAAGTCATGGTGGAAATACTAGAGGTGGTTTCCATGTACTTCATTTTATAATTAAAATCCCAAGATAGGTTTATAGTGGTTGGTTACCCACCTTCCTATAGTATCCACCTTGAACTAGCGATGGCATTTGTATTCTTCCCCCTCCGCTTGGTGAGACAAGTTCCTCATGGTCTAGTCTATCATTGACCTAGTGTATTCTTTTCTAAGGCTTTCCCTTGGTCTCTTAACTTTGACATTTGGGTGTGTCAGATCCTCAATGCCTTTTTTGTGGGTAACTTGATACTTTCATTCATATTTTCTAGTATTGCAAAAGAGCCCAACAATATTGGGTTTGGGTTCATGACTACTTCCAACCATTCAAGCCTTTCTCTTGACATATGATCTTACTAGGATATTTTCCCATACTCCCCTTTAGAATTTTACAAATATGGAAAACTTTTAGGATGGAATTCCTCTTCAATCTTTAGAAAGATAGAAATACATTATTATTTATTAAAAACTATCTTGATATAAAAAATTTAATGTATGCTAAAGCATGTATTTGTATTAATATTATGCTTCAAATTTAGATGCAAGAAAATAAAGTGGCTCTTGAAGTTGCCCACTTGTAGGAGTTGTTTCAGCATTGTGGAAATGCCTCGTGTACGATTGTTAAAGTCCCACCATATGATTTTGTTTCTGGTGATAGATCTCTACCTCATGGGCATTGACATGGTCATAGTTTTTTTGCCCACCACTCTCATACGTCATGGTCCAAGGCCCCTCATCGACCTTCTGAGGGGGGAAGAGAGTTTTGGTAGCGATGCTCAACTTCAACACCCTATGGTGGTTCTTCCCCTACATGACTGACTAATAGTGTGCCTCCATCCTCTCTAAGTGGCTCTAGTTGGTCATGCACAAGTGTATTATAGTTGGCCCACTTCCTCTAAGTGGTTCCCACGACAGGCTCTGACCATTTCTCATACAAGAAAAGAGAATGAAGAAGAAGACAACATAAAATGGATGGTCCCTCTTGGACCCTAATCTGGACCTCGTTGTTGTATGGGGTAAACATGATGATCTTGATCCTCCTCCCTATGTTGGCACTACCTTAGCCACTTAATGTGGTTTGTTGTTGTTTCTAGGCTTGGCCCATGTATTTTTATGTTGTTGTTAGCTTTTTAGGAGTAGCCCATATGACTCTCATAGGTTGATTTTATATCTCCCAAACTTTTTTGTGAATAGTGTAATTTTAATTATATGTATAATGGAAATGGCCTATTCATTAAAGAACAAAATTATATGATTGGGTTAAAATTATGTTAAATCTTAAATGAGATAATTTTATACTAATAATTGCACCTTGGTGTACAATAGGTATTCTAAACAGGTGTGAATTGTCTATTCAATGGCTTTAATCTTTTAAGAACTACAAAAAATTTATTGTAAAGGAAAAATCATTGTAGATGTTGCATCCAATTAGAACATGACATCAGCTTATTGAACTTTCAAGAATAGACGTTCACACTGTTGATCCCTATATTATGTTGTCTATTAGTGTCTAACACTTAGTCATTTTCAAGGCAATGTTGGTCGGTCATCACTACGACCGAGCTATCTTATTAAGGTTGAGTTATGTGTAGACTTGTATAGTTACCAAGTAGTAGTTATTATCGAGAAAGTCAAAGGTCACTGAGTATTTCAATAGTCACCGAGCATTTTATGCCAAGTTGTAAAGAAAAATTATTGTCGAGCACCAGTATATGAGGAATAGTTTTGACTGAGCATTAGGACTTCATATGTCGAGCAAGCCAATTTTGACATATGTATTTGTAATGGCACAAACACTTAGATAAACCATTTTGGTCGACTTCTATGTGAGATTTAATGATTAAGGAGAGAATCAAGGAGATGATTATGCTTTGTATTTCTTATCATTAATCCCTATGCAAGCTATGTAACCTATAAAAAAAAAGGAATGCTTAAGTGACATAAGTAATGAATCTAGATCATTGATCTTGATCTAGAAGATTGATCAGATGTTTATATAAGGTGATATCAAAACCCTTAAACATAGTAAGAAGAGAGTGTAACAAAGAAGATCTCTTGTATGTGAATCGAAGAAGTATTTTGATTATTAGATGCAAAGATCAGGCATAGTGACTGAGCAAAGCAGTGAAGGACAAAACAAAGCTACATTTGATTTTGAGATCTGATAAATATTGGAAAGAGAAGATCTATAATCAAAATTTATAGTGCAAACCAAAGGATCGGATACTGATACATTTTAGTAGGTGAATCAAGATAAACCTCTTCACATAGTGGTCCTAACAAACCTTTATAAATCTCTTAATCGAGTGCTTACTTAGTTGTAAGTCTTAAATCTTTTAGTCAAGGTAGACTATATAAGTCTGTAAGCTCTTAATAGGGCAAACCCCTCATAGGGTAGATCATCTGAAGTGATCAAACATTGTCTCCCTAACAGGCACACTTTAATACTGTAGTAGTGAAGATTTGTGGGTGTCATCCCCGCCCTAATTTTACCTTTCAAGGGTTTTTGGGTTACCAAATTTATGTGTTATGTGTTTCATTTGATGGATGAGATTAGAATGTTAGTTTCATTTCATTATTGAAATCTATGTTTATGGTATGCATGTGGAATTAGTTCAAAGTATCAAAGTTTTTGGATAACTGATTCACCCCCCCTCTCAGTATCTCACTTTCCCATATTAGATTTCCAACAATTGGTATCAGAGATTTGTTCTCTTAGAAGAAGTCTAACCACTTGAGAGTTAAGGTGTTGGAGGTGGAGGTTTATAAGTTGGGAAATATCATATAGAATCAAAAGATTGACATCCAGCTCACATTGCACCATCTTGAAGCCGCCATAGGAGAATTGGAGAAATCCTTAAGTAGAAGGAGAGAATTGGCAATCCAACTGAATGACACATAATATCAAGAAGAGGATATTGAAGGTCTATTTGATAATGGAAACTCTATTTAAAGTGATGCAACTATAGCAGATATGTTAGAAAGAAACAACATACTAAATGAAGATGTCAGAAGTCTAAAGAGAGAATAGGAAATCCAATCAGTAAGATTATGTGAAGTGATTGAATAGAAAAAGAAAGTTGAAGAAGACAAGATAATGGCAGAAGAAGACAAGAGACAAATGGCTATAAGACTTGATGAAAGGACATGTGATATGCAGAGGTTGACAAACAATCAATTGGACATGGTAAATCAATTGTTACTTGCAAATCAACTGTCAAAAATATGGTCATAGAGCACAAGAATACAAATCTAATCCAAAACCAAACTGGACATCCAATAAGCAGATTAATACACCTAGGAAAGGTAACACATACACTTGCGATTATAATACATGGTATAGTTGTCATTGTTGTGGTGAATATGGTAATATTGGAGCAAACTATGTAAGGACACATTTTAGAGGTAAATCCAAAAGTTTGATGAGTGGAAGTCTACTCTATTACAAATGCCACAAGATTGGTCACATAAAAAGGGACTGCAAAGCACAAGCACTGAGTAATGAACAATTAAAAAATGAAGAGACTATTGAATAGATAAGGAACCAAATGAATAAGACATGGAGAAAGAAAGAGGAAGCATGTCTAAGGCCATTTCCTTATGAGGTCAACATAGATGAGACATTAGTAGTAATAACTCCTTTACTTTTTGAGAAGATTGATAGAAAATTAAAACCTTTTGGGAATTATGAAGAAGCTAAGTCCAAAATTAATGTGGGATTAAAGTCTGCAACCCTAGAGAGGAAAAGAAAGAAAATAGTCAAGAATCTAGAGAAGATGCTAGGCCAAGGAGAAGAGGAGAATGCACCTCTTGAAATTACACAAGGTCAGGGTGAAGATAAGTCTGCCAAATATGAAGGAAGTGAAGAGGAGGAAGTAGAAACTCAAAAGAAGGGCAAGGAGGTAATGGTTGCCAAGCCCAGTAAAAGAAAGATATAGAAACAAAAGCCTACTCCTCCTACAACATTAAGACCAAGAACCATGGCAGCTTAAACCTCCATAGCTACCAAGCCCAAAAGGAAAACACCAACAATGAAAAATAAAGGGGAAGGGTCAGGTAAAAGAAAATAAGTGCAAACTAGAGCAATATCGAGTTATCCTTGTATGCACCCTAAAATGGTCGTCTAGACTTTGGGCCCCATTTATTCGATTTATTTATCCTGAATCAGTTTTATCAATAATCAATATTTTCAACAATATCAATCTCTTGATCAAGTCTTAATTTCGATCATATATTAGATTTTTATCCTTGGGCTAACCATTTATCCTAAGTCTTTATTTAATTAAAAGGAATATTTCCTCCCCTTTTGATTAAATAAAAAGCCCCACTTTTCCTCTTATCCTATGTTGCACAAATAAAGCATTATTCCTATTTTACAAAAGGAAAAAAAGCACTTTTTGTCTCACATGAGGCTCAAAAGTCAACACTTCACTCTCATTGGAGGATACTTGTGCACATGGATTTCTCCTCTTTCAACCTCCACCACTGATTAAGACTTTTTGCCTCTTAATCTCAATGGTCCATTCCTTTGCATTTCTTATAAAAAGAAAGCTCTCTCCTCCATTTGCATCCATCTCTTTTATGCTCATGTTATGCTGCAGGTTTTCTAGGTACATTTGGAGCTTTTGAAGACATTGAAGATTTGCTGCTTTCATCATTTAGTTGCATATTTACTTTCTTAGTTGCATGATAATGGCATTCTTAGTATAGATTTCCTTTTATGCAATATATTTAACTCACATAGCTTAATAGGAAGGCTTGGTAAAAGTTGTTCTTTCCTTTCATAACATAGTTTGTACTTTCACTTCATAGATTAGATTGCATTTCCATTTCTAGTTACATATCCATTTTAATATAGCTTGCATTGCATTGCATATTTGATTCTTGGAGATATTGGCATTGTTGCCCTTGTCTTCGCTTGAATCTCTCATTGTGTGGTTGACTAGCAAGGTCATGAGTTCATAGCTCTAGTTGAGAGCAATTTTCAATCTTGCAACTCCATGCATAGAGAGCTATGAGCTGCTTTGTGAGGCCTCATTCTTGAGCAACCTTGCATGTAATGGTTCATAGAAGTGCACCATTTTAGTGTGTACATTTTTGGCACCCACCGTGGGGCAGAGTAGATAGGCTTTGTCCTTTGTTTCATTACATTTTCATCATTTTTCAGATTATTTTTCAAAAATTTTGCAGGTTCTGGTTTTCTGTCTCAGAGTATCATGCGATACTTCTCAGGAATATCGTGTGATATACCTTTATATAGCGGTGCGACACTTCACATAAGAGAAGAATCATCCGACAGTACTGAGGTATATCACCTGGCGTCGTGTGAAGTATCGCCCACCCATAGTGCAGAGTATCACCCAGACTGAGGTATATCGCTCGACTATAGGAAACTATGTCGTGCGATACTGGTGAAGTCTGAGGTATATCACCTGATCTAACAAAGACCTACATTTCTAGTTTTATCATCTGAATTTGATTATTTTAGTTTGCTGATTTATTTTACTGTATTTAGATAGGTCTAACCTGCATCTTTTAGCTTGGATCTATCAGTTTATTGCATATTTACATTTGGATTTTGTTTTTGCTAACCTTGTTGGTCTAACAAGTTGTGCTTGTAGGTGCTCTCATTGCTTAAAATTTGCTAAAAATGCATGTCAAAGAGGGCTACTAATGGTTTTTGCAGGGCGGCCCAAGCATAAAAATAAAAAAATTCTTGCTTGTTTATTTGCTTTCCTTTCAAGTGTGGCATTCACTAATTGTATTAGGAATTTTTAAAACCTTGTGAAAGAGATTTTGAGGTGGTAGGAGAAGTATGCTCTTCACCTTTAGGTGAATTAGAAAATCTTGACCCATCTTAAGGTTTTGGAAGCAAGGGAGTAATTAAATCTCTTTGCTTGGTGTGTTTGGGAGAGATTCTTGAGATAGGGGAGTATGCTCTTCACCCTTGTGGTGAACCAAAAACCTTGAACCTCAAGAGTTGATCCACTTTTTGTTTAGTTGTTAGAATTCTTTAGCAGGCCTACTCTTGAGCAATCAAGAGGAACGACTCAAGTGGGGACAACCTTGTCATCATTTCCCTTGGTGGCAAGTGATTCCAACTCACTATAATCTCAAGGCTATCAAGGACACCAAAAACTTTGGTAGACATAACACTTATCTTCGTTTGATGTGAGTAGCTCATGGGATTGCGACCATAGGGAAAACATTGAACAAGAATGCTTAAGGCACTCTTGAGGCCGCGAGGTCCTAGTCCTTTATGAGGAGCAAGAGGGGTGTTGTGAACGGAAATCCTTATTAAGAACCATTAGATAGAAGCCACCTTGTTTAGCCACTTATCTTCTTAGTGCAAGGATTGATCCAAGTGGTTTACCCAGATCACCTTAAGATACTCACCATATGTGTCTCTTTGGTTGTGTCATTTGACACTTCCACGACAAAGCCAACATCTCTTGTGGGTAACCACTTGGTGTGAGGCAAGGGGGCATCAAGTTGTGGGCTAAGTTGGTAAGTATTGAGCCTTGACTTTTTAGGATAGACTTGCTTGAATTGTCTTCAGTTGTGTGATGCTAGTATAAACATTCTCAACATTCTCACATACAAATGATCGATAGCATTCATAAGGTGCTTTTTCAATTCTGATATCACAAGTGTTTGCCTTGGCAAGGTTGCTTTTGCCCTTGTTTCAAGTGTTTTGAGACATGTTTGATCCCTCATTGTTTGCAAACCTGCCAAAATTCTGCTGATATTGTGACTGAAATCGAAAACATCAACCCTTAGATCAAAAATTTTGACCAAGCAGACCCAAAAATGCAAATTTTACACAGTTCTGGTCAAGAGTTAAGTAATCTTGCAATAGTATTGCGCCCTTTAGAGCAAAGTATTGTGCGATACTTCGCAGGTTCGAAAAGTATCACCTGCTTTGAGAAGAAATATCACGCGATAGTTCACCCTTGGCAAACTATCGCCCGACCTACCTGGAGTATATCGCCTGACTATTATAAGGTATATCGCCTGACATAAGGTGAAGTATCACGCGGTTGTAGGTATATCGCCCCAGTAGCCTGGAGTATATCGCCTAGGTAATTTTTGTCGTGCTTGTAATTTGGTCAGTTTCAGTTACTGCTAATCAGGTTAGGTCTTAGAGTAGGCTTCTTGCTTTGATGTTTGAGACCTGTCTTGACTCTAAATTTCTAGTTTTAGTCCTCTGGGATAGCATTATCTGATTTACGAAATCACTTTGGAATAATTATCAAGTTAGAAGGTCATTCTTGGTGCCAAGGTTCATCTCTAAGATTGTTAGCTACATTCTTGGAAAATTTTAGTGCTCTTATTGTCCAAATCACTTTCATTTAAATCTCAATTTCAATCATATTTTGGCCTAGTCCAACCTCCTGGTTCAAAAGTGCAAGGGTAGTCACCCTTTGATTTGAAGCACCTCTTTGACAGTGTTGGTAAAGCCCTTTTTTTTTATCTTCTCATTTCTCTTTGGACAATAGAGGACTTTGATTATCCTAGTTTGGCACTGAAACTTTGAGAGTTCACCTTATCATTGAGAGTATCTTTCTTTCATGTCAGTTACGACAAGGTACCAAGTCAATCAAGGGAAGCGACCCCCTGTTGCCTTTAGCCAGTTACCACCCGTCAAGACTCGTCGACAGCATAAGGGAAAAGGACCCCTTTTTGATCAATCACCTAAGAGTGAATCTGAGGTTTGTTTTAATCCAAAAACTAATCCTAGTGAAGTGAGCACCTCTTTTGTACCACTTTCATCAAGTATGGACATGAGTTACACTTTCACCCGACAATAAAGAGAAGCCATGAATCAAACTCTTGAGGATATCTTCCAACGACATAGAAGAGAGTATGGTGGTTCTTCTCATGCTAGTCCACCCGGGTCACCTCCCAACAACGTGAGGTATTTTGATGCTCACCAATGAGCTAAGAGACATCATAAGCAAGCTCACTCAGATTCAGGGTCACAACACGAGGACCAAAACAATGAATCTAGTGATCACCACATAAACGTAGCCAATGCAATAAGGCATTCGAGACCATCCTCCCCACTTAAAGACACCTCTCGATATGCAAATACAAGATTGAGAAGCATTGAGAGGGAGAAGCAAGCTTATTTGGATGAACAAGCTGCTAAAAAGGAAAAATTCAGACAACTAGAAGAAGAGGAACGTGCGTTGTTGGATATAAAGAAAAGAGTCACCCAAGAAGAAGAAGATAGACTCTACACACAACAACTCCAAAGCTGATTCAATGGGAGGGGCACCAATAGTGGGACCAACTCACCCCCATCTACCCCTTCGCCAAGTCCTAGAAGAAGATCAAGGACACCCTCACGATCCCCAAGTCCTAGAGGAAGAAGGGTTTCAAGATACGATCATCATAGGAGACGATCACCTCATAGACATTCAAAGCAACCCTCCCAACGAGCACATCATGGCTCACAACATGGAGGAAGTTATGCCAAATTTGACCATATGGATTTTATGACTATGCAAAAAGAACCATCCTTTCAAGCATATGTGGAACGATATGTGGAACAAAACAAGAATCAATTCCTAGAAAGCCTTATCAACAAAGGTGCTAAAGTTCCATATGATTTTGACGTCCACCAAAAGATTAAGAAACAGAATCCTTTAACCAATGAGGTGATCATGCAAATGCAGAAGGACATAGAAAGGATGAGGGCTCCTAAGAGCACATTTCATTTGGACTCCATATGTCCCAACCCAATTGACAAGAGTGTGGTGTTGGTTGAGTTCCCTAAGAAAGTTGAGTTTCCAACCTATGACAAATATGATGGTGTTGGTGACCCTCATGACCATGTTCGACAGTTCTACATAATGAGCTTTTCTTTTCATCATGAAGACTCCTACTTGATGAGATTATTTCCAAGGAGTCTCTAAGGCCAAGCCATGGAGTGGTTCACTAACCTTACTCCTCTAGTAAAGTCATTTAAAGAACTCGTCCAAAGATTTGTTCAGCATTTTACATATAATCTATCAAGGTCGGTCACAATGCTTGATTTGTGCAAGCTTAAACAAAATCAAGGAGAATCTTTTGTCACTTTCCTACAAAGATGGAGACGTTTGTGCTCAAAATATCCCAGGACAATTCCTGAAGAGGAAAGAATAGACATCATTGTGAGTAACTTAGTGCCAGAATTAAGATATGAGGTAAGAAAGATACCATTCAATTCTTTCGATACCATGGTAGAAGTGGCATGTCGCATAGAGGATGTCCTAAAAGAACAAGGAATTTTGGCTAAATCAACTAATAACAATAATGGCCAAAACAACAACAATCATGGTTATAAGGACAAAAAGAACTCCTATTGGAATAAGAATAAACAGGTGGTCAATGACGGAGTTGTTGACTCACCACAACCTAAGAATGAAGGAGTTCTTAATCTCTCTAATGCGGTGCAAGCCATGAAGCTGCAAGCGTCCTCAGGGCAACAAGAGAATAAATCAAAGTATCAAGGGAAACCCAAGAAGGAAAAGAGATAATTCACCAAACTTGGGGACTCCTATGCCGACGTTTTCAAAACACTAATTGCTCATAATTTGGTGCAACCTCAGGATCCTGCCAATCACCGCATACCCGATCCTAAACCTCATTGGTGGGATGAGAAAGCCTTTTGTGTCTTCCACAATGGAATTGGACATGATATCAAAAATTGTTTTAGGCTTAAACATCTTGTCCAAGACCTCATTGAAAGTGGGTGATTACAAGTTGATGGTTTAACCACTAATGCAGATCATAAGGCTTTTAAGGAACCCTTGCCCAAATATGAAAAAGGGGAAAATTCTAACAACAACATGGTAAGGCTACTATCAACTATACATACACAAATGTTGAAAATGTGATTAACATGCTTGAAGTGGCTGATGATAACATCAACATGATGAGAGGGAAAGATCCTTATGGATATGATGTGGACTCAACTCCTATGACTGATGAAAGACCCATTGTGGTGATAAGAGGCCCTCACTCACGAAGAATGCCCCAGTCCCTCAATGTTGTCACTAGGGGTCAGGCCCAAGCTCCCATTATTATCAGAGGTCCTAGCACTAGCAAGTCTAAGCAGCCCATGTCCAAGGGCGTTCCTCCTAAATCTGTCGTTGGTCCTGATTCCAATTATAATCTTATTGACCAATTACACCGAACACCCGCACAAATATCTATTTTTAAACTTTTAGAATTGTCCCCTAAGCATAAGCGTGTCCTTGAAGACGCTTTGCAAGTAGCCAGTGTCCCTAACAACTTAGATATTGATCAATTCCAGAATATGGTCAACCATTTGGCTAGCCCTCATTACCTCACCTTCTCAGAAGAAGACGACAAATCCATCAGTCAACCACATAACTTGGCCTTACACATCAAAGTCATGATTCATAAAACCCGTGTCAGGCATGTACTGATAGATGGGGGTGCGGGGCTCAATATTTGTACCATGAGTTTGTTGAAGGCTCTAGGATATTCTGAGAATGTCATTGACACAAGGAAAAAGATCACAATCAAGGCATATGATGAAGCAGAAAGAAGTTCTAAGGGATTGGCCATTTTGCCTATTCGCAATGGTCCAGTAGAAAAGGATATCTTATTTCAAATTGTTGATGTTGGACCTTTAGCCTACAACATTTTGCTAGGTAGGCCATGGATTCACGAAATGCAAGTTGTCCCATTAATGTATCACCAGTGTGTTAAGTTTCCCCATAATGGTGTAGAAATTTGCATACCTGGAGATAGTGCTTTGTCAGTTAATAAAATTTCTACTGGATCACATGTACCTTTGAATAGGGAAGCTGACAGTCCTAGTAGTTCACTTGAACAATGCAAGCAAAAGTTTAAGACCATAGATCTTGGGATGGGAGATTATAAAATTGATTCTTTTACAAAAATGCCAATCTCTCCTAGGTCTTATGGGAGACCATCACCAAATATGAAACCTTCATCATCAGCAATGACATTATTTGGAAAAAATTTTGAGTCTTCGATTCCTATTCAGGACGAGAAAGAGGAAGTTGTCGTAAGGGACTGGATCTATCATGAGGAACAATACCAACACAACAAGAACTTTGCTCCTTCACCTAAAACTTATGGGAGAGGGTATACACTGGTTAAGAATATGGGTTATCCAGGATATGGTCCCCTTAGCCATAGGTTGGATGCTAAAGTTGAGCCTCTTGACCATGCCCTTTTTGGACGAAAGAATAAGTTAACAGTTGGCTTAGGTTTTGAAAATAAGAAGAAGAAAGGTGTCCCTGTCCTAGCTGCGACGGATAGTGACAGTGATTCAGACTACGCACCTGATCTTTCTAATCAACATGACATGTCTAATGATTGGGTGCCTTTAACAAATCTCCTTTGGGGAGATTCAAAAGACTTGATAATTGACGGTCCTACTATCCTAGTTGCGACGGATAGTGACTATATGATTGCTAGGTCGATAATGGAAAGTGTTGCTATTCTAACTGTGACGAATAGTAACAATGCTAGCACTAGAGAAGGAGAAACCCTTCCTAACCTTGAGGCTTCTGCATCACGAGGCCCAAATGATGATTCAGACACAGACTCCCATGAGTATGAATGGGACTCACTTTCAGATGCAACAGTTGACTTGGACATGGATGTTGTCCATGCTTATAGTACCCGACCCGATGCGGCTAACGAGCTTAGTGTAGGACTAGAGGATTGTACTCCTCAAATTGCCTTAGTGGACGACGCTTCATTCGGTAGGATGAGTCCTAATTCGGGTATCTTAGGAGAAGACTTGATGAATCCCAATTGTATGGTCACCAGAGATAACACCTTTCACATAAATAATATTGAACCAGTCATTGACCTACCCCTTGTTCACTATGACCTAATTGACTGGTCTCAACACCATCAAGAGCCTATATTCCTCACTTTTCAGAATGATTACGAAATTGCCTGCTATCTGAATCCTCTTGAACCCGTGGCTTCTTCCACCAGTGAACCAACAACAAGTATGACGGAGCCTGATATTAAGTACCTCAGTCTAAAAATAAAAGAGAAAGAAGGAAAGAAAAATAGGTCTGATGGTGAAAACCACTTTGTGGCGGTATCAGAACCAAAAATAGTAAAAAGAGGTGACGTATCTGAGGGTGAAAACCTCTTTGAGGCACCTAAGGATGGGGTACTTAATAACTTGCTGAGTTATTTCCAGGATAGATCATCAGTATTGATTGAGCCAACAAAACCAATTAATTTGAACACAGAAGAAACTCCTCAAATAGTTCATCTTGCTCAGTCTTTATCAGAAGAAGAAACCAAGGCATATATACAATTCTTACAAAAGAAGAAAATTAATTTTGCATGGACCTATTCAGACATGCCAGGGCTTGACACAAATCTTATAATGCATCACTTATCCATAGCTCCAGGAGTCAAACCAGTGAAACAAAGACTCAGAAAAATGCATCCACATGTAGCTCTCCTTGTCAAAGCGGAATTAGAAAAACTTTTGAGAGCTGGATTCATCAGAGCCATCGATTATGCAGAATGGATCTCAAACATAGTACCAGTTTCCAAACATGATGGGTCCATTCGTGTGTGCACAGATTTTAGAGATTTAAACAAAGCATGCCCAAAAGATGATTTTCCACTTTCGAACATTGACATGATAGTGGACATGACCGCGGGCTATGAAATATACTCCCTAATGGATGGTTTCTCAGGATATAATCAAATTAAAATAGCTCCCAAAGACCAAGAGAAAATAGTGTTCACATGTGCATGGGGAACCTATTGCTGGAACGTCATGCCATTTGGGTTAAAGAATGCAAGAGCAACCTACCAAAGAGCTATGACCACTATCTTTCATGATATGATGCACAAAAACATGGAAGATTATGTGGATGATACCCTGGCAAAATCAAGAAAATGGGACATGCACCTCGATGATCTGGAAGTAATTCTAGATCGCATGGAACAGTTTCAACTCAGATTGAATCCAAAGAAGTGTGCATTTGGTGTCACCTCAGGCAAACTTTTAGGATTTATAATATCAGCAAAAAGAATAGAGGTTGATCCTGAAAAGGTCCAAGCAATTTTAGACATGCCACCTCCGAGAAACATTAGTTAGATGAGAAGTCTTCAAGGATGACTCCAGTCAATTAGGAGGTTTATCTCATAGTTGGCAGATAGAGCACAACCCTTTAATAAGACACTACATAAAGGTGCTTCTTGTGTATGTAATGAGGAATGTCAAAAGAGCCTTGATCAAATAAAATAGTATTTGGCTAATCCTCCAGTTCTGATGCCTCCTATTCCAGGGAAGCCTTTGATTCTATACATTTCAGCAACAGAGTCTTCCTTGGGGGCATTATTGGCTCAATTAGATGATACTGGGAAAGAACGGGCCATATACTATATCAGCCATACTCTAGTCTCCTATGAGATCAATTACAATAACATTGAGAAGTCTTGTCTTGCAGTGGTGTTTGGTTCTCAAAAGTTGCGACACTATATGCTTGCTCATACCATACATTTGGTTGCAAAAATTGATCCTCTTAAATACTTGCTTAGTAAGCCTGCCCTCACAGGTAGACTTGCTAAATGGATGATGGTCTTAACTAAATTTGACATAGAGTACGTTGAAAGGAAGGCCATAAAAGGGCAAGCTCTTGCTGACCAATTAGCTGATTTCCCAATTCAGGATAGTATGCCTGTTCAAGTGGAATTCTCAGATGAACACATCTTGTATATGACTACTCGCACTTGGAAAATGTTCTTTGATGGTTCCCACATGCAAAATGGATCAGGTGTTGGAGTATTATTTATTTCTCCACATGGGTACAATATTCCAAAGTCTTACAAACTTTTATTCCCATATATTAATAATATTGCAGAATATGAAGCTTTAACCAATGGCTTGAAAATGGCTATAGAATGGAACATAATAGAGTTACATGTCTTTGGGGATTCCCAGTTAATCATCAACCAAATCAATGAGGAGTATCAAACCAGGGATGATAAATTGATACCCTACAAAAAGATGGTTGACTCATTGAAACGTTGCTTTACCTTTGTGACATTTCAACAGATCCCTAGGACAGAGAACAAAGCTGCAGATGCCATGGCCACATTAGCTTCACTTCTTCAGTTGGAGACACATGAATCAAGATTTGAATTCCTGGTGGAAGAGCTACACCATCCCATCTTTGACTCATTTGAAAGCCATGTCATTTGTACCATTGTCACACATGAGTCTTCCCAATATGGTGCTATCTATTCATATCTTAGTGATGGCATCATCCCCGACACATTCAACCGTTTTGAATACCGAAACCTCATCTGTAATGCCTCTCACCACACCCTTATCTCTGGTGATTTATATAGGAGGGGTTTAGATGGGACGCTCCTTAGGTGCTTGGAAAAGGAGGAATCCAACCAAGCGTTAGTTGACATCCACGAGGGCATTTGTGGTGGACATTCTAATGGTCTTGCCATGGCCCGAAGGTTGCTTAGGGCAGGATATTATTGGCCCACAATGTAGATAGACGCAGTAGCCTTTGCTAAGTTGTGTGAAAAATGTCAGAAACATGGAAACCTGATTCATGCTCCAGGTAGGGAGCTGATCCCTTCTGTTTCTCATTGGCCATTTCAGCGCTGGGCCTTTGATCTAGTTGGGCAGATTCATCCCAACTCATTAGGTGGACATAAGTTCATTATTACTACCACTGACTACTTCACAAAATGGGTGGAAGCTGTGCCACTTTCTGTTGCTTCAGGGAAGACTATCTCTTTGTTCATCTTGAATCATATTATTTGCCGATTTGGAGTGCCTTCTAAGATTATCACTGATAACGGAGGTCAATTCAAGAATAAGGACCTAAAGCATTTATGCAAAAAGTTTAAAATCAAGCAACATTGGTCCTCCATCTATTTTCCACAGGGAAACGGATAGGCAAAAGCCTCTAATAAAACCATTCTTAAAATTTTTCATAGGACAGTGCACAAGAATGGTAGGGATTGACACTTACAAATCAATCCAGCACTATGGGCTTACAGAACAAGCATTTGTACACCTATAGGAGCCACTCCTTTTTCTCTTACCTATGGCGTTGAAGCGGTATTGCCTTTAGAAGTCGAGATAACATCACTGAGAGTCTCACTCAAAGGTTTGATTACAGATGAGGATTACCGCGCCATGAGGTTATAGGAACTAGAACTTCTAGATGAGAAGCGTAAGGCTTCCTTTGATCATATGAGAGTGTATCAGAAGCGTATGTCAAAGGCATTCAACAAGAAGGTTCACCCTAGAGACTTTCAAATAGGTGATCTTGTTTTGCGAGAGAACCCTAAGAACCAATAGAACAGAGAACAAAAGGGCAAGTTTGAACCTAACTGGCTTGGACCATATGTCATCACAGCTGCTTTTGGTACCAGTGCATATTTACTGTCAGATCCCGATGGAGAATAGCTCCTTGATCCCATCAACATTTTGCACCTTAAGAAGTTCTATCCTTGATGCCCGTTTCAGTCTCGGGGGCATCCTTTGTCCATATTTTATGATCCTAAAAAAATACCAAAAAATTTGATATATGATGCTAAAAAAATCCTAAAAAGCATATACAGTCCTGAAAAAATACAAAAAAATCAAAAGTTCAAAATTCTAAAAAAATACAAAAAGTGCCTTGGTGAAAACCTGGAAACAGGCACCTTGGTAGCAAAAATCCAAAAAATGAACAAATGAAAAAAGATTCCAAGTGGTGAAAACCTGGAAACAGACGCTACTTGAGGCCTTTGCACCCCTATTTGTTAGCATGCATTCTCGACACTGAGCCACTTCCCATCATGCCTTGACCTTATTTGACTTGGTCTGGAATTGGTCTTTATCTTTGTCTAGGGGGCATAACTGTTAGCATTAGTCATTTAGGTGCGTTTGTCTCTTGGGGCATTTCACAAACAGGTGTTTTTCAACACCACCCCAAATAGTGTTTTTCAACACTACCCTTGCGTCGAGTGTTTCTCAACACTTATCAGATGTCTTTCCCAATAGTCTAAGTATGATGTGATATTTCTCACTAAACAAATGTGATACTCAGAGTTGACTCTATGACCAACACACACACACTTCAACAATCAACTCGCTTGTGATATGATGACTTTATTTTTCTTTGTGTGCTGTCTATGAGGATTTCTTTGATGAGTGGTCTCTCCCTGAGAAGTTTTCGATGATGCATAGCTAGAAGACTGAGGGTATGAGAACATGTTTTATTTCTTTATCTGCTTGTGGGTATATTTTGTTGATCCTAATTGTCATGAGCATTTATGCTGGTCTTACTTGACACTATGGATTGACAAGGTATTATCCTTGACTGTTTTGCGAGTGCATGCTTCTAGTTATCTTGACTTTCATGTGTCTTGATACAAGCATAATCTCGCCATATCAAACTTAGGTGATCTCACTGCATTAGTCATCTTGACCTTTATGTCTTTGGTGCCTAGGTGAGATTTCCACATTTCTATCTGATAAAGATCATATTCATATCCACATAGTTATGCTAGTGTGCATTGTATGATCTTACGATGTTACCAATAACGCTCGATGATGATAATTAGATGTCTATAAGTGTTGTGACCTTGCAAGTCAACCACTTTCATAGTAGCTTGCATTTTTAGGGTCATGATAGTCTAGTTTTGCATTTCTTGCATATGGAGAGAGCTCTCCTTTTCATATTACGTGGACCTATCAGTTGACTGCGCTCACCTTTCCTTCTTCTTGATCATGTCTTTCACTCCTTGTCTTTTTCATCTCGAACCTGTTCTTGTTCATCACAAGGGGTTAATCATATCATCATATCTATATCACAACTGTCATTTCTAGAACCATGAGTCTATATCATACACATGAGAATTAAACATACATCTATGAGAGAGAACATACATAAGCATGTACATAAGAATTTTTGAGCAAAATGACAAGACAATATACATAAACTGATACATCCATCACAAGAGAGACATAAACACATGATACAATAAAACATCCAGTAATCTCATATATACATCAATGTCATGATACAATATACAATATGGGATCCCATAATCTAGATCAATGTCTCAAAATATGTCTAAACATCTATCAACCTAAGACCTAACCCTAGGACTCGCTACCACCCTCGTGAGGAGCTCATGGTGGTGGAGGAGGCATGGCTCTCCTATCAAGTACTGCATTTGATACCCCTACCCTCTGAGAATATGATGGTGCTCTCTCACCCTCTACAATGGCCTGAAGGTAGAGTCTGTGATAATATGCTACTCTCGCTGACTCCCGTCAGATCTCTAGTGCATCTACTTGTGCCATCGCCTCACAGCGTGCTATCTCTACCTTGAGATCGGTTATCTGCTGATCTCGCTCCGCTCTTAGATCTAGTAACTACTGGTCTCTCACTGCTATAGTAATCTGGAGCTGCTGCATCTTAGCCTCGAGAGCTTGTATCCTCGCTCTCAGATCATCTCCACCCGCAGGTTGGTCCTGCTGTGCCTCTGCCTACCGGCGAGCTGGTCTCGCCTCATCCTTAAGCATCACCGATCTCCATCCCCGTGACCATTTTCAGCCACCTAATATTGATCCCTCTCCTCTCTCCATCCTCCTCCCTCTCCCCCTCTCACCATCTCCTCCATCCCCTCCGTCCCCTCTGTCTCCTCCCTGTGCTGGTACCTGTGCATCTGGTATCATAAACTAAGGGAATGACACCCTTCGTCGCTCTGCCCTGTATGCTACATCGACCCCCGCATCTACCACATCTGGAAAATACTCCCAAGGCTCGCTCCTGATACTCTCTGTCTCTATGACAGCCTGCTGATAGTCTAACATGGGTAGCCACCCATGACCCTCCTCATCCCTAGCCCTGGCATATGTAGTAGTCTTTGTCGAGACTCGCTGCTGCCTCCCAAACTACCGCCACACCTAAGTGATATAAAATATCTCCACTATCTTGGCATATCAACCTACTAGTGGCTGAGTGCACATCATATAGCTCAGCTCATTGGCTGCAACTCCCCAGACCTCCACCTCCCTGTATGGCCTCCATGTGAAAGAGGCTATCTCATCTAGGATCCTCCTATAATATGTCACATCCCCAGTATGGGCATGTGATATGAATCCTAGGTACCTGTATTTAAAGGGGTACCTCCTCTCCCTCGGCTGAACTCTGGGGCGCACCGCAGCGATGTGCTCCCAAGCCCACACCTATGCCAGGATGGCACCGCAAGCTCAAGTCTGACCGTCCCTGTATATGATCTCATGTAGCTCGTGATACATCTCTGCCAATATGGCAGGACCCCATGCCATCTGACGAGGCCTGCCTACCAAATCCACTAGTAATCTAGCCCATCCAAGCAAGAAATCCTTCTGACTGTGGTCAGTCATCAAGATCTGTGAAATGATAGATGCCACTATGCATGGCACTAGATAATCTCTGCCAAAGTCATCTATCAGCCTCTCCTAGCTGACATGCCTGTCTAGAATCGTAACATCATGAAACATCTCCTGGATCAGTCGGCGCCCCTCATTGGCATCTTGATCATAGTACACCTGTGCCAACAAACAAATCATGTCAGTTTTAATCATATGGAAACATTACATTTATGATTATATCTCAAAACATGATTATACTCACAGGCTCGCCATGACATGGCACTCATAGAATCCTATAGACATCCTCAAGAGTAATGGATGTCTCTCCGGTAGGTAGGTGGAAGGTGTTATGCTCACTATGCCATCTCTCGGCAAGAGCAGTCAACAACCCATGGTCAGCTCTGATGTAAGGATATCTCAATAAATATCGGAATCCCATGGCCCTGATATCAGCATTGCCCAGATCATCCAGATCTCGGACACACCGCAACCCAGTCACCTTCGGCGCTCTGATGATTAGCACTGGAAAGACCTCCTGCAAGCCAACAAACCAAGCCAGTTGTTAGCACATATCATGATGGATGTCTAAAAATTAGTATAAAACATCTTTAAAACGTAACATTGTCTGGACCCATGTCATTTTTGCTCAAAAATGCGTCAAATATCAAATTTCTAACTTGGGCGATACTATTTTTTGGAGAAGTATCGCGTGATACTTCTCCCTATAGCGGGGCGATATACCTTAGGCCACACGATACTTCACCTGGTATCGTGTGATATTTCACCCAGTATCGTGCGATACTGGTGCCTATGGTCGCGCGATACTTTGGGGACCTGCAAAGTATCGCGCGACACTTCTCCCCAAAGGGCGCGATACTTCTAAAGTATCACGTGATATTTCGCTTAACTCAAAAAATTTGAAATTTTAAAAATTTGAAAAATGGGCTAAAAAGGTATTAAATGCAAAAAATGACTCAAAAAGCTCGAGTTTTTCAAAAACATACCGGGGCAGGATAGTGTGGTGGCCGGTTGTGCAACCAGGCACGCTCGAATCGATGTCTGTGGACGAGAACTCCTGCTTGCTGGGCTATTTTCTCTCTCTAAAGCTCTCAAGATTCTCAAATCACTAAAAGTCAAATGATTTTGAAAATAACATTTTGACCCCTTTTATAGCATTTTGACTTTTTGACCTCATTTTCAAAACACCTCAAAATTGCGCAAAAAATGCACCCCTAGCTAATTTCGACGTCCTAGATCCATTTTCGGACTTGAAATCAAAATCTGAGCTCAGCTTGATAGTCAAAATCACATTTCAAAATTCCCCTTCTTCTGAGCAGTTGACTGACTTTTTGAGGCATAATCCAATTTTCGATGGACTTTCTTCCTTCCATGTCTCTCAAATTTTCTAGTCTTTCATTCGCTCTATTTCTAGTCTTCTATTTCTATTCTTCTACTTCCTCACTGGGGCATGTTTTCCTAGCCTAATGGTTATCTTGTTATCATTTATCTTCGATTATGATTTCATTCTGATTTGATCAAATTTTTATCAATTCACTGTTCTCCTCTTTATGATTTTGATTTCGACTCCGAGGGGGCAATATTTATGGGATTCTCATCCCTGATTTCCTTGATTCTCTTGATTCAGACATCTTTTGTGAGCTTTCGCTCAAATTTGAGATTCTTATCTCTTACTTTGAATGTGATCCCGAATCGACCTCATGTTCAAAGGCCTTTGTCTATGTTTGTCCGGGGTGATCTCGAATCGACCTCACATCTGAGTTATTTTGTGATCCTAGATCGATCTCACATTTCAATTCTTCTTTGACTACATGTGTTCCCAAATCGATCACACATTAGTCAAAGAGGGGCAAATGTATGCACCCTAAAATGGTCGTCTAGACTTTGGGCCCCATTTATTCGATTTATTTATCCTGAATCAGTTTTATCAATAATCAATATTTTCAACAATATTAATCTCTTGATCAAGTCTTAATTTCGATCATATATTAAATTTTTATCCTTGGGCTAACCATTTATCCTAAGTCTTTATTTAATTAAAATGAATATTTCCTCCCCTTTTGATTAAATAAAAAGCCCCACTTTTCCTCTTATCCTAAGTTGCACAAATAAAGCATTATTCCTATTTTACAAAAGGAAAAAAAAACACTTTTTGTCTCACATGAGGCTCAAAAGTCAACACTTCACTCTCATTGGAGGATACTTGTGCACATGGATTTCTCCTCTTTCAACTTCCACCGCCGATTAAGACTTTTTGCTTGTTAATCTCAATGGTCCATTCCTTTACATTTCTTATAAAAGGAAAGCTCTCTCCTCCATTTGCATCCATCTTTTTTATGCTAATGTTATGCTGCAGGTTTTCTAGGTACATTTGAAGCTTTTGAAGACATTGAAGACTTGTTGCTTTCATCATTTAGTTGCATATTTGCTTTCTTAGTTGCATGATAATGACATTCTTAGTATAGATTTCCTTTTATGCAATATATTTAACTCACATAGCTTAATAGGAAGGCTTGGTAAAAGTTGTTCTTTCCTTTCATAACATAGTTTGTACTTTCACTTCATAGATTAGATTGCATTTCCATTTCTAGTTGCATATCCATTTTAATATAGCTTGCATTGCATTGCATATTTTATTCTTAGAGATATTGGCATTGCTGCCCTTGTCTTCGCTTGAATATCTCATTGTGTGGTTGACTAGCAAGGTCATGAGTTCATAGCTCTAGTTGAGAGCAATTTTTAATCTTTCAACTCCATGCATAGAGAGCTATGAGCCGCTTTGTGAGGCCTCATTCTTGAGCAACCTTGCATGTAATGGTTCATAGAAGTGCACCATTTTAGTGTGTACAATCCTAAGAAGAAGCCAAGAAGGAAATTAGTATTATAGAAGGATGATGATGATGAAAAAATGACCGACATAGATGATAATACCAAATTGAAGGTGGCATCCCATAGACATCCAACTAGTGTGGATGAAATATGCCAAAATATCAAAAGCACAATAGGACTAGCATGATTCAAAATTATCAAGTTTGAAAGATTAAGGAACGATGACAAAGAAAATATTGAAGAGGCTATGTTAGAGATGCTATGCACATTTTAGATGACACCTCTAGAGATAGTGAATTTTATCCCTGATGAATTATTTGCTAGAATTGATCAGAAATGGCAGTATGCCATTATGACCGAGAGACAGATAAGAGAAGACACTCTAGCTCAAATCATGTCTGAATTAACACCGAAGAAAATAAAGACATTTATGGAGCAACATAGAAACATGTTTATACCTAAACTAAGGGATTACTCCATTTTGAAACATAATGTTGAAGAAGTTGTCACCTAGAGAAAAAGGATGTGGAAGATCATTTTTGGGTTAATAGTTGATAAGAGTGGACAACAAGGTGAAGGTACATCTAGCCAAGAAGAACTGGATAATAAAGAAGACATGGATGAGCCTCAGAATCTTAAGGAAGAAGAAAGACAGAAGGTAGAAATGAGTAGATCACAAGATGTGATCACTATTGAGGATATCCCTAAGGACACACAAGTTAACATCAATGCCTTGACCAAGGAATAAATAAAAGGCCAAATTCTTGCCGAGGCAGCCTCAGATACCTTTCTACCGAGTACTGTAATCACTTGAAAATGGACAAAGACAATTAAGTAACAAATCAAAGCAAATCAAAGAAATTGAATCAAATCAAACATTTAGCCAATAAAAATTAAAATCAAGCTTTAATTCAAGATGAATCAAAATCAAGAGCATTTTAATCAAGAGAAATTAAATCAATGTGTAATTAATTCTATTAATTGTATAGTTTGAAATTAAATCAAATTCAACCCATTCAAGGGGTACATGGCTAAACAAATGAATTTAAATCAATTAATAAATCCTAATTTTTCTCAACAACCCAAAAGGGGAGGAAATTCAATCAACCAATAGGATTTGAGAAAATGCATTCACATAGATCAAGCCAAATTCAATCTCAATCACTCAAAGTGAAAGAGCATCTTGTCCATTCATCTTGTCTTCTTGTCCCAAGCTTTGAGGACACAAGCTTTACATTGTCTTCAAAGGGTGGAACCAAAAACTCAACTCAAGCTTAATCATGATCAATTATACTACACTCCTACCCTTGCCAAATCCTATATAAACAAGGCAAAATCAATCATAATTCATAACCACACATCTAAGAATTGCATCTAACCTCTTGAGAATTAGAGCTAGAAAGGTAATTTAGAGTTAATCTGAGCATTTCAATTTGATTAATTGTTAGCATTTGATTTATTATTATAATTTCTCATTCTAGGACTGTCATTAATGGTAGCTTGCTAAGAGCTTCACATTAACACTCGTAGATAAAGAGCCATAGGATGCTTAATTATGCTTTATTTGTTAAATAGAATACTAATTGTAGTTTATTTAGTTTCTAGTTCATTTATTGTTCAATACTAATTCTATGAAGGTACATTTCCTTGTACCCAAAATGGTGCCCACTGTGGGGCAGTATGCTTCACTTTTCTAAATTCTCAAAATTTTCATTTTTGTCAATTTTTTTGCATGTTTAACTCTCAGGTTTTGTAGTGAAATGGCACTTCTGATAGCTCAAACGATGCTTTTGTACAGTTAAACAATGCTTCTGAGCACTGTTTCGACGCTTTCACAATAAAGTTGTGTGCCTTTGCACTAATTAGCAACACTTTCGAATCCTTTTGCTCTCTGTCTAATATTCTCACAGCGCTTATTCCTTGACTAGCCAGCCCTTTGAAGCATTTAAATACGCTTTCAATCATTTAAATAGTGCTTTTAAGCATTTAAATAGCTCTTTCAAGAATTTAAATAGTGCTTTCAAGCATTTAAATAGTGCTTTCAAGCATTTAAATAGCGCTTTCAATCATTTTAAGATTTCAATCATTTTAAATAGCTCTTTCAAGCATTTAAATAGTGCTTTCAAGCATTTAAATAGCACTTTCAATCATTTTAAGATTTCAATCATTTTAAATAGCTCTTTTAAGCATTTAAATAGCGCTTTCAAGCATTTAAATAACACTTTTAAGCATTTAAATAGCGCTTTCAAGCATTTAAATAGTGCTTTCAAGCATTTAAATGACGCTTTTGCTTAAATTGAAAATTTTCATAATTTGACTGTCAGAAAATGATTTTTATGTCTCTGTAGGATGTTCGAACATAAAAAAAACATAAAAAACCATAAAGTAGATTCAATCAAGAAGGCAAATCTTTGACAAGGAAGATTAATAAGGAGAACATTGCTCATATCAAGCTAGTTCTTAAGGATTCACATCAGGAAAATCAGGTTGATGAAAATTATCTCAAAGTTGTAGAAGCATACAAAACTAAATTTGTCTCACTAAATTAGATTTTCTCACCTTAAATCAAGTTTTTCTTCAAATTTGCAAATGAGACCTTAGATTCAATTCAATCTTTGCTTCTTCAAATTTTATCTTTGTTTCCTTCACTTTGGTTGGTTTTGTTGACTAACTTGTTGGAGGAAAAGCACATTGGAAAGGAACAATCGCCAAGGTAAGCATTAATATTGCAAAATCATTCAAAAATGCCCCTAGCCTTTTTTCTAGCTACAAGGAAAAGGTAAGCCTCAAACTAGTGAATTTTTCCCTTAAATTATGGCTTTGGTGCTTTCAAAAATCTAGTAATTTGGATAGCTTAAAGGAATAAATCAAACAAATAAATTGAAAAGCCCCTTGTTTGTGGAAGAGAGTAGCAATACTCAAATCCCTTTAGTTAGTGGGTTGGAAATTGAACCTTGATAATCGTGTTTGTGAAATTGAGGAGTAGATAGAGATATTCTCTTCACCTTTTTGGTGAATCAAATTCCCACAACCAATCTCTTCATTCTTGAATTTATTGCTTTCATATGGATATGCTAGATACTTAGTTGGGCTCACCTCCTGAGATTTGCCTTAATGAGGTCGGTGAGAGGGACAACCCAAAGTGGGATACACTTGCTTTTTTCGCGAGAATCCAACCCATTGTAAACTGTTAATATGATTTAGAACAATAGAGAGGGGGGGGTGAATCAGTTGTTCTCAGGTCCA
This sequence comes from Chamaecyparis obtusa, assembly GCA_027943335.1. Classification (NCBI taxonomy): domain Eukaryota; kingdom Viridiplantae; phylum Streptophyta; class Pinopsida; order Cupressales; family Cupressaceae; genus Chamaecyparis; species Chamaecyparis obtusa. The sequence continues at coordinate 478,848 of BSBK01005187.1, forward strand.
TATGTATAAAATAAATTTTTAAACTCTTCAACAAATCAGATCTAATAACCAACACCTAATTGGTCATTATTGATTGCATAACAGTGCAGTCCACTTATCCAATAGCATCTAACTTGTAAAACATAGAAATGTTCAAACCAAACACCAGGATTTATAGTGGAAACCCAATTTGGGAAAAACCACTTTGTAACATGATACTATTATGTTCACTCTTCTGAAGTGAGCTTGATGAAAAGTCAACCTTGTCAAAGGTTACAAACACATTGTCAGGTGTGACCCGGTTAAAGGATTTCAACCACTCTGTTAAAAGTGTGCCTTGTTATAGGACTTACATACACTCCATTAGAATGCAACCTTGTTCAAAGGATTTATACCTATGACTGTTAGGTCAACCTTTGTTAAAAGGATTTTGACTATTACAATGGTTAGAAAGTAGCAGTAATATTGATCTGAGAAACATACAACTCACTTTGCAAATATCAGATCCAATTCCATACACATATGCTGGCTTACTAACTGTGAACCTTTTCCATCTCCATTGCTGATCTTCTCGGAACCCTTCAAGCAATCACAACAGTTCTCCTTCATCCTTTTCTTCTTAGACAGTCAATAACATCAACAATACTTCCAACATTCACTTCTTTCTCTCTACATTCAACCTCTCTCTTAGGTTTCCTTAATACTACCTCTATTAGGTCAATACATCTTTTGCTGCTTAATCTCCTTCATAGATCTTAGGGTTAGGTCAGATTCATTGAATGTGTTCTACGTTATGTTCTTCGGCTTATCTTTTAAAGAAATATCTCAAATCTCTTAAAGATTTACAATAAAACATTTTACAGTGCATTAAATGCTTTCATACAATTAATAAATAAAGTCAACACGTTTTACATAATTCAAGAATTCAATGATGTCGGCTGGAAATCTGAATTCTTTAGCAAATGCAAAATACTGACGCTTGGTCAATACTGTGTCCAACTTCTCGGTCTTCTCTGGAAAGCTCGGTCACCACATAAATTATTTCCTCGGCTAACACTGTCTTCCTCGACAATTAACTGGTGTTCGGTCAACACTGATTTTACTCGGCATTCACTAGCTCGGTCGACACAAACAACACTCGACTTAAACTAGATTTCTTCACTTATGCTCGGTTAAGCCTACCAGTTTAGTCTTCATTCTTACTTAGATAAATAATACATTGTCTTATCACTATGCCACATAATCAAGTACTCATTGAAGTATCAAGATAACTCAACCTTTCCTTAGGTGTTGTTGTTACCAACCTTGCCTATCCCCTTAGCAACACTCAAATACATATAGTACTTTCTTAAATAGCAATAGTCTTACCAATTAAGGTTTGACATTAATGACAATACAACAATTGCTTCAATTGCAGTTTCCAACAACCAATCTCTTCATTTTTTAATTTATTGCTTTCATATGGATATGCTAGATACTTAGTTGGGCTCACCTCCCGAGATTTGCCTTAACGAGTCTGGTGAGAGGGACAACCCAAAGTGGGATACACTTGCTTTTTTTGCGAGAATCCAATCCAGTATAAAACAAAATGCATACATCCTTATTGAGGTGTGTGACAAAAGGATTAAATGTTTGAACTTCCTCGAGTAGTCCTCACAGATTGCGCAAAACTCTGATATACCAGTGGTGGGAAGCCTCTTAATATACTTAGAGGATGAAAGTTTAAGATCCATTTTGAATGGAATCCATATTAAATCCTGGATAAATTAGCAAGCCTACCTCATTAGAGCCATTTAAAAAGTCAAATTTGACCTAAGGTAGATTACTTGGAAGAATTTCTTGTGATAATTGATAAAATCATTGTGTTATGCTTGAAGTTCTTTGATTACAAAAATAAAACATCCATTAAGATCCAAAAATTAATTAACAATAAAGATTCAAAAGAATATTCTATTCACAAGAATTCAAGAAATGGAAAAAGAAATGGAAACATTATCCAACCAATTCTCATTAAGAACATTGTTTCCTTACCTCTATGATCAAGAAAAACCTCATGAACACCATATCTTTGATAATTCAAAATTTGATCAAAAAGAATATCATGAAAACCCTATGTTTGATAAAAAAATATCCTAATGATAAACCAATATTTGATGAAGAACCTATTTCAAAATATCAAGAGAATCTCATCTTTGATCAAGGAAATCAAGAGTCCAATTAGTCCCATCTCAACAATATTCATCATATGAAAACTTTTTTAGAAACAAAAATACATCCAAATATCCTTGGGATAGATCATTTACTCCTTTGGGAATTTCATACGAATCGGCTTTAGAAAAAATCCTTGAAAATGATTTCATCACGTTGCCTCAAATCACTTCATGTGGTTTTATCTTTTTGAGCAACTATTATGCATATCATAGACATAATGAACATGAAACAAATGATTACATAGATTTGAAGCATAAAATCCAAAATCTTATTGATGATGACTTAATCAAAATTGAAAATCCTAATGACTCATCTAATGAAGATACTCTCAAGCAAGATCAAACTTATGAACACATGTCTAGTAGTGGTCCTCTTATAGCTTTCACCAATTCCACCATTCCTCCATTTCATATAGAAGCAAAGCTATCCAATATTCCTCCATCAAACAAAGATCCAAACAATTTTCATGATAACTATGTATACCCTCAAGGGCTACCTCTAAAAGAGATCCAAGCTAACCTACATCTTGCTACAAACTTCTTCCATGATTCAAATGTTATAGACTCCAAGCCTTCATGTGCTATAATGCATATTGTACCTATTTCAAATGAACATCCCTCATCCCTTCAAGAATCCCTCATGTGGATCCAAACTCCTACATTGTCCTTAGAAGTGGCTCCATGTTAAGAGACTAATCCAAAGTGCAAAGGAACAAGTCTTATTAAGGATCAAGATCAAGATAATATCCCTCCTTATCCTATAGTTGACCAAAGTCCCATATCCCAAGAGTCCCATGATGAATCCTTCATACCCTTCCATTTATTTCAAGAAGATACCCTTCCATCTCAAACACCCCATATTCCTTCACCTCCTATATCATACACATCTCCTATGCAATATCAAGATATTCCTTCCATCTCTAATGAACTTATTGAAAATCAAAAGCAAAATATTCTTCCTAGGCTATCAAAAGATCCTTTTCAATATCAAAGTACCCCAGCATCCACTTTTCATAAGCCTCCATATCTATCTCAAGATTCAACTACTCCTATCAAAGTTGCTCCTATCAAAGCTACATATAAGCCTATTGGTATAAAGATAAATCTGAAAGATGAAAGTATTAGCTAGGTGGCTCAAAATAAAGATCTGGATATCCCTTCCACATCCCATTTACCTCCATTTGTGCATAATCATATTACTTCTACATCTTCCGAATCCATCCTTGGTCCCTCTATCCCAAAGTTGAAACCATATACATCCTCCAAATCTATATTGGGTCCCTATATCCCTCCATCAACCTTTCCTACCATCCCTATCCCACCACCCACTTACCCTATGCCCTATCAAGATCAACAAAGACATACATACTTGAGAAACCAAACACCTATCCATATGGAACCTCCATATCAGACCATCCACATGAACCATCCATATCAACATTATTCATCCACCAATCCCAAGTCCTTTGGAAGTAGTTTGGATGTGCAACATAAAAATAAGAAAACCAAGAATCTTCTTATGTATGAAGAGCATCATGTCCAATCTAATTGACATGTGAATGAAAGAAAAAAATAAATATTCAAGAGACCACAAAGGTCCATCAAGCAAAAATAAAAATCAAAGAAAATGTGGGTTCCTAAATCCCTCATTGAAGAAATGCATTCTAAAGCATCCAAAAGGAAAGACAAATCAAAGAAGTCTGAATTCCCAAGTCACTTTTGAAGGACTTATGCATGAAAGAGAAATAAAAGTTGACATTCAAGCTTCCAAAGGCTTCCACTTCACATTCTCCCAAACATATTCCATCTCATTCATCCATTTTGAGTCCTTGTGTCCCAAGATTCGTATCCTCTCTTACATCAAAATTCTAAGCTATTTCACCCATTTTTCCTCCATTATTCCACTACCATTCAAGGTGTGTTTTGATGTTGATCTTGATAATACTTCTTATCCTCCTATTCATTATTCTTCCATTCCCTTTTTCACGCCCACACATAGAAAGACTTATTATCCTCATATTCATTATCCTTCCATTTCCGTTATCCAATCCATGGCATAAAGCTTTAGCCACCATCTACCATATCCACCATATCATATTTCCATTACCCTATCAACATATTTGAGCATACCTTTCAACATCATTGGCTCATCATATCAAGGAGTATCCAAAGAGCATGAGGCTTGAGTCCATCCAAAAAGAGAAAATTGAAAAAAAGAAAAAAAAGGAAAAAAGAAAAAAAGAAGAAAAGAAAAAGAAAATAAAATAAATTCATCATATGGTGAAAACCACTTCTTGTGGCATCTTAGACAAGTACCATGATGAAAACTTGGCAACAAGCGTCATGTGTAATTCCTCTCTCTTGCACTCTATACTTGGGGGCAAGTTTCATCCATCATATCCTCCATCTTTCTACCATTTATCTCACTTGCATCTGTATTCCATCTTTCGCCTTTGATCTTGACAAGGTTGAACATATCCATGAGCATTAAGTATCTTGACATGCATTATCCTATCCATCAACCTATTCACTTGTTGCATTCACGCTACCTTATCATTATCTTGCTTATCCTAAAGCCATCTTCATTATTCCTAAGAAGTCTTGCCATAATCCCAAAACCTTCACTCATAGTCTTCACCACCCCTTTATCATGATTGTGTGATCCTATCCACATTGATCCCTTAATCTTGATCCAATTGAAAAATAAAAGAAATGAAAAAAAATGGTAGAAAAAGTCTCTTGATATGTCCACTCCTTTGGACCATTGTCATGACACCAGGTCATTATTCCATATGCTATCCAACACCACATCATTGGCCTATATTGAGATATTATTTTTCCCTAGCTTGGATAATCTTGAGGAGATGGTCCTACAGGTAACACACTTTCTTCATCCATCATGACTTATTCATCTTGCATCCATCAGTTTGCAAATTCATCTTTCATGTCCTATACCTTGCTAGACATTGGGGGAAATTCAATGTGAGATTGCTTGAGAATTAGTGATCTCTAAAAATATGAAAAAGTGAAAATGTTCCTCAAATAATGCAAAAAAAATTAAAAAATCTAAAATGCAAAATCTTTTCAAAAATCTCTAAAAATCCAAAAACATAAAAAATCTCTAAAATCTAAAAACATAAAAAATCTCTAAAAATCCAAAAACATAAAAAATCTTTTAAAAAGCCAAAAAAATCTAAAAAATCTAAAAATTGCAAATCTTAAGTAAACACTCAAAAGTTGCATTGCCCAACAAAGCATGATCTTTGATAAATCAAACCAGGGGCACCAATCCAAATTCAATGAGCTTATAAAAAATAGACACAAGTTGGCTCAAAATCATTGCATCAAAATAAAAAAATTGCTACACTTGGACTTATTGATCAATATTACATTTCAAACATCCAAATACTTGATCTAAACAACAACATTTGACAAATCAAATCAAAATCTAAAAAGCTTAATCAAATCATATCAAAATCTAAAAAGGCTTAAACATAACTAAGGATCAAAGTGGATGAAGTTTTTGAAATATGGATCTACAAACAAAAGCAAAAATATTCAAAGTGTTACTAGATTTTTGGAACCATGTCTTTCTAGAAAATCGATGAAGTTTTACTAGATGAGCGATGATAAAGACATGATATTTTCTTGATTCCTACTTGAGTACTTGTTAGGTTGATTCATAATAGTATGCAAATCCGTCTAATGACATGATCATCAAAGAATCATTGAGGACATTTGTATATGAAAGGGATCAATTCTTTGTCTGTTTACTTGAAATTGCTAAAATCCAAGGAAAGAGGTATTCATATCATCATGGTTGAACCAGTGAGGGTTGTACCAATTTCATGTTCCAAAAAGCTCGATGATGAAAATAAGCATCCAAATTCTGAATAATGATAGCTAGTTGTTGTTGGAATTAGGAGAGATAGGGTACTGAGAAGGGAGGGGTGAATCAATGCCCACAAAAACTTTAACACATTAACCTTTCAGATCTACAACAACAAACGGTGATAACCTTCAAAATAACTTGTATCTAATACATGTATCATTCATCCATTCAACTTATGAAAGTAAATAACATGAAATCAACAATATAATAGTCACATAACACAAGTATTTTGGTAATGCAAAAACCCTTGTTAGAAGGTAAAAACTGCAGTGGGGATGACACCCACAAATTCTTCACTACTGTAGATAGAAAAGGTTTGCCTGTTAGGGCTACAAGTTTTGATCACTTCTAGTGATCTTACCCTGTTAGGAGTAGCATATTAGATTAGCTAGATCTACCTAGTTATAGGATTTTAACAACATTAATGAAGTGTGCACTCGATTAAGAGATATGCATGACTGTCAAGTCTACTCTGTTAAGAGATTTAGCCAAAAACTCTATTACAATTGTTAGAAAGAAATAGGCAATTATCTGCTAAATTGACAACTTAATTGTCTAATACAGATCAATACGTACTGAATATATTTCACCTTTACTATGATGAATCTCTGCTCTGAACTGCTCGGTTAGCCTACTCTGATTTTGCTTAATCTGATCTCCTCTGTATACTATTCTGCTTTGTCAAATGATAGTCTTGAAGTTAGGAAAGTGCATTAAGTTCTCCTTAATTCATACATCAGTTCACATCACAAATGATGCAAACATACATTTATATAGCATACTAATTTATGCTGATTTAAAAAAATAAGGTTACAAATCTTAGACAAAACCCTAAGATCTACGATATAGAAAAATGACCTAGATCGAACTATTACATAAGATATACATTGCATTTAATGAATATCTTGACAATAAATATTCCTCTTTCAAGTTGGTGAAAGCAATGTGCTCAAGACCAACTTGTGCATGCATGTCAAAGATGTTATCCAACACAAAAATTTCTAGTGTTGCAACAAGTTGTTCCGCTTTGACAATGTATTTCTAAAAAATCTTCAGGTATGGAAGGAGTTATGTCTGTAACTCTATTACCTGATTTGTGATCCACTCTTCTTTTTTCTTGAGATCTGCTATCAACCGCCTAAGTTCCTGAACTCTGTGAATGTGCTTTGAAAAAGCTTGTGGCTCGGTTATAGCTACATTTGCACTGGTCTCGATTTCATCTTCCAGACCTTTGATCTTTTCATTGATCTCAACAGTGAAGGTTTCCACAGTGCATAGCTTTAGTAAGAATTGAAAAATTAACTGGGTTATAGATTTTATTTCGGTTATTACCTCAAATAATTTGACCTTGTTTATTGCCACTTCTTGGCTGATTCTTTCTGCCAGTTTGTCTTGAATCTTGGATTCTACCCTTTCTTCAATTCACTTGTCAACATCAATGTCTGGGGCATTTATCTTCTCGGTAAGTATAGCAAGTTGATCTATAATAGGAGTATCTTCATCAATGTTCACTTCAGGTACTACCTGTTGTAAGATATCCCTAACATCCATTAATATTTCTTTGCGTTTAGTTTCTCACTTCAAATTTTCTTGTGCTGCTTTTCTTGTACATAGTTCCCCATATTTTCTCAATTCCTTGGGGCTAAGGGTCCTCGGGTCACACTCAGGTATTACTATAACTTTGTCTAGAGTGACCGGCCCTTTTGCTTTCTTTTTCTTCTTCTTCTCTGGTGCAAGGGGTGAATTCTTCAAATTGGTGACAAGAACCTTATCTTTTGCCTTTGGAGTATCCTTCCCAGTTGACACACTCTCTTCCTTCCTCTGCTCCTCGGTAACCTATGTATCGGTTGAGTGAGTGGGAGCCTCGGATGTGGTGTTAGGTGGGGTCACCTCGAGTGCCTTAGGCTCATCTTGTGCCTTTGTTTCTATAGTAGTTGCCTTTGTTCCTTCAAACTTATGTGTCTTTGTAGGTGTTTTGATGTCTTGTTCCCCTGTGGTATCTTTATGTTGCTCAGGGTTTGAGCCATCGGGTTGTTCCTGTGAAAGAATTTCTATTGCTTCTGCAAGTATAGGAAGCTTGCTTGGTAATGATGTAAATGCACATTCAGTGACTTGAGCTTCATCTTGAGTGTTTTTTGGTGCAATATTTACATCCTCATCATCCTTGTCATCAGCATCACCATTTGTGATGTCCTCAATGAGTACATCATCATCAGTTTTCTTCTCCATTTGGATCTCTACTGGATCCGGTGTATCCTGTGAAATATTTATGTCTTCCTTTTGTTTAGTGATATCAATTACCTCAGTAACTGATATACCAGAGTCCTTTGACTTCTATGTTGCAGTATCATCAATGTAGATACCTTTTCCTTTAGAATGCTATCTCTTTTTAGATAGATTTAAGAATGCATTTTGCTCAGCTTGTTCTTTGACTTTAAGAATTGATTTCCATAGGGAATTACCAGTCTCATCTACATCCACCACATTCTCATCCAGTATCATCATGGCCTGATTCTTTATAGTAAATCTTGCTTGATAATTAGCCATGTGCTCATTAATTTCTGCTAAGCTTAGATGTGGGGCTGCCTGAACTAGAGATCTTTCTCTCTTTCTCTTCTCGGTGTCTAGTGCATAAGACCATTTTTTATTTATTCTATCATCCAACTCCTTTGGTAATGTTAGTGCAAATTCTAATGGAACTCTTTTGAACTTTATCATCATTTGGATGACTGCCTCCTCAATCTTTGTTTGATCCTCATTTGACATTTTGTCAAATCTGCTAAGTTCTGGATCAACAAGGTCACCGTTCTCAATTATATCTTCAATGATTTAATCTATTAACCTTACCTTATTGCTGACCACTTTTAATTAATTGATGTCATCTTCATTTTCATTATCCTCAAGGTCTTCTTTACCTCTTATTAGTCTTCTCCTTTTCTTCGGTGCCTTAGCTACAACCTTGGCATTTCTCTTGGCATATGTCTTTGTAGGTGTAGTTGCCCTTGGTCTTATGATTTTCACTAATCCTTTCTTTGGTGGTGGTGAGGTTGCAGTTGATGATCTTGTCCTTGTACCTATTTGTACTGGCAACTGCTTCATCTTTTGAATTTTGGTGGGAGGAACTAGAGTAGGGTCTTTCTCTTTTTCAGACTTGGTTTCCTCACTGTCATAAGGTTTTTCAGCCAATGGTAACTGGCCTTCGATTGTTGCTTTAACTGGTGACTCCTCAGATGAGTCAAATACATCTCCAAATCTAGCAGTTAGGTCTTTCTTCATCTTCTTGGCCTTCCTAGACATTTTATTAATGGCCAAACTTGTCGAGATTCTAGAGTTAGCTTCTTCATAGGTTCCAAACCTAGTGGCCTTGGGGTCTTTTGGTAGTGCTAGCAGTGCTTCAATAGATTTCAATTTGAAATCATAGTTCATTTCATAGCCCATAGGTGCTAGCCATTTTATTCTAGATTCAACTACTTTTATCATGGAATGATCTATGTCTACTAGAAAACATATATCTGTCTTAAATTTCTCAACTAATTCTTATGGAATTCTACTTCTTTGATTCATCTTGGTCTTAAATTATTTAAAGTACTCATCAAAATCTTTATTCAAATCATCTCCTAACTTGTTCATCATCTCGGTAATCTATACAGTTATCAGTTTATCTGTTGTCCAATTTACTTTACCGAAGCCAGGGAGATACTTCTGTAGATAGAAAAATAAACAAACAAGGAGTGAACCAAACTTACACATGTTTGACTTCTTTGACCTTATAGTCTTCATGTTTTCTTGTAATTGGTTCAGCAATATCTTTGCAAGATCAATTTGGTGATCTTTCTTCATAATTTTGTGTGCCATGTCGATTGTGCTACAGGGTACACTGTTTAATTTGCTTGATTGAAATATTTTGTACCCGATCACATGTGACACAAATTTTACTGTTGGGTCTTTAATTTTTTAAATCTTCAATGCTCAACCGTCCCATGCAGCTCTAGTTTTCTTCTCAACATCAGCTCGGGAGGAGCTTCAGAAAGCCTTTGCCTTGTCAGTTTTAGGATAGCTAGTAACCCTACTGATCATTTTCTTTGTGACCTCTACTGGTTTATCCAACCAGAATTTTCCATCATGATATCGACTCAATACAATCCTTATCCAATCTATTTTGAATGATTGCAAAAAGTGTATGGCACACGATAACCCTAATTTCTCAATCTGATCATATTCTATTTTCATTTTTCCATCGGTGCCACACAATTGTTGATATGCCACAATAGTCTCAAAATCTCCTACTTCTCCAATATTGCAATGAATGAAGGACCATACATCTTCTGTTAACAAAACCCTATCTGGGATGCTTGAAAAATAACCCATTAAATCTATTTGTGATGCAATCTTGGGGTGTGGTTTGTACTTAGGTTCATCAAAATTCACTCTAACAATTAGATTTACTTCTTCCTCAACATTGTGTGATTTTCTTGCGGATGATGTAGATGCCATAAATTGATTTAGGGTTTTGGCAAGCAACAGGTTAATAAAGTGTTCGCTAGCAAATGTACTTACTCAGAATCATCGAAGAGTGATGTCAGTTTGATCTACAATAGCCTTGAATCCTTTTGAAAATCCTTTTAGCTTGAACTCTTTTCTGTGAAATCTTCGCTCTTTGAGACCGCAATGTAAAAATGAACTCTATTTCTCATGTATTTATAGACTTTTTGATATTCCTGCTCAAACTTTCATGCATTAAATGCTTGACCTACCTTTTGGTTCATAACAGCTCTTAGCTCAGTAAAGACTATAGGATGTCAACAGCTCAGTTAACACATAATTTCCTTTGTCGATTGATACGTGTGCTCGGTTAACCTTGAATAGTTAATACCAACGCTCGGTCTGACTTTTACCGACTGTATAACTTTGTTAGCTTAAAACATATAAACTATAGTGCATCTTTATTTATGCAGATTTGGTATGTGCTCATCATATATAAAGAGCTGCATGTAAAATGTGATCATTTTGAAATGTCAGTCCCATACATACCTATATCACCTTAAGTGGAGGTACCGATGTCACCCAATCCAGTGGACGAGGTTTCACCGACATCATTACTTGATTCAAAAATCTCATCAGATGCCTTCTCCACAGTGTTCCTTATCTTCATGATATCTACAATAGTGTTTCCACTCTCAAATACATGATTTTCCTCTGGTGCTCTGCAGTCTTTGCTTAAATGACCAACTTTATGACAATGCATACATGCCATTCCAGTGTTTGTCCAGCTTCTTGATTATCCAACCCATCTTTTCCTGTTACAATTCACTGCAATGTGCCCATAACTACCACATGTAATATAGTTAGCCCATGTGTTATAATCCCAAATATAAGAGTTACCTTGTCTCTTTGGTTGATAAGGCTTGCATTGTGTTTTCTTCTTAGGAGTCCATACTTGTTTCATCTTAGCCTTACACTCTCATGCAATGTGTCCATGTTTATTACAAGTATAGCATATTTTCTCCATAATAGTATTGTTAGCAATATCATTCTATTTAGCTCTACACTCATAAGCCTGGTGATCATACTTACCACAATAATAGCAATAACCATTGAATTTAGGAGTGATATGAGGTTTACCTTGTGCTTTGCTTCTACACACATTAGATGTATGTCCTGGTTTTCCATAGTGATAACATGTCAATGCTTTAGGTCTTTGACTTGTTCAACTTGATGTGAGATTCTCCTTCGTTGGTATAGCCTAGACCAACTCTACTCCTAAATCTTCTTTGATTAATCAAAAAGTCATCAATCTTCTTAGAACTATCCTTAGCCAATTTCTTCATTTCATTGTGTTGCTATTGAGTTTTCACTTCATTTCTCAGTTTCTCATTTTCCTCTCTGAGTCTTGCAACTTCTTCAAGATTTCTTGACAATTCTCCATTTACTCGGTTGACCTCTTGATTCACAGTCATCATCTGATTAGATACTTGAAAATGGCAATCGGTGAGTCTTTGTATTTCACTTTCTTTTGCTTGAAGTTGTTAAGTCATTTGTCTTTGGTCATCAATAGCCAGATTCCTTTCTTGCTTATCTTGTCTAGCATTGTTCATTGTCTCTACCATTCTCACAATTTGAGATTCTTGACCGATTTGCAGTGCTTTCACTTGTTCGATTAAATGTTGATTCTTTTCAGAAAAATCAGTGATTATACTTTCAGATCCATCAAAAATACTTCCAGATTTAGATCCAACATGATCAAATATATCATCAATTGCTTCTTCATGGTAACCAATCTCATTTTGCAGAATAGCTAGGTTCTTCCTTTCAACCAGTAGTTTCTTCAGTCCTTCCTTGGCTTGCTTGTATTGTTCAATAAACATCTACATCTGAATCTTTTGATTCTCAATAGTCTTTTCTAACTTATACCTCTCCATGACTTTAGATCTTTACCCTTCAGTGGTTAAACTATCCAATAAGAGAACTGTGCTCTGATACCAATTGTTGGAATTAGGAGAGATAGGGTACTGAGAGGGGAGGGGTGAATCAGTGCCCACAAAAACTTTAACACATTAACCTTTCAGATCTACAACAACAAATGGTGATAACCTTCAAAATAACTTGTATCTAATACATGTATCATTCATCCATTCAACTTGTGAAATTAAATAACATGAAATCAACAATATAACAGTCACATAACACAAGTATTTTGGTAACGCAAAAACCCTTGTTAGAAGATAAAAACTACAGTGGGAATGAGACCCACAAATTCTTCACTACTGCAGATAGAAAAGGTTTGTCTGTTAGGGCTACAAGTTTTGATCACTTCTGGTGATCTTAACCTATTAGGAGTAACACATTAGATCAGCTAGATCTACCTAGTTATAGGATTTTAACAACACTAATGAAGTGTGCACTCGGTTAAGAGATTTGCATAAGACTGTCAAGTCTAATCTGTTAAGAGATTTAGCCAAAAATTCTATTACAATTGTTAGAAAGCAATAGGCAATTATTTGCTAAATTGACAACTTAATTTTCTGATATAGATCAATAAGTACTGAATATATTTCACCTTTACTATGATGAATCTCCACTTTGAACTACTCGGTTAGCCTACTCTGATTTTGCTTAATCTGATCTCCTCTGTATATTGTTCTACTCTATCAACTGATAGTCTTGAAGTTAGGCAAGTGCTTCAAGTGCTCCTTAATTCATACATAAGTTCACATCACAAATGATGCAAACATACATTTACATAACATACTAATTTATGCCACTTTAACAAAATTAGTTTACAAATCTTAGACAAAACCCTAAGATCTATGGTATAGAAAAATGACCTAGATCAAACTATTACATAAGATATACATTGCATTTAATGAATATCTTGACCGACTGGTCTGTTTTGCTTCTAGTTACCGACTAGCTCAATTTAAGTAACTGACAGATACCTTTGATAACCTTTGATACTAATGAAAACCTTTAATGCTCAATAGATATAACAATTACATCCATATAGATTAATTGCATGTTAGTTTGTATGGGTGGATCCTTTTTCTTAATATATGCAAGGAAAACTAAAGGGGGTAGAGTTATCATCATCAAAAGACCAAATCAAGATACATCAAATGAGTAATGATATCATCAATGGTACATCATCAAATTTCTTGAGATCTAAATCATCAAATGTCCATCAATGTATAATCAAAGTCCTGATCAACATCATCAATGCTTGAAGTATCCATAATCAAAAGTCATACTCAATCTGATCATCAAAGGTACATCAACATCATCAAGATACAAGTGCATGTAAATCATGATCCATCAAATGATCCATGCTAGCTCAAGAAAATCATCAATAATCAATCATGCTGATCAACTAGGGGCAACCTAATCCTATTCATCACCTTCTCTCACTAGTAAATTTTAGCTTGTTTTTCGATGAGGTTTAGTCGATTATTAGATACCCATTGGTTGGGTAATTGACTATCACGGTTGCCAGAGTTTTTTAGTCGATAATACAACACATCAAATGTCTGTTGAACTTGCGATGTCAACAGTGGTTGAATTATCGATGGAGATGATGTCAAAATCATTGCTTCAACCTAGAAGAATTACCTACTATATCATTTACCTCTGTGACCAATGTTGGTCGAAAGTGTGACGTACAATCATCAAAATAAATGTTAAATGTATAGCTTTCTCGTCGATATTTATATTCTTTGTTAGTTGAAAAAGTGACCGATTTTTTTTAAAAATATATATATATATATATATATATATATTATCAAATTAAGCACAACAATATTATGTCAATGTTGTTTACTATTTACAAACAGTCACACATTTTCTATCTTATTTCACACAAACATGTCAGGCGATGAGAAAGAGGGGGATGCTTTGAGGATTGAATGGGTTGTGGGAGAGTTTGGGAAAGGCTTTCTCAGACTACCACTCTCCACCACCCACCATTTCCACCTTAGCATTCCCATTTCTTGGGGATACTTCTCACCGTGTATGACAAGGTAGAGCTCCTTGTCCATTTCCAGCTATACATCTTCTTTCCTCAATCCTACATGCAATACATATTTAGTTCCACCAAAATTACTTTGAAATTACAACCTTTTAAGGATAAGAACACAAAAATAAAAGCGAACATAAACACAAGAAATACTAGATTTATGTGGAACAACTTGTAAAGGGAAAAACCATGGAAAATATTGCTCTCAAATATATGCACACCGATTAAGGAGAGTTACAAGAAATAATAAATACCAAAGAGACTATGAAGAATGATAAGAGAGAATAAATCCACCACTAATGTCCAACCCACTCATTTTTTTCAATACTATAGAAACTAAGATAAAGATATTTGTGAAGGTTTTATAGACGTAGGTTACTGAATCATCATCTCTACACTGGTACTCAATCTGGAAACCCTTGTATGTATATAGCCACTCTAGCAAATCTCCACATCTAGAAAATCTCCACAAAAATCCCTTCTGGCCTCCACTGCATATACGTCTTCTCATAATCTAAAAACTTTGGCCCATCATTGATTCTCATCAATGTACCAATTTGGATAGTAAGCCTAACTTAATTTGTCCATGGACTCAGACCTTAAATCATTGAGCTTCTCTTTGTTTTGAGAAGAGTATAACATTCTCTACTCAATAGGGCCAACCACGTGAAGGTGGAAGCTCATCTAGCCCCTCCTATGAGCCTCTTATGACCCTTTACAACATTTTAATACCTCTAAGATGTAATCTTAGGGACTGTAAATGGTCACAAGGGGTCCTAGGACACAACAACTGAGAAACATAATTGTAGGCATCATGGTCACAATTTTTTGGAGACAATGCAATTGAGTTGTATACCCAGACGATGGAGAGCAATTGCTGCACCTTCGATTCCAAGTTGACTACATCTATTGCTCATGAATACAAGGTCCTCCAATAGATATATTCAGCTTGGAATCAGGGGTGCAAAAGTTTCTCTCCATCGCTTGGGTACACAACTCAATTACGTTGTCTCCAAAAGATTGTGACTATGATGCCTACAATTATGTTTCTTAGCTATTGTGAAATCTACATTTATGTTTCTCAGCTATCATGTTTATGTGCATGTTTTTTATGTGTTTTGGATAGTAAGTCTAATTTAATTTGTCCGTGGACTAAGACCTTAAATTATTGACCTTATAGAACAACAACAACTAGGAAGGATGTATTCAACAGATGTTGGCAAGTGATCCTTCCTAGCAGCTATTATTCTATAAGGTTTGTCTCAATCCCAATAGGTTTTAGTTTCATTTTCTAGATGCTTAAGTTAGAGGGGGCTTACAATAATAAATCATGTAATGAGGAGGCTTAGAACACTAGTATATGCAAATTTCATTATTTAATATTAAAAATCTATTAAAATGTTTATACCTTCTTCTCTCATTTGCTGGTGTAATTCCTCTTTGAGTATCCCCTTTCTCCTTTGCATCCAAAATAAACTCATTCCAATCCCTCATTGGAATAAAGGGAGGACACTCAAACTACAACAAGACTTCATACCACACAACGTTTGTAGATTATGTTCAATGCGTTATTTATGTTCATAAATCAACGTTGCGTACAAATCTACGGATAGTGCGTGGTACAAAGCCTTGCTCAAGCTTGAAAATGATAGTCAATCCATAGTCAAGGTCAAGGAACAAATGGAATAACCAAGAAAACACTATACATTAAATCATGTGATTGATAGCAGATTGGGGCTCACTTGAGCCATAAACATGAAGAATTATTCTAAAAAAAGATGTAAACCATATATATGTGCACTTGAGGCAAAGAGAAGTTACGTCATATCCATATTAAAATATTAGTTACAATATGAAAATACTAAACTAACTAATTCCTGAGTTCATCTTTGCATATGGTTGCAACAAAGATATGCGATTACAATACAAAGAAGGCATCGTAAAAATATAATTTCAGAATTTGCCCTAGCCTGACACATTTTTCACTCAAATCCTTCATCACGGATAAGTGGAGATGGGTAGATAGATGCAAATGAGTTATCATTGACCCAACTAAAGTATCTGTAGCCATTATTTCCCTGTGATGCCTAGTCTACATTAGTTCTTATATTATAATGAATAGTATTTACATTAGAAATATTAAATATATACACATTAGCAACCTTTTTTCTATTTGGGTAGCACCAAAATTATCATCCAGGGTTGTTCGGTGTCCGTGAAGTCTTCAACACACACTGCCCACCACCACATTGACAAGAGTCATCAAGCCTATATATCAATAATGCACCGCACCATCGTTACTACATTTATTATTTTTATATGATTATTTTTATATGAAATACACCAAGGAGTACCATCAGAAATATTAACCATTTACAATAATGAAAAGTAAACCTAAATCAAATAGCTCATTTTTTTATCAGCATGTGTAGTCTCTATGTATATGAAAAATGAAAGAAATATGAAGCTGAAATAAAACAGTGAATAAAATAGTATTCCACATAGACTAAATGAAATATACCATCAAAAGAAGGTGACAAAATCCTGTCACGAAGCATAGACATAGGAAATAAAAAAGGGACAAAAAACAAGAAATAAGAAAAATCATTACGACTATAGAAAAATCATTTATACTATAATCAAAAAAAGAAACACTCTTTGTCAACAATTTTCAAAATCATTAGGACTATAGAAAAATAATTAAGACTACAAAATCAAATTTTAGAAATGGACAGTTTTGATGCTTTTCCATTACAATAATTGAGCATTCATCATTTGGTATTGTGTATTCCATTTAAGTATGTCAACAATGTTCAAAATCCTGTCACCAAGCACAAACAAGAAATAAGAAAAATCATTAGGACTATAGAAAAATCAAGCTCTAGAAATGGACAGTTCTGATATTGTTGTGCCATTACAACAATTGAGCATTCATCATTTGGTACTTCTTGGTGTATTCCATTTAAGCTTACTAACAAAGACTTAGTAGTAAAAGGATTGTGTTCCATTACAAAAAGAGACTTAGTAGTAAAATCATGTACTTTGGTTTACTAGTTTAATATGGTTTAAGAATGGTTTGTTTCATGTTTGAATGTACCATTGAATGAAGCTTGGCTATATTAAGTACAATCTTAAGACTCGTGACTCTTCAAATTATCTTGTTTCCTTCAGACCTCCAAACATGTGTACTATGAGTAGCCCTCCAACAAATGGACTTGTGATGATTTTCACAATAGTACATGTGTTGGAGGAAAGCTCACAGTACTACTTAGGCAAATCTGAATGCTTAGGCATTTGCACCCGTAGAAAACTATGCCCCCATGTCCCATGGGATGTCATGCCTCCTTCAATGTTTATGTCATACACCCTGTGGTAGTCAGACTATGTGTCGTGCCTATGTAGAGAGTATTTATTACATAATTTTCAAAGATGATATAAAGATATTATATTTTATACTTAGCAAGATTTTAATATTAATATGCTTAGCAAGATCTTGCTAAGTATAAAATATAATCTTGATTATACATAATCTTGCTAAGTAAAAAAAAGACAAATTTCATTTCTCATTTCATTATTTCATTGTGAAAAAAAGAAGTGCAGCGCGCGTGCGAAGGAGATAAGTTCCTTCATTTTAATATTAATATAATTTTCATATTCATTTTGTCAAAATAAATTGATTTTGCATACGAATTGTATGGAAGGATGCATTGGAGGAGGCATGGCATCACATGGGAAATAGGGGCACAATTTTCTATGGGTGCAAATATGTTGCACCATAGCTGGTGCCGCTCTACAATAGGGCATAGATATCCATAAAAGCATGAAGGATAGAGGATTTTGTATGGTCAAGGGTTCCTCAGGCATACCTATGAGCCTAGGAGGATTTTTTGTGGTCAAGGGTTCCTCAAGAATTCCATTTAATGAGGCAATACCTAAATGTATCTTCATGATATCCCATCAACAAAAAGCTTCTCTTAACTAACTCCAAGTATTTTGTGACCTTACTTGGTATTTGAAAAAAATACATAGTGTATATTGGGACTAGCATGAGGGGGACTTTAATTTAAGCTATCCTTCTAGAAAGTGATAGACATTTTCCCTTCCAAGAGGCCAACATCCTTTGGATTCATTTTGTAACATTTCACCAAGCATCAATTGAGTTCAATTTTCTGATTAGAGGCATTCCCATATACTTACTTGGAAGAAAATCAGTATTAAAACCAAGTATCCTTTGAATCTCAAGCCTATCCACATTACCCTCCATAGGAAAATATATTTTTGACTTGGCGTCATTAACCCTATGCCCATCAACCACCTCAAATTTATTTAAGAGATTCCTTAAAGTTCTTTCTTGTTTGATTTTGGCAATACCAAAAAGGAGGGTATCATCTACAAATTGTAGATGTGAAATGTTGTTGATTCCACCTAAGACCTGGATGACTTCCAAGTAGTCTTCTTGAATATTCTTCAAATTTATACCAAGAACCTCCGTGACCAAGAGAAATAGAAAGGGTGAAAGTGGATCACCCTGATGTAGCCCCTTTTTAGTTGGGAAAAAGTTTTTAGGAACACCATTAATTAGAACAACATAATAAGTGGAAGAGATTCAACTATAAATCCACTTGCACCAAGATTTGTTGAAGCCAAATCTTCTCATGATCTCAATCAAAAAATCCCATGGGTTATGATGATACCATCAAGGATTTTTTTATCCTTTAAGAATCCGATCTTCTCTTTGTTTATTATGTCATTGAAACAAAATATGAGTCTGGTTGCCATTTCTTTTGCCATAATTTTGTATATTTAATTGCATAAAGCAATCAACCTGTACTGATCAAAAGAGGATGGAGATTGTATTTTTGGATCATGGAAAGATATGTAGCATTCCATTACTTAAACACAACCCTATGTTTCCTACATCCTATGTTTCCTACATCCTTACCATTATCAAAACCATTACCAACATGCTAAACTCCGATGGAATGTTTCCTTGGACCTTGTTGGATCTCAAGTCCAACAATTGTAGATTCTTAAGATGGCCTAATGTACTCAGAACTTCCCCAATAAAATTGTTATATTAGACATTAAGATAGAACAAGCCTGTAAGGTTTCCAATATCCTTAGGTATATTGCCAGTGATATTATTGCTTACCAAGCGAAGTCTAGATAGCCTAGGAGAGAGGTTTCCTATACCTCTTGACAAAGTCCCATTGAAATTGTTCCATGATAGATTAGTTAAATTTAGTTGCATTGGGTCAATTTTAATAATCAGTAGACTGTAGATTATTTATATATATATAGAAGGATATATATTGCTTCAAGATTTGATTCCCTAGGTAGATACTTTCCATGTTAGATGGGTCATATGGGGGTTATAGGTTAGATTGGAATAAAAAGGTTGTCTTTAAACCTTTTATAAGTTTTTAAGTATGGGAATTAGATGTTATGTTGTGAAGTGGATAAATTTTGTTGTTTACTTGACAACAATCTTTGGTTTATTTTGTTGACAGTAAGTTTAGACTGTTTAGGAATAGTTAAAAAAATAGTTATTTGGTGGTTGTCAAGTTATTTGGGGAGAATGGAGTCTATTTTGAGGGGGGATCCATGTGAGGAAGGGTGTGAAGAAAGGTGGTGTGAAAAACCATGAAGATGTAACAAGGTTATCATCAATAAAATCTATTTCTCTGCATTTTTGTATCTCACTATCCTGAAGGAACAATTAGCAAATCCATAACTCCAATGGTTGATGAAACATGATTGAGACTTGGTTAAGTAATATAAAAAACTCCTCCATTTTTTATTTTCATGTTTATGTATTTACCTTAGCATTTGGTTTGATCTCAAGGAAGAAAAATTGACTGGCGTGACTGTGATTGGCTTTTAGAGGGTACAATCAATAGTTTAAGGTTGTAATCCTTAATACAATATGGCTAAGGTCAGCCAGCCCCCTAAAGCATGGTACCAAAAATATGGCTAAGGTCCTAGATATCTTCCATAGACTTGTCCTTGTACACAACATGGGTGTAACACATATTTATGTCAAGGGATATTCTCTGATTATAATTGAAGCATGCAAGAAAAGAGTTTTCCAAAATTGGTGAATCCATTATGTTTAGCAACAATCTTGGATGCTCCTTCATAAATTTGATAACTTTACATTATCTCAAATACGTATAGAGAGGGAAATAGGTTATCCGATCTACTTGAAAATTGGGCATGTGATAGGGATAAAATGGTGTTTTCTAATGACATTAACCCATTATAAATTTACCTATAGCTAGAAGATATAGTACTCAAGGACTGAGGTTACAGTGGGAATTAAAGTACTTTGACTCTATCATGCTGTCAAGTCTCATGTTTAGGATTACATTTGTATCGTCACTTTATTTGAAACTAGTCACCTCATTATTTTCTAGTAGTTTTGATCTTATGAAAATACAAATCCTTAATTTTGGAAAGAATCTTGTAGATTGTTCACTATCATTGACAATTTTTTATAACACATTTTTTATTACAGGAGTAACCATTGGATCAAGGTGGTAGTAAATTGTTGCTTATATTAACATTGGTTACTATTATGTAACTGGTGTCCTATTTTGTGTGGTTCTCAATTGGGTGTTTCACCTCAGATTATTGGTGAGTGGCTATCCCTTGCTAAAAAATAATCAAACTTTTATTTTAAGGGTTTAAAATTGAGTAGTATGATTTTAGATTACTTTGCATTTAAAAAAATATATAGTCCAAATTTTACTGTGTCATTTTTGTTCTCTTAGATTCACAAAAAGTTACCTTGACTAACATATACATGGAGCTTAATTCACCCTTATGAATATAAATGGTTGTGGCTTCAAATGTTTGTGTTCATATGATAAATGGTAGGACTAAATCTTATTTTTGGATGAGAGTGAGGCTTAGTCTACTATTGTAAGAAATGTAGGTCAACTATGTTATATCACATGAAAAATTTATTATTTTTTATGTATTAAGTAATGTGTAATATTCTTGAAGATTTGAATTATGTTACATGATAGTCATTAATATCTCTTATTCTATTCTAACTTTTATATGAGCAGTGCCTTCCAGTAATTATTGATGTTTCTTGATGTGTTTAGGGATCATCTTGTCCTTAAATATTTTGTGTCAGTTACAAATTGTCCATAGCAACATAGTAATCATGTTAGATATAATAAATTTTAGTAGAGATAACATTATATCATTCATGTCAAATGATCATAATCCAAGCACCATACATCTATCAAAGGTTAACTATGAATAATAACTTGGTCATCCCTTTCAACTTCAACCCAAATCCTAAATCATTTCTATAAAGTGAGGTAATCACCCATTCACATATCCATCTTAATGGCTATTAGTAACTTAATAAAAGATAGATGACACAAATCATTATAATGCAAGAATCATAGCCTAAAAGTTCACTTAAATGGAATACACAATACCAAACTCATCATTTGGAGTTTGGTGAATAATAGCCTAAAGGTTCATCATTTGGAATCATAGCTTAAAAGTTCACTTAAATGAAATTCAACTCTATTGACATTTCATAGGGAAACCAAAACAAAAACTTGGTCTTATCACACCCAAAATTTAGAACTGTCCTCTTAGATAGGGTATTCACCAATTAATTTTGGCTACTATTTTAATCTTTCTCACCAAGTTTCCCAAAGGACCAATAGGGATAGTAAGGTAGTCTTGGTTCTAATAGTTTGGCAGTAAGTCTCCCAAATCAATCAGTTCTGAATCTCCTCCAAACTCTCAATATTCACCAATCTTCTCCAAAGGGTAGGAGGCCTAAATGGTTGATTTAGTGAAGGAGGTGCAACTTAAACATGGTCTCTGGCCAATATA
Organism: Chamaecyparis obtusa; assembly: GCA_027943335.1. Taxonomy (NCBI): domain Eukaryota; kingdom Viridiplantae; phylum Streptophyta; class Pinopsida; order Cupressales; family Cupressaceae; genus Chamaecyparis; species Chamaecyparis obtusa. The sequence goes on from BSBK01005187.1 coordinate 501,301, forward strand.
ACTATAGGAACATTTAGAGGAACTTGAAACAAGTCCAAACCTCCAATATTAGCCTCTAACTCAAAGCCCATCAAAAGTTATGGGATCTACAACTTCTGGTTATCCCACTCTACTAGTCACATAGAGATGCCCGGCTAGGTTTTTAGTGCTATCTCCTTGGAATCACCACCATTTGGTTAGAAGCTAACTGAAAAATAAAATAGACCCTCATATCTCTTGTTTTAACCTAGAATTAGAATTTTCCCATGGTTGAATCGAGAGATATGATTCAACAAAGTTGACAACCCTAGTTTATGTGCAAAAATGACTTGTTATTGACTATCACCTAATTTATCTTCAATTTCTCAACCAAATAACCTAGATTTGTTGCAACAATAAGCTAAGACATCTAAAAAACCTCCTATGAAGTTATTTTTGCCATACTAATCTGCACAAGTTCAGGAGAAATCAAACACCACTCAAAAAATGTTAAAAATCACAATTTTTTCCAAGAGAAATAAACTAAAAGAGCTCAAATCGTATATTTCGGGCACTAATGGTGATGCCCACAAAACTGATAATCTAGACTTCCTCTAAGTCTTCCAATGCCATTATCCACTGAATGTTCAAAGATACAGTCAAACAACCGCACTTACATTAATAAACATTATTTTCCCAATGGTTTTAATAAGCATTTGTAAGGTTAGGGTTAAGAGATGAAACTAGTGAAGATGATTGATCCAAGAAACCAGGGTTAAGCGCTGACGATTGAATTTCGGTGTCAACAAATGCCCTCCCCTCCTTCACCTCTCCTTTACGCGTGAATTAATTGCAAGGTTAGGGTTATAAAATGAAATCGTGTATGTTTTTTTAAGTTATATTCCCATGTTGGTCAGAATTACAACCACTTGTCATGGTCGTAATTTCGACCAACATGGGATTAGATTAAAAAAATTCAAAAATTTCCTTCTATAAACCGACCAAGGAAAATCATTTTAATGCTTGGTCGGAAATGTTGGTCTAAAAAGTGGGTCAAATGTACTAGTGTCTTCTCCAGTCCATAATTTTGCATCATGAGAACATCCAATCAACTCCATACCATCAAAAACATCTAATCATATCATGTATCAAATATCAATCAGTTAAATCATCTAATGTCAATCAAGTTATCTTATCATCCATTTGCTCATCTTGAGCGCATCAAATCTCCTAACTCTATATCGTGAGGAAGGAAAATCATTATTTTGTCTCTCTAGATCGTGACAGAAAAATATCAACCCACCAACTTATCCTATCAGATTGACATCAACATCAACCAAGTGATTATGACTAACATCAAACGATACAAAACCATCATCAACTTATCTAGAGCATCAACAACAACTTATCAATCAAATCTTTTCTCATCAATTTCTCTCATGATCGGGGCATTTCCAAATTTCTATATCGGGAAACAAATCAAAATTTCCCAATCTCAACCAAATCATCCAAAATCATTTTGATTTATTTCCTGAGGGGGCATACACTTGGATAATTAGATCAACAACAACATCATTGAATCAAGAGAATGACCATCAAATCAAAGCATAATCTTTTATCAAGAAATTTTTCACTAAATCAATCAAAAGGGGCATCAAACATCGAACCACATCAAATCACGTATCGCATTAGTAATCTAACATCAGATCATCCATCAAAGAAATCAATTAATCCTAGCATTAGAATTTGCATCTCATATCAAACATCAATATCGACCATCGAAGGAATCAAGACTTTTTATTAGTTGGATCAAAACATTCTTTGAATCGACACGCTTCACATGTCAACTCAAAGAGGGGCATTTGTAATCACCTAAAAATGGACAAAGACAATTAAGTAACAAATCAAAGAAAATCAAGGAAAATCAAGGACAAAATCAAGGCAATTGAATCAAATCAAACATTTAGCCAATCAAAATTAAAATCAAGCTTTAATTCAAGATGAATCAAAATTAAGAGCATTTTAATCAAGAGAAATTAAATCAATGTGCAATTAATTTTATTAATTGTATAGTTTGAAATTAAATCAAATTCAACCCATTCAAGGGGTACATGGCTAAACAAATGAATTTAAATCAATTAATAAATCCTAATTTCTCTCAACAACCCAAAAGGGGAGGAAATTCAATTAACCAATAGGATTTGAGAAAATGCATTCACATGGATCAAGCCAAATTCAATCTCAATCACTCAAAGTGAAAGAGCATCTTGTCCATTCATCTTGTCTTTTTGTCCCAAGCTTTGAGGACACAAGCTTTGCATTGTCTTTAAAGGGTGGAACCAAAAACTCACACTACTACATTTGGGGCCAAATTTCGACGGCCATTTGTCAGATTTGCAATGCCAATTTGTCAAAATTTTGACACATGAGTCCGTCGCCATTTTTGCGTAGAAGATTGTGATAGAAGACCTACTTGTCAGTTTACCGACACCTTCTCATGTCAGAAAGTTGCAAATGACAACAGCTTCAAAATGGCATTTCCTCTGGTTCATCCATCAGAATTTCGATAACAAGACCTATCAGAAATATACAATCTCTGTCGGAACTGACTGTCGAACCATATTAATTTTGACAGTATCACTGTTGGAATACCGACAGTTAGCATCATATTCTGATAGATCTACCTGTCGGTGATATGGCCTCACTGTCAAAAATTCTGTCGAAAATGTTCTCTTTACGACACTTAAACTGTCAGAATAGCAATAGTTATGCACTATTCTCCGATAGGTTTTCCTGTCGAATGTATAGCATTACTGTCGCACTAAATGTCAAATTTTTTTTTTTTTGACATTTTGTCTATCAAATGCATAGTGCTTATGTCAGAATTAATTATGAATTGTCGAAAAACTGACAGATAGGCACATTAAAGTTAACACAGCTCAAGAGACCATCATAGGTTGTCTCTTTCTTTGGTCTATATAATTGACAGAATGTTTTACCTTTCATTAGCTCATCAAATCCAGGGATTTGAAAGAATTTAATAGAATATTTTCATGACAACGTATATTATTTAAGTTGACGTTGCATGAATTTATCTACTTCGCGCACTTGTAGACTATGAGGATGGTGATAAAGAAGCATTGCCATGGGAGGAGATGCTTCTTTATCGCCGTCTTCATAGTATACAAGTGCGCGAAGTAGATAAATTCGTGCAATGTCAACTTAAATAATATACGTTGTCATGAAAATATTCTATTAAATTCTTTCAAATCCCTAGATTTGATGAGCTAATGAAAGGTAAAATATTTTGTCAATAATATAGACCGAAGAAAGAGACAACCTATGATGGTCTCTTAAGCTGTGTTATCTTTAGTCCTAGCTACTTGTCGATCATCAAGAATAATCACCACCTTGCATTTATGTACATTGCAGAAATTGATCATAGTCTCGCAAAAACATTTTACACTTGTACATCTCATTAATACTAGAGGCCTAAAGTAATTTTATATGATCACTAGCACATTTCATGCATGGATGAGAAAACACTATCCAAAGTTTCTAGATAACCATTTTTGAGAAGAGGAATGAGTGGAGGCCAAAGAAGGGATAATTGTGAAGGTTTTATAGATGTAGGTTACTAAATCATCATCTCTGCACTGGTACTCAATCTGGCCTCCACTCCATATATGTCTTCTCAGAATCTAAAAACTCTCCATCATTGATTCTCATCATTTTTTCAACATCTCCGTGGACTGAGACCTTAAATTATTGAGCTTCTCTTTGTTTTGAGAATAGTTTAACATTCTCTACTTAACAGGGCCAACCACATGAAGGTGGAAGCTCACCTAGCCCCTCCTAGGAGCCTCTTATGACCCTTTATGACATTTTAAGACCTCTAAGATGTATTCTTAGGGATTGTAAACGGTCGTAAAGGGTCATAAGGGGTCCTGGGACACAACAGTTGAGAAACATAAATGTAGGCATCATGGTCACAATTTTTTGGAGACACAATATAATTGAGTGGTTTTCTGAGACAATGCAAAGTAGTGGTTGCTTTACATCATCTGGGAATAGCACTTAATTATGTCGCATCTCCAAAAAATTGTGACCATGATGCCTACATTTATGTTTCTCAGCTGTTGTGATATGTACATCGCAGTCTGTCATTGTTGCAATAGCAGAGCCTATATTCCACAACAAAAAGGAAGACATCTTTTTAGCCTGGGTCTCAATCCTATCCCAATTGTCGAAGGATCCAAGGCCAGGCTCAAAAGATGTCTTCCCATTCTGTCTGCAACATTGTGTCCATCCATGATCTTATGAACATCATCATCTTTCCACTCTTCATTTGCCAAAATATATCACTTCTTCAAGCTTGCAGAGTAATCTTATTAATAAAAGAACTCTGGCCAACATTAGGGTACCCACAGATCAAAATAGTTGATGTTATTGGTGCTTGTGCTCAAGGATATCGATTCACTATTTTGAAACGGCCAAATCATTTTTATTTTGATTGTAGAGAAAAGGAGTGGGAGAAAATGAGTGGGTGAAAGCTGATCGAGAGTGAGAGAAGGCATTGCATTTTATTTGATCATAAATGCTCTCTGAAATGACCAATCATGTTTTCTATTTGATTCCTTTTGGTGTTTTTATTTCCCATATTTAGTAGATAAAAATCATGGCAACAACCACTTATCCATCTTTTTGATGTTCCAGGTATTTTACAAAGATATAGGTATGTGGATTTATCGTTCAATTGCTTGCAGTTATTGGTCAAATGCAAATATTTTGTCACGTTGCAAGGGCAAGATATCAGTTTGGTGTTTTTGGTTTATGTTAAAAGTTGATTTGGTAAAATCCTCAAAAAACACACTACATGTTCTAAAATGTAAAGAAGTTGAATGTTAAATGTAAGATATATATCTCATCCATAGTAATCAAAAGAAAGGACATGAAACTTATAAGGAGATTTACCAAACCAAAAATATAAGTGAATAGGAAACATGGATTGGTACCTTATGAATTGGTTTTTGAGGTGCACAATCTTCATCAATCTCCTTAGAACAAGACCCCTCCTCATGAAAAATGCATTTAACACAAAAAAAAAATCTACAAAACTGAACCAATGGCACGTTTAGAACAAAGAAATAGATTGATAATAATATGTTGAAAATTCTATTATGTTTAATACACGCAAAAGGACCAGTCCCAACAATTCTTAAACATACTTTATCTGATATGATAATAACATGCTAATTAAACTGATAAAGGTGTTATCTGCATTTAATCTGCCAATTACTAATTACACAAAAAACAAATTACAAAACTGAACCAATGGCATGTTCTTCGTGTAGTAGAAGGAAGATTTGGCTATGAAAAAAAAAAGTGAAACGACCTCATCATTTTTATTTCAATTGGATAGAGGAGTGAAAGCTGAGTGTGAGAGAAGGTATGTGATTTCTTCATCTTTCGAGCATCTGGCATCATATTCGACTGTAAATTTCAAATGCGTTGCATTTTATTTGATCACGAATGCTCTTTGAAATGACCGCATTCTACTGGTGTCATGCCCTAGCCCGTGCTTTATCTTCATTATTTGATATTATTGGTGCTTGTGCTCAAGGATATTGATTCACTACTTTCAAATGTTTGGATCATTTAGACAGTTACATTTCCTGATTGTTCCTCTAGTACACAACCGGGAAATGTAACTGTCTAATGATTATATGTAATGTTGAATGGATTAAATGCTTTATTCTTGGTAGAAGTGAATGGAAGGAATAGTGTGTATTAAATACAATCCAGTCACTTATTGAATGCTTTAGAGACTACTAGTTTGACTTTCCATGCACTACCAGTGACTGAGATTCATTAAAGGATACAAAACCCTTCATTTTGGGGTTATTGTGTGTGGATTCAAATGTAGGTTTGATTTGGTTAATGTTTAGAAGAGATCAATAAAGTATTTAAAGAAAATCTTACATGTTTGGAGAGGTTTGAGAGGCACTTATCATGATTGTACCCTCACAAACATCGGCATAGACTGGTTTTACTAAGTTTCCTTTCTCTATTTTGAGGTTTCCTTTCTCTGCCGCAGGGGTACAGTCAGAGGGTTCATTGACAAAATGATCCTTCGAATGGTTACTATGAATATGAAAGATTTGATATAGCATATTTCTCATTTTAATTGAAGTTTGGAATAGCTTGTGCAAGGGTGAAAGTAGTTTTGATCATTTTGGTCGTGACTGTTCCTCTACACAGTCAGGAAATGTAACTGTCTAATGATTATATGTAATGTTGAATGGATTAAATGCTTTATTCTTGGTAGAAGTGAATGGAAGGAATAGTGTTGGTGTTAGGTTTCATTTATTATTAAATTCAATGGTTTCCAAGATGTGTTGAGGAGTTTGCTCCTTGTTTAATGTTAACTGTTCCTGCACAATCCACTCATACAATAGTGAAATGCTATGTGGAAGGGATGGTTGATAGTGTTCCTTGAGGGAAGGGGGATTTTGAAAGACTTGTTATCATTGTATTGTGTATTTCCAATATGTTTGGTTGCAAGGCAGATCGGGATAATGAAGGATCACTCACCGATTGCATGATAACCCAGTTTTGAAGGGTCACTAGTTGAGGGGATAGTCAAGGTCCCGATGATTGGGCCATTGGAGGATGCTATTTCTTTTTATTAATTGCTATTCAAATTAGATGCATGGATTTATTGTGAACTAGTAGCTGCTATGTATCCTACAACTACATCCGTAAATCTACATATACTTCTCTACGATTGTAAGCCACTTACAGATCAAAATAGAGAAACTAAATCAAAATCATTCTTTGTCCTATTTCCTTTTAAAAAAGTCTCAACTATCAATGATACAATATACATTTGATGCCCTAAGCTATCAAATATACAAATGGCACCTACCTAGAAGCTCACCAGGAGAATGAAGGATCACTCACTGATTGCATGATAACCCAGTTTTGAAGGGTCATTGGTTGAGGGGACAGTCAAGGTCCAGATGATTGGGCCATTGGAGGACCCTAGTTCTTTGTATTATGCTATTCAAATTGGATTCATGGATTTATTGTGAATTATCGGCTGCTATGTATCCTGCAACTGCATCCGTAAATCTGCATATACTTCTCTAGGGTTGTAAGCCACTTAGGGATCAAAATAGAGAAACTAAATAAAAATTGTTCTTTGTCCTATTTTATTTTAACAAAGTATCAACTATCAATGATACAATACATTTGATGCCCTAAGCTATCAATACAAATGGCACCTAGCTAGAAGCTCATGAGCTATCCATTTGATAACCACAGTCAACATTTCAAAAAAATGGATATCCTTGAGCACAAGCACCAATAACATCAAATAATGGAGTTAAAGCATGGGCTAGGGCACAACACTAGTAGAATGTGGTCATTTTAGTGACAACAATTTACAATGCCATCCTTTGGCACGTATTAAACATAATAGAATTTTCATCATATTATTATCATTCTATTTCTTTGTTGTAAACATGCCATTGGTTCAGTTTTGTAACTTCACTATTGTATGAGTGGATTGTGCCGGAATAGTTAACATTAAACAAGAAGCAAACTCCTCAACACATCTTGGAAACCATTTAATTCAATAATAAATAAAACCTAACACCAACACTATTCCTTCCATAGTTGCAGGATACATAGTAGTCGATAATTCACAAGAAATCCATGCATCAAATTTTTATAAGGATATCCTACTAATCAATAGGAATTTTCTTGAGATGACCAATGGTTATGCATTTTGATGGTAGTGTGCTAGTTCAAAAGGATAATATAAATCTAAAACAATTTTTTCTAATTTTCTCAAACTATAAATGTGGTTAAAGGGAAAATATTATGTGGAAAACCCACAAACCAAGCTAGCAAATGATTGTACATCAAATTATTCCTATATTCATTCAAGTATTGCTATGCTTCAACTACCTAACCTTTGAGCTTCATCTAGAGGAATGTGTAGCTTTAAGATAGAGTTACTTCTTGGGCCTTACAATAGGGTGGAATATGATCAAGATTTGTTTAGGCTGTATCTTTGTTAGTCCCATTGTTAGGTTCTTATAGTTCATGGTTTGAATCTATTATGGTTGTGTAAGGGATTTGTAGATGCTTTTTCTAACATAATTATTAGACACCATGATTGGAACAACTGGTTGTTGGCTATTATGCACATGAATCATATCTATCAATGGTTCTTTGTGTTCAAGAATTCGTTGATCAATCTTTGAGATTTATTGTCCCAGCTTTAAAAGAGTGATAAAAGATATAGTGAGTGCTATCTTTTCCAAGTGTTTTGTGGGTGCCATTATCTTCTAGGGGAAATTGGTGGAACCAAATTATGTTCTTTGCCTCTAGTAAATATTGCAGACACAACCATCTTCTTGGTGAAGGGTTTCTTCCATCCCCATGAGGCACTATTGCATGGTTTCCATTCCCTTGTAGTATACTGAACCTAATTTAATACAAGTGTGCACTATTTTGGGTTCCATAATTTATGGCCCCTACACTATGGTTGTTAGCCTAATTAAGAGAGGCCTACCTTTGCATATAATAAGAGGCCAACATGAAACAAACATCCAGAGGTTAGGGGGTTGTTCCCTGTCCATAATTTATTATTTAAGTACTAAGTGATGATGGGTATATCGTGTAATTCATACCTAGTGTGTCTCTTTCTTTCTCTCCACATTTCAAATTAGGAGTATAAAATACTAATGAAATCAACTATAGGTCAAATCTAATCAAAATTGCAATATAAAGATTAAAATAGATCTTGAAGAAATATGGGAACCATTTTTGACAGATATTTTACAAATGAAGACAATACTCCAAAGAAGAAATGCTTCAATGTGGAACAATTGAAGGACAATATTTTAATTTTATATGCACATCTACAATGTTTTTGATATATTTCTGAGATAAAAAAACCATAGAAAGAATAGCATATAGAAGAAAGTAAAGAATAATGATCATACTTTGAGATATTGTGGAGAATTAAAGGAAAGAATGCTTGGTGGGGTTATCATGCAATCACTGAGTGATCCTTCATTCCCCTCTTCCAGTGACCCTTCAAAACCGGGTTATCATGCAATCAATGAGTGATCCTTCATTCTCCTGGTTTGCTCTACAACCAAACATATTGGAAATACACAATACAATGATAAAAAGTCTTTCACAATCCCCCTTCCCTCAAGGAACACTATCAACCATCCCTTCCACATAGCATTTCACTGTTGTATGAGTGGATTGTGTAGGAACAGTTAACATTAAACAAGGAGCAAATTCCTCAACACATCTTTGTTGTAAACATGCCATTGGTTCAGTTTTGTAAATTTGTTTTTTGTGTTAAATGCATTTAAATGGAACATTAAGCATAGTAATAATATGCTTAGTCTATTAGTAATTGTAGATTAAATTCCCATAACACCTTTATCAGTTTAGCATGTTATTATAAGATACTAAAGAAGACTTGCTATTTGTCAGAGAAATCTTCACTGTCCCCCACAATGAAGACAATGAAGATTGACCTCTTGCCCCATAACAAAGAACATTGTAATAAGAATAAGATAGTGCTAAGAAACATTTTCACAAATATGAAATGTGAGGAAAAGTAATAACATTAACAATGCCAAGATTCACAACATTAAATTTCACCTGCGGATGAGTTTCTGTAGTGGGTTGCCCAGCATCAAAAATATGTTGAGTTGCATTTGAGTTGTAACTAAGAGTATCATGTAGAACAGACCCTAAACTTTGAAAGCATTCTCCAGCCTGGCAATTCAAAATTCAATCTAGGCAAGCATCAGTAAGTGAAATAAATTATAGACATCAACATCAACATCATCATAATCATTAGATATAAATTATAGACATCAACATCAACATAATCATAATCATTTGGAGGGTATTCATTTTGGTCCTTGGATAGTACTATGTTTCTTGAAAGTTCTTGTGATGCTTCTAAACTTTAAAGACATATTTTATGGCTTAATGATAATATAGATTAGTGTTTTCTTTTCTAATGGAATGTTGTTGATCATTCATGGTCTTGAAGAAACTTTTGATTGTTTTGATTCTCGAGTCTTGACATTGTTTCTCAATGTGATATAGACTAACCACAAGATGGTTCAGTTGGTCCTCTCTTTCTATTTAATTATGTCTTTTTCATGGTGTAAGTGTCAATATGTTATAATCCAACCAGCATGGCATACCCCCACTTTTGACAAACCTCACAGCATGCAAATCATAGCCAAAGACTTGGGTGATTAGCATACACAAATAATGATTACCCTTAGGAAACAATGATCATTAATATTCATTAATGGCGGGCGGTGATTCCTTGGTAATAAAGGCATTGCCAGCATTCATCATCTTAACCAAGTCATGGGTGGTGATCCTTGAAATAGCACAATTAGTAAAAGGAAATAACAACATAAGTCATGGGTGGTGATCCTTGAGTTTGGAGCGAGGAAGAAGGAAAATTGGAAAACAAAATATGGAATAATCAAGTTGGAATTGGAGAAGAATTCATAAATAAACTTGAATTAGAAAAAAACCAAGTTATCTAGTTCTTTGTTTGAGGCTAGGTTCCGATTCTACTTTTGTTCTCCTCTGGGTTCGACTTGGGTTCCTTTGATAGGAACTTGGGTGCCTAGGCCAATCTTGGGTGCACCTGCAGTATTATAAATATGATACACGAGGTATTTTATTCATAATTTTATAGGCTAACTCATTATTATGGTAACATGGGAATGACCACACTCCATTCCTTATAATGGTACCCGACATGGACTGTGGTTCAAATGAAGTTGAACCAAATGTTGACCATGATGGCTATGATCATGATGAAGATAAATATGAATATTAAATCTAAAATATGGCTTGTAATTTGAATTTTCATTGTGAATGAGGAAACTATAGATTCAAGTTGACTCATTCTATGTTGTAGTATATTTGTTCCCTAGATCTACCATATTATATATGTGTAGCCTGTAAGGGACATCTTCTCCTCATCCATGTATCATAGCTCGGTGAGAGTTCTTAGGAGAAAGACAAGCTGTCAGTGGGAGATGGAGAAACCAATATCAGAACACCACTTGAAGCCTTGCAATGTTGAGAGTGGGATAAAAGCTACACTTGAGACCCTATACAAGGAACAAACTTATTGAGCTTCACTTTGTTTCAAGAATAGTTTTATATTCTATACTAAACAGGGCCAACCACGTGAAGGTGGAAGCTCATTTAGCCCCACCCCCCCCACCCTCTAACATCACTCTAAATTCCCCGTTAACATCTAACATTCATTCATTATTTCGTCCATTAATAAAATTCATCTAACATCTAAAGTTCATCTAACATTCATCTAAAGTTCATCTAATAAAATTCATCTAACATTCTAAAGTTCATCTAACATCTAACATTCATTCACATATTAATAAAATGTGACATTCATTAATTATCACACGATAACATTCATTAACACATTATAAAATTTATGAACATTCACTACCACATAATTAAATTCATTGGCATATAAAAATTAGTCATTATCAATTAAAGTGCATAGATGACAATCATTTCTTTTTTTTCTTTTGATTTCTAATTTTTAAGATGTAATTGTTAAGATGAGTATCGATATCATCATCAGGATCATCTACCCTCTCATTAGATCTCAATGCACGCCTAGTTCTTTGTTGATGCAAAGGGGGGTCATCTGTAATAACATATAAAAGGGTTAAATTAAAAACATTTTAAACATTTTAAAGTATTTTAGTACTTTACAGGCCATAATCGTATAGCTCTTTACCTGATCTAGTCACATCATCAACATCGAGGTCAGCTTGTCTAGCCTCCGCCTCAACCTCAACATGCTCATTAACAACAGCCTCTACACTCTCTACAGCTGCAATACAAATTGTTACATTAATCCAAACACCAATTGCAATTAAATTTGTATTACTACACCAATCAATTTAAGATGTTTACTTGTATTATTGTGATGCACATCCTCATTGTCATCAACACCCACAGGTTGTGTACGACAAGAATCAGTAGGTTGCATTTCAATTTCATACGCATTCATGTTATCATTGTTTTCTTACTTAAAACAAATTTACTCACTTTATGTTGGAACTTAACATCAAATAAACTAATTGGTAAATAATTAAATTTGAAATATCATCTATTTAGCTTACTTACCCCGACGGATCCATCAGTAGAACCTTGTGCACTTCTTATTCTTTCTGCCACGACTTTATAGCCTTGTTGGAAGCTAATTTTCTTGTCCTCTTTTGTGAGACTTATATTGAACTCCACGCCCTGCTGTAATACCCCAAAAATGGGCTATAAGTTCATTAACCTCCTACATCGACAAATCGAACAAAATTGACATCGAAGTCCTAACCTAAGGCACATCTAAACATCATCAAATCTAATTGATTATCTTAAATTCTGCATCAGGGAATATTCTTAGCAATATTCCTAATCATCATAATTATCTTTAATTTTATAATTATTTGGCAATAAATCACATTTATTCTAAAGTTTGATTAATTGAATATTTTCATATTTAATTAATTAGATTTAATATTTGCCACTTAATTGTGTAATTAAATTTAATTATATCTATTATTAATTGTATTATTTAATTTTGACAATAAATCTAATATCATATGAATAATTGATTAAATTCTTATTTAATTAATTAAAGTAAATTGTCATTATTTAATAATATAGTTTTTAATAAAAGTTTGATTAAATAATTGATTAACCCATAAATCAATTATTTTATTTTTAAAAGCAGTTAAGTTGGAAATAAATCACTTTATTATTAAATTAATTCATAAATAAAACATGCACAATCATAAAAGCAAACAACTATCAATTATCAATTAAAGCTAAACTCTATTTTGAGTTAAAGCTTAGTTTTTGCATGTTTTTGTGAGTTAATTATCCTTTATTTAAAAATAACTCAAAAATCAACCTGAGTTATTTGAGTGATTTATGGCTTTTTCCCATGCACCTCCAAAGTCCTGGATTTCTATAAAACCAAGGCTCAGCTCTTCATAATTCATCTCTCAATCATCTCTCAAATTTGCATCCAAGCATTTCATATTTTTGCACAATTACGCTAGAGAATTGGAATTGAAGAATCAAAGCTCTTGCGAATCGACATCTTTGTGAGATCAATCTTATTTTTTTTGCATTCATATTGCATATCATTATTAGATTAGCATTGCATATCAATTTCATATTAGCATAGATTCATATCAGTTTTTATCATTCTTATTGCATAGAAAATATCAAAAATATAGATTAATTGCATTCAATCTCATATCTAGATCAATTGCATTCAAATCCTTCATTTAGGTGTCGTCTAGGTCACTGATCTCGATAAACAATCTAAGAACATCAATCTCGCACTTATTAGAAGGCAGTAAATCACTTGGTTAGATAGTTTTCAATTTTGCACAATTTTGATTATCACTAACCTCTAATGTTTTACTGAAGTGTTATGTCTACAGATCAGGTACAATTTTCACACACACATTTTTGGCACCCATCGTGGGGCAACCCACCTTTGCATGCTAGTTTTGATTTTTTTGGGGAGCTAAAACCTTAAAGTTTCAAAAATTTAATTTTATCTCCCAAACGGCTTGGAGTTTTGGTCTAAATTTTTTTTTTCAAGTTCGTGACATATCGGGGAAGCTTCAATAAAAAATGCAGAATTTTTTAAATTTTTTTGAATTTTTAATAATTTTTTTGAATTTTTAATAATTTTTTTTTGATTTTTCATAAAAAATAAATTTTTGGCGCAAATCAGAATATTTTTTGGAAATTTTTACATTTTCGGAAAGCTCTTCAAATTCTACAGGGGGTCTATTATTTGTGTTTTAAAATTAGATGCAATTTAATAGCTCAAATAGTCAATTTGCAAAAATTGGTCTATTTTGATAAAACGGGTCTCTAGGGCACAAATGAAGAGATTTTTCTAAAAATTTTGCATTTTTGGAAAGCTCTCTATTTTTTTAGCAGGGATCTCTATTCTGAATTTCTATTTTTGTGGCCAAAATCATATCAAAAAAATTAGATCTTGTTGACTAGGTCAAATGCAGTGCAAAAAAATTAAAATTTTGTGATGGGTATGCACTTATTTTTCATATGATTCAATGCATGATATGAGTTGTCATTTGGATTAATTTTTGGTTATTATTGCTCCTAACAATTGATTTTTAGATCTAACCCTAAGGTTTTCATAAGTTGAATATACCTTGCATATCTTGTTTGCTTGTTGGCTTGTTGGAGAGTTCGTAGCTTGCTTGCATAGTAAAGCTCAACAAAAATTGCTAAAAATTAGGTAAAATCTACTAAGCGCATTGCAAGGATCCCAATTATTCTCCTTCATCTAATAAAATTTCAATTTGGGACTTAAAATAAATCTCTTATGTGTCAAGCTTGTGTGCATCTTTTCATGCTTTTGATCTATTTCTACACACTTGCATAATTTGATACTAGGTTGTGATCCCTTAAGGATTCATTAAGTAGTCTTAGAATACGTGTGATTGATCTTGATTGCTATCTTAGGTTATTGGACTCGCTAATCCGCCGGCCCCTCATTTCTGCCCCGTGGTTGCAATCTCAGCGCCATAAAGGGGAGGGGTCAACAGGACAGAAGCGTTAAGTGTTCCACTTGGCAACCCTTTTGTGCTTTTAGGAACTCACTTGTTTTCTAAGTTGGGGACTCCTTTTCAGCTTGTGTGAGGTGTTAAGTGTTCCACCTTGTGGACTCATCTCATATTCTCTTTAAGCATTAAGTGTTCCTTTTTCTACTTTTTGGGTACTTTTGGTAGATTTGCTTTCAGGAATATATCTGTGTTCACATAGTAATTAGGCCCTATGAACACTATTCGTGATTCTTGAGAGATTGGATTCCTAGCGAAATCTTTCTTGATGACAAAATCCTTGTAGGTAGGGAGGATACTTAGTGCATTTCACATTCAACTTGGTTAGTGTGTCTTCTTTTATTGATCGATACATTCTCTCCCAGGAGAGGTTGATAGATCATGTGGGGTTGACATCATGAGCTTTGGTGAATCAAAATTGGTTAGTGTGCCTTTTCTTATTGATTGATATATTCTCTCCCTGGAGAGGTTGATAGATCATGTGGAGTTGGCATCATAGACCTTGGTGAAGCAAAACTTTGTCTTAGCGTGTCGGATTAATCTGCTTGCTTTGTTTGGGTTAAAAGTGAAAAGGTGTCAAAAACCTTGGATCTGGAGCCAAGTCCCTTTGTGGTATAAATCTGTGAGTCACCTTTAGAGAGGGTTAACCATAGCGGACAATCCCTTCACAGGGCAAATTGCGTTGACGGAACCTCAAGTGGTAATAGCCATTTTCGCCATGGTAGTGATAGCCACTATATAAATGTCCTTGTGGAAGAAATCTCCACGGGTATGGTTCATTGTTGGGTTGTCAGATCTCCCTAGCAGCTCTTGAAGATTAAGTTCTCAGATTGTGTCAAAACCCTGGTGCACCGGGATTGGAGTTCACCCCTTTGAATCATAAAAGTTGCAGAGTCAAACCATTACTAAAAACCCTAGAGAGGCCAATTTTTCACTTTCAGGTATATGTGTGTTATTGCAAAACTTTTCAGAACATACATGATTAGTACTCTCAGGGATTAGCACAATTTGGTCACTTGATTGTTCATGCGCAAGGTTGCTTTTGCCCTTGTTCATTATTTTTAGACGTGCTTGGAATCACTTGCTAGCTGTTCTGCATGCTTGTTTATCTACTTGGCTATTAAAAATGATCAAATCTGGTATAACCTTCAAAATCTGGACAGTACAATTTGCAAACAATCCAAAACTAAAGACCTTAAATTTTGTAAAAATTGATGTAAAATCTTTCTGGAGTCAAAAGTCATTTCAAGAAGTCAAAAGTCATATGAGTTTTGTCAAGTGTCATTTTAGTATTGCCCATCTGTCGTACGATTGAGAACCCAGTGTCGTACGAGTTTTCAAACCAACAAATTCAAGAAAGTCAAAACCCTGTTAGCAACTGTCGTATGAGTTTTGTCAACTATCGTTTCATTGCTACCCAACTGTCATACGAGTTTAGCAACTATCATTTCATAGACTACCCAATGTCGTACGAGTTTGTAGAGTGTCGTTTGGAAAAATTTGAGAGAATTGTCAGAAATTGTCAAATTGCAAGATATCCAATGTTTCCAGCCTAGTTCCAGAATCTGTCAAAAATATCATTGTGTCAAGAACAAATTAGTAGCTATTGAAAATCAGTACACATGTCTCAAAGAATCAGTACACATGAGGAAAAAATTATGATCGCCGCTATGATGAAGCAGCTGCAAGCTATGCAAGTCCAGCTTGACAAACTTGAGAAAGAAAAGGAACCTCTATACTCTTTTCCATTTGATAAAGACTTGTACATGTCACCATGCCCCTGAAAAAAATTTGAGCAATATGATACCTCTTCCACGGAGAGTGACACATATAGCTTTGGAGACTATGATGACTATGACGACAGACAATGTAATGATACCTATGACACCTCTGTTCCTAAAAGTCCTCCTCATCGTTCATTCCTGCTTACTAAAAATGGGCCGTCACATTAGATAGATCGTGATGGTGATCCATATAATTTTGATTTTGAAAGAGATTTTGATGGCTTTTGTGGACAATACCTTGATGATGATCCATCTACTATTGCTGAGGACTATAAAATGCATCGTGCTAGTTTGAAACGTCAATACTACAAGGATCTCTCCTCTAAGGACTCTCAGGTTGAAAATAAAGATTACACTCTCAAGAAAGATCATGTTAATGTTGGACCTTTATCTTGTGATGGTTCCCTTCCATCCCCTACTTCCTCCAATACTCCTACATCTCCTAAAGTTGCCAAGTCTTCCAAATCTTTCACAAATTCTTTATCCAACAAAGATCCTAATGCTTTTCACATGTTCCCTATAGTTATCCTCAAGGGCCATCTCTTAAAGATACTCAAGCTAACCTTCACTTGGCTACTAATACTTTCAATAATGCTAAACCTAAAGAGCCTAAACCTTCATATGCTATAATGCCTACTTCAGCTGGTCCTTCACCATCTCTACAATAGTCTTCCATACAATCCCAACATGTTTTCTTGTCCTTAAAAGTGGCTCCATGTCAAGAGGACTCTAAAAATGATGAAGAAAAGAACATAAAAAAAGATCAAGATTAAGAACCCTCCATTTCATCCAATCCTTTTCATGATGTCTTTTATCTGCTTCATGATTCTTTTGATCCTACAGACCCTTTTTCATGCATTCCACCATGTCTTAAGTCTTCTCTGAAGCAAGATCAAGCTACTACCCACACCGTTGAGCTTATTGATAATGAAAATAACCTTACCATGCTTGCACTTTCCAAAGATGATACTTCCATTAAGGTTATTAAAAATGGTGTTGTTACTTCTGATGTTAAGCCTATTCAAGAGACAAATTCTGCACTTGTGCTATCCAAAGATCCTTGTCAAGATCAAAGTCTTCTATCTTCTTGTTGTACCATTCCATGTTCACTTCCGCTTTCTGCTCTTCCTAAGTCTTTGCAAGCTTCGAACGATCCTATCAAAGAAAATGCTCTTATTCAAGATGTCCAGGATCCTATTGAAAATTCTAATGCTCACTCTAAAGATGCTGATATCCTTGGTTGTCATATAGATGTTGATGAACTTATTGATTATCCTTTTGCGTCTTCCACTTCCATCCTTGGATCTCTTCCACCACTACAAAGATCTTCATGCCTTCCTTCCATCTTGGGTCCTTATGTCCCTTCACTTTCCCCTCCTAACTCTCCTAATTTGACATCCATCTTGGGTCCTTACATACCTCCATCTCCCATCTTTCCTCAAGATCAACATAGATGCATACCCTTGAATCCTTTTCATCCACCCACCCATCTAAACCAGTCATATCCTCCCTCTTCCACAAATCCCAAGTCTTTTGGAAGTAACTTGAATGTTTAATACAAGAAAAAGAAGCAATACAAGAATCCATCAAAAAGAGAAGATCACCATGTCTCCTCTAAATGACATGGAGGCATAAAGTCAAAAGAGATATCTAAAAAAAAAACTACAAAACAAGTATGGGTTCCAAAATCCATCATTGAAGATATTATCTCTAAATCATCAAAAGAAAATAAAAAGCCTACGACTATATGGATTCCAAAGTCTCTCTTAAAAGAGTCTGCTATTGAACAAAAAGTGAAATTGACATTCAAGCTTCCAAAGGCTTCCACTACATCTCCTTCCAAAAATATTCTTCCATTTCATGCGCCCAAACCTCAACCTCTGCTATCCATTCACCATATTTCTTCACGTTTCCTCTACCCTCTCGCCACCCTTCAAGGTGTGTGTTTACGTTGATCTTGCCTTCCTTTCCATCTACCCTTTCACAATCCTTCCATTCATTAACCTTCTACCTTCTATCCTTTTTCCTCATTTGCCTATTCCTCCTATCTTCCAACCTCACTCACTTTACATAAAACCCTATCCTCCATTTTTCTCTTCCATGTTCCTTTCCCTATCATCATCTTTGAGCATATCATTTTGAATCCCTGGCATATCATGGTTTATCCTTTCAGGGAGCATTATCTAAAAAGCTTGCCTTCTTCCAAAAATAAATAAATAAATAAATAAAAATAAAAAAAATTAAAAATGTGCCTTGGTGAAAACTTGGAAACAAGCACCTTGGTAGCAAAAGTAAAGAGAAATAAATTCATCCTATGGTGAAAACCACTCCCTTGTGGCACTTTGGATAAGTACCGTGATGAAAACCTGGCAATCAGGCATCATGCGTAGTTCTTCTACATATTTCATCCATTCCATCTTCTCTCTTTGATCTTGACAATGTTGATCTATACATGAACATTTGGCTATCTTTTGAGCTATCTTACGATGATTTTGCTTTCATTCCTTCCATGTTTAGCCTTCATATCCATCTTCCTCCATTCATTTTCACCTGTCGCTATCATTTTCCCTTTGGTCTTGATCTAAAAAAAAAAGAAAAAAGAGTAAAACATGGTGCTCTGGCATTACGCTTTTGTGACTTATCCTATGCTGGTCTTTTATTGCTTGTCCAAATGCACTTTACATGCCAAATTTTCCCTAGCTTGAGTATTCTTGAGGAGTTTTCCCTTGAGGATTTCTTCCCTTCATTAGCTTTCATTCTCTTGTCTTCCATCTCTTCCACCAGCCTGCCAATCCCTCTTGTTCTCCACCTTGCTAGACATTGGGATTGCATAATATGATCTTGCTTGGGAGTTTGCAAATGAAAAAAGATGCTATCAAGTATCCCAAGTATCAGAACAAGTATCAGAATTAGTATCAGCACAAGTATCAGAAAAAGCATCTCATGATTAATCTAGCTCTATGGGCCTACAAAACAAGTATCAGAACACCTACAGGGGCTACACCATTCACTTTAGTTTATGGATCTGAAGCAGTACTACCTATTGAGGTTGAAATCCCATCACTCAGAATCAGAATGCATGGACTTGTCACAGACGATGACTACAGAGTGTCTAGGTTACAAGAACTGGAACTACTAGATGAGCGCAGACAAGCAGTGTATGATCATCTCAGAGTGTATTAGAAAAGAATGTCTAGAGGCTACAACAAGAAAGTCAGACATAGAGAATTTCAGGTTGGTGATCTAGTGTTGAGAGAAAATCCTAAAAATCAATCACATCGAGAACGTAAGGGGAAGTTTGAACACAACTGGCTGGGTCCCTTTGTTATCACAGCTACTTTTGGCGCTGGTGCCTATCAACTCTTAATGACTGAAGGAGAACAGCTCCGAGAACCAATCAACATTCTCCATTTGAAGAAATTCTATGCCTAAGGCATTCAGTGCTTGGTAAATGTCCTAAAAAAATCTTAAAAATCAGAAAAAGTCCTGAAAAAATGAACATCTTCGTGAAAACCTAGCAATAGGCGCCTTGATGATTCACAAAAAAATAAAAATATCAAAAGTACAAAAAAAATTGAAAAAATGAAAAGCACAAAAAAAATAGAAAAAAGAAAAAGTGCCTTGGTGAAAACCTGGAAACAGGCGCCTTGGTAGCAAAAATAGAATCTCAGCCAAGATGGTGAAAACCCAGCAAACGGGTGCCACTTGTTTCAAAATGCTCCATCTATCAGTGCAATCTTGGTCTTTCCTAGCTTTCAGTCTTGCTTTAGTTTGTACATATCTCCCGGTTTATTTTTGCATTCTGGTTTTCAGTAAGTCAATTTGTACACCAATCAGCTCAAGCGTCTGTATCTTATCAATGTTCAAACTTGGGGGCAATCAATGTCATATCCTATGGCCTCCAATGTATCTTAGATGTATCCTATCCAGTCAGAGTCCTTTGAAGCTTCAAGTTGAGTCAGTCAGTCAGTCTCGTCTCCAGAAAGGATTTTGCATCTACAACAATCAAATATCAAAACTCAACTGAAATCAATCTATGCTTTACATGCTTTTATCTCCTTGTATGCTTGCTGATTCGCATTGAGATTTTTGCATATTGTGTCCCTTCGAGCTCTTCAATGATGTCCTTCACAGGATTTAGAGAGTGATGACTGGGGGCATAATTTTTTCTTGGTTTTCTGCTTGTATGTGAAATCTAATAACTTTGGAAATTCTGGATTGAAATGGTGTCTGACTGTAAGAGCCTCTATCTCGAATTGGATGGCCATGTGTACCTCGACCATTGATACCCAAAAAATTCAAGGAAATTTGATCTAACTATTGTCTTTTTGAGTGAGTTCTTTCTCCTATTGTGAAACACAATCTTGCCTAAGGATGTGAACGATAAAGGGTCACTACAGGTAATTCACATTGGATTTAGAATGATCTCTTGATTGTTTGATGTGTTTGAATGCAAGGCATACTCAGGTCATCATGACATTTATATTTTGATGCTTGTACAAATTGCTATATCAAAATGGACATGATATTTAGGTCATCCTGGAGTTTGTGCCTTGGTGCTTATATCTAATCCAATATTCTGAAAACAAATCAATATTCATATGTCCATGGTTGTTTGAGCAGTGGGTGTTGTATTGATTCTTGCGCATACAAATTGATATTCATATGTCTATGGTTTCATGGCTAGTGGGCATTGTATTGATTTATCCGGTTACCTAAAAGTTCAATGATGATAACAAATCGACATATGATCAGTGACTAGGTCCTAGGTCTTAGGTTGCATTTCATTTTGCATGTCTCTTTGCATTTTTCATGTTTACATGATCTCACAATGACTAAACGAACTTCAATGCTTAAACAATTCTTCAATCACCTCTTCCAATCTAACAAGAGCTGAATCCCACATGAAGGTTCCTCCAATGAAATAGCAAGTAGAATCCTTTTTCGGGATCAAAATTCAAATCTGAGATCATTCATATTATTAATTGCTTGCATAATCAACCTTCAATCATCACAGAAATTTAGTATTCAACTTAATTGATTATCTTACATCAAACTATCAAAATTTCAACTTGGTCAACCATGGTCAACTCATGGTCAAACCTAGTCAAACTTGGTCTTTTGGGACCTTCCAACGATGCAGAATGTGTTCTTGAATGTGTTTCACCACACTTCTCAAATCAATTAACATGCTTCTAAACTATAACGCTGACTTTTCTTGTTAGATTTCAATTTTAATCTCGAAGGGGGCATGGTATTGCACATCATTCAAAGTCTGTCAATCAAATCTATCAATATCTTTCATCAATAATCAAGACAAATAATCACGTCTAGTTACTGATTCATCAAAAAAAAAGACCTCATCGCTCGGGGCAAATCTATCATCACTTGGGGCATATCAGATTCATCGATCCATATCAATCTGGTATTCTCTTAATCTTGTAATTTGTATCAGTTTTTGCAACCATCAGATCATAGTGTTCTTTCCTTGGTTCTTCGGAAACTGAAGGATTCGAATGTGATACTTGCTAGTTCTGCTAAGACAATCGAGTCTAGAACGGGTCACTCACTTCTTTGCAATCCTAAGGTTTGGAATCAGGCATTTTGACACTTTTTCGCAATCATAGGTTCATCACTGCTATAGTGAACATTATCTTTGGTCATTCAAGACCTATTATCTTCATATCAATTCAATATCAATCAACCCCTATCTCAATATCTTTCAATCGGTTTCTATCTTGAGATCAGTTTATCTTTTGAATCAGTTTCATATCTTTATCAAACACAGACTATCTTTGAACCACTGCGCTTTGCACAGTAATTCAAAGAGGGGCAAAATGTAATACCCCAAAAATGGGCTATAAGTTCATTAACCTCCTACATCGACAAATCAAACAAAATTGACATCGAAGTCCTAACCTAAGGCACATCTGAACATCATCAAATCTAATTGATTATCTTAAATTTTGCATCAGGGAATATTCCTAGCAATATTCCTAATCATCATAATTATCTTTAATTTTATAATTATTTGGCAATAAATCACATTTATCCTAAAGTTTGATTAATTGAATATTTTCATAGTTAATTAATTAGATTATATATTTTCCACTTAATTGTGTAATTAAATTTAATTATATCTATTATTAATTGTATTATTTAATTTTGACAATAAATCTAATATCATATGAATAATTGATTAAATTCTTATTTAATTAATTAAAGCAAATTGTCATTATTTAATAATATAGTTTTTAATAAAAGTTTGATTAAATAATTGATTAACCCATAAATCAATTGTTTTATTTTTAAAAGCAGTTAAGTTGGAAATAAATCACTTTATTATTAAATTAATTTATAAATAAAACATGCACAATCATAAAAGCAAACAACTATCAATTATCAATTAAAGCTAAACTCTATTTTGAGTTAAAGTTTAGCTTTTGCATATTTTTGTGAGTTAATTATCCTTTATTTAAAAATAACTCAAAAATCAACCTGAGTTATTTGAGTGATTTATGGCTTTTTCCCATGCACCTCCAAAGTCCTGGATTTCTATAAAACCAAGGCTCAACTCTTCATAATTCATCTCTCAATCATCTCTCAAATTTGCATCCAAGCATTTCATATTTTTGCACAATTACGCTGGAGAATTAGAATTGAAGAATCAAAGCTCTTGCGAATCGACATCTTTGTGAGATCAATCTTATTTTTTTTTGCATTCATATTGCATATCATTATTAGATTAGCATTGCATATCAATTTTCAATAGCATTCATAGCATATCAATTTCATATTAGCATAGATTCATATTAGTTTTTATCATTCTTATTGCATAGAAAATATCAAAAATATAGATTAATTGCATTCAATCTCATATCTAGATCAATTGCATTCAAATCCTTCATTTAGGTGTCATCTAGGTCATTGATCTCGATAAACAATCTGAGAACATCAATCTTGCACTTATTAGAAGGCAGTAAATCGCTTGGTTAGATAGTTTTCAATTTTGCACGATTTTGATTATCACTAACCTCTAATGTTTTATTGAAGTGTTGTGTCTACATATCAGGTACAATTTTCACACACACACCTGCATTTTTGCTTGGTATCGTCAAATTTTATTTTATTGTTTCATCAAAACAAAAAAAGATTTCAAATTATAAATAAATATTTAAAGATCAAAGAATTATTTTCAGTGTTAAAAAGCCATGTAAAGATTGTATTTTTCCAACACTTACAACTCGTGTAGCAAGTTTTGAATAACCACCAAAGCCTAGCTTGTGTTGCCCATGCTTTTGAAATCTTGCCTTTGTTTCCTTTGATGTGTCAAGCAATCTATGAAGAGATTGAAATATGTTAGTTCATATAAATATGAAGAGTATTTAGTACACAATTACATTCTTAACAGTATCACATACCTTCTTCTGTTCTCTGGTGGTGTATTTCCTTTTTTTACTTCAATTTTCTCATTCGCATCCAGAATAATAGATTTCCACTCTAAATCAGGAATGCAAGGGGGTGCTGGTAATGTGGGTTTTTGGTTAATGTACACCTGTACTGGTCCCTAATATACCTCAAACATATCCCAGCTCTTTGAAGGAGCGTACCCTTCTCAAATGCATGAGGTCTAAACAAGTTTGTCATACTCTCTACGAGATCATCCTTTAACTTTTGATTTTGGGTTTTCCACCTTTTAAGAAAGAAAATAGTGTTAGATTAAAAAATGGATGTAATGATAACTATCCTAGCAATGATATGAAATCAAAATAGTGGATTGGGGTTTTAGTTTAGATATGATGTTTCACCCTGTACAGATGGTGGGCCCGAATATTCGCAAACACTCATCATTAAGTTTACTATAAAAACCATCATTCCCTACAAAATAATCATGGGATCAGTAGTCGAAGGATATAATAGTATAAAATAAGAACACAATAGATGTAAGCTTCTCATATTGAATGCAAGGTGTAATTAACATACGATTGTATAGTAAAAGAAAGGTCCAATCTTTAAAGTACCTGGAAGTTTTTCTATTTTCAAGGGAAGTCCTTCTTCTTCGGACACAAGCAATATGCAATCCTTCACTATTCTCGTACTAGCAATACTAGTACATCCAGGAAAATCACCATCAAGTGTTGCATCCCCTATTGCATAAATTGAATCCATTACGAAATGGCCCTAAGAAAGAACACTTAAGGGAAATAAACATATATATAATGATAGAGAAAATAGAATACTTGTATGAGTAGGTGTGCCATGGCGTTTGTGGCCATGCTCTATGTTGTCGACATTGTAGGATGTGATACATCTGAGCCTACCATTGTATGAGGCGGCGATAGTAAATGATCATTGACATGTGTTGAAGAATAAGATTGTTAGAGCATAATAAAACCAATGATTAGCATGGACAATATTGAGTAAAAAAAATATAGTCGAACATGCGATCTACTTGAACCAGTTATAGTACCCTCATCATGGCCGCAAGGATCAAAATTATGCAAAAAAAGCTGTAAAAGCAACACATCCGCTTATTTTTTAATGACATAAAAGACTAATATAACATAAAAACTATTATTGAACTTTTGCTATAATTAAAAATTACATTAATACTTACTCAGTAATTTTGAGATAGATGCATCAGTTTAGTTGCCCTCTTTTGTGACTCAAGAGTCGAAGGGAATATAGATGCCAATTCAGCCAATCTATTTCTAATTTTGTGGAGGCATTTTTTAATTGCAGAGGCCGACTCATCACAAGCACCGAAATTAACAACTAGGTCCTTGTCAAAGGACTCCTCTTTAGGGACTGCGGGTTCCTTTCCCTTTCTCTGCTGACCACCTGTCTGTGACAACAATATTACTAACACTATTAGAATTAATCTGAAATAGTGATGAAAAGAATATAATAAAAAACTTTATTTAACATTTTGCTTCTATCTAATTTGTAGTTCAATAACAAAGAGGTTTACCTGCTGGGAAGAAGTGCATGCACGAACATCATTGTCCGCACTATGTGGTTGCTCCATATTGTGGTCCTGTGTTATTATTTAAAGTTAACCAATAATTAGAAAGGACTACATTAATAAATTTCATTAGAAGATGATGATGGAGATGAGGTGGATGGTGAGGAGACTCTCTAAATGTGGTTGGCAAAAAAACTCAATTATTTAATGGTACATAGTATGTACTTGCACCCTAATGATAGTGACATCATTTGTATCTATGTGATTCAAATTGTAATCAATAAGCAACTCTTCCCCTGCACTTATTGATTTTATCGCACATACAAATACATGATTTCCCTCGCGCACCTCAAATATGCAATTGGGTTGCTTAATAGTTGATAGAGGTCGCGTGCTATTTATAAAACCTACAATGTTCCTAGATGCTTTTGGCCTTCTGTCAATGTATATAGCCACTCTTTTACTTTTCTCATTGTCTTTTGGTTGAATATAATTTGCTAAGAGTGCATACCTATGCATACTTTTTTTATATTGAACAATTCGCATCCAACTTTTGTAATCGTAACAAGGTCCAACATACTCCATCAATTCAACAACTTTGTTGTAAGAGACCTTTATGCCATCCATGGAAAATAAGCCCAAACCATGTATTAACGATGGTGCAATATGATATATCTTGCCTTTAACACTAAAATCAGTGTTTATTGGAGGAAGTTCCTTGGGGACCCATTGTTTCTGTAGATTTTGGTACCTAGAGGGCACCTCGATGTTGCCTTTGCTCTCATCATCATAAGAACATGACCCCCCTTGAGCAAGGAAAATTTTTATGCATCTATTGAATTTTCTTCTAGTCTTTTGACCTCTAGTTGATCTTCCTAATTCAAACATACTAAATGACTTACTTTGTTCGCTCAAGCAAGACACATTTGACAAATACCTATTTGCTACTACCTGCACTCCATCAAATGAGAGAGATAGCAAGTAATGCGAGATATTTTGCAAAATGTGAAATACACTAATCTCTATAGGGTGTATTGACTTATACCTGTCAATCCATGAGACTATGTGGGATGCTCGTGAAAGGAGTCTGGGTACCTACATATGTAATTCAATTATCTAATGTTAGCTAAAAAACTCATGATACATATTGTGAGTTTGAAGAGAGTTTGTGCCATGTGTGATAGAACCTACTTTATCTAATATGGTGCATTGTTAAACAAATTAAGGGTAGAGTAGTTATTACTTAGTTTTTTGTGGGGGACAATGAAGATGTGTCTGACAAATAGCAAGTCTTCTTTAGTATTTCATGAATTTTTACCACATATACTGTTTCAAGCCTTTGAGTCTTGAAGAAGAAGAATGGTGTAAGTTGAATAGATCAGAGTGAATGGGGTGTTGAAACATGGTGAATAGACCATGATGAGATGATACTTGATGCCATGACTAAGATTCCCTCACAAACATCGGCTTAGACTAGTTTTACTAAGTTTCCTTTCTCTATTTGGAGGTTTCCTTTCTCTGTCGCAAGCATACAATTAGAGGGTTCATTGAAAAAATGATCCTTCAAATGGTTACTATGAATATGAATGATTTTATATAGCATATTACTCATTTTACTTGAAGTTTGGAATAGCTTGTGCAAGGGTGAAAGTAGTTTTGATCATTTTGGTCATGATTGTTCCTCTACATAGTCAGGAAATGTAACTGTCTAATGATTATATGTAATGTTGAATGGATTAAATACTTTATTCTTGGTAGAAGTGAATGGAAGGAATAATGTTGGTGTTAGGTTTCATTTATTATTGAATTCAATGGTTTCCAAGATGTGTTGAGGAGTTTGCTCCTTGTTTAATGTTAACTGTTCCTACACAATCCACTCATACAATAGTGAAATGCTATGTGGAAGGGATGGTTGATAGTTTTCCTTGAGGGAAGGGAGATTTTGAAATACTTGTTATCATTGTATTGTGTATTTCCAATATGTTTGGATGCAGGGTAGATCGGGAGAATGAAGGATCACTCACTGATTGCATGATAACCCAATTTTGAAGGGTCACTAGAAGAGGGGAATGAAGGATCACTCAGTGATTGCATGATAACCCCACCAAGCATTATTTCCTTTAATTTTCCATAATATCTCAAAGTATGATCATTATTCTTTACTTTCTTCTATATGCTATTCTTTCTATGGTTTTGTTATCTCAAAAATATATCAAAAACATTGCAGATGTGCATATAAAAGTAAAATATTGTCCTTCAATTGTTCCACATTGAAGCATTTCTTCTTTGGAGTATTCTCTTCGTTTGTACAATATTTGTCAAAAATGGCTCCCATATTTCTTCAAGATCTATTTTAATCTTTATATTGCAATTATGATTAGATTTGACCTATAGTTGATTTCATTAGTATTTTATAACATATACTCCTAATGTGAAATGTGGAGAGAAAGAAAGAGACACACTAGGTATGATGTGATATCCCCCGTCTATATTAAGAATTTGATAAATAAATTAATAATAATAAATTAAAAAATAATCAAAAGTATATTAAATAAATATATTTATCACATTAATCAATGTTATTAACAAATAGATAATTGTATAATAATATATATATTGAACATTGAAATAAATAATTATCAATCAATGAATATGTAATGAATAATTATCAAAATTAATAATTAAAATAAATATTAATCAGTCGTATATCAACAATATATTAATAATGCATAGATAATTATTAATTAAACAAAATTAATAATTATTCTAAATTAATATTAGAGTGGGATGGAAAGATAAAGAACAGTGATATTGTTGAAGTCAAACAAAGTCAGTAAGGACAAGTTGGCAGAAAAGGTGCCACATAAGTGCAATGACAAATATGATTTCATAAAGTGGTGCAGAATTTAGACTAATAACAGTGATTAGTATTGATAAAGGAATGATATACGATTTACGAAGAGACATGAGTTGTGTCTTTTACATGACTACTCATCCTAAGCATAAGATATAAGAAAGCACTCTCCATCATTAATTCGGGCATCGAAGAAGAGAGAATATAAAATATATTTGTTACCCTACGTAGGGAAGAGAACATTATAGAGGAAAATACTGACAGATTAATAAATCTGTATTCAACACCTGGCAACAAGTCAGACAACCAAAACACATAGGATTTAACTTTATGTATATATATTATACAATCTCACAACTAATGGAGGAGATATAAGGGAATGAATATCAGACATTATTTATTACACACACACACACACACACATATACATCACTTATTAGTGTATAAGGCAGAGCACAGATCTGAGTGATTATAAATATATAATCCCTTGTTAGTGGTATCTGATATAGAAATTATATATATGAAATATACATCTGACTTATATATCTAAATAATCTATACTATATATTCCAATGATCTAATATATATATATATATAGCGCTCATAAATGAGTAAACATCTACATTGATAATATATATATTAATTAAAATAAAATAAGAATAGATATATAGAACCTATTACTATTTAGCTAAGAAGGAAGACTAAAGTGTTACCAAGGAGGGGCTTGTCTAAATCCAAGCAATGGCTATCTGTCCCAAAATAAGGTGGGGGTCAGCATCCCAATAGTTTGGGCTTGGACCTATAAACTTTGAGGGAGCCCATTGCAGTTGGTCTCTAAGCACCTTGGATAATGTTTACGCTTCCCTTCATGGAGTTAAAATAGTAATAAGGTTGGATATGAGTGTTAAAGATAACTAAATCTAATGAGATAAAATGACTAATCCTATCATGGACATAACAATCCAAAACCTAATTGATAAATTTAGGATAAATTAAGTAAGGTCCCGATAGGGGACATTACATATGAATTACACGATATACCCATCATCACTTAGCACTTAAATAATAAATTATGGATAGGGAACAACCCCCTAACCTCTAGATGTTTGTTCATGTTGGCCTCTTATTATATGCAAAGGTAGGCCTCTCTTAATTAGGCTAACAACCATAGTGTAGGGGCCATAAATTATGGAACCCAAAATAGTGCACACTTGTATTAAATTAGGTTCAATAAACTACAAGGGAATGGAAACCATGCAATAGTGCCTCATGGGGATGGAAGAAACCCTTCACCAAGAAGATGGTTGTGTCTGCAATATTTACTAGAGGCAAAGAACATAATTTGGTTCTAGAAATTACTCCTAGAAGATAATGGCACCCACAAAACACTTGGAAAAGATAGTACTCACTATATCTTTTATCACTCTTTTAAAGCTGGGACAATAAATCTCAAAGATTGATCAACGAATTCTTGAACACAAAGAACCATTGACAGATATGATTCATGTGTACAATAGCCAACAACCAGTTGTTCCAATCATGGTGTCCAATAATTATGTTAGAAAAAGCATCTACAAATCCCTTACACAACCATAATAGATTCAAACCATGAACTATAAGAACCTAACAATGGGACTAACAAAGATACAACCTAAACAAATCTTGATCATATTCCACCCTATTGTAAGGCCCAAGAAGTAACTCTATCTTAAAGCTACACATTCCTCTAGATGAAGCTCAAAGGTTAGGTAGCTGAAGCATAGCAATACTTGAATGAATATAGGAATAATTTGATGTACAATCATTTGCTAGCTTGGTTTGTGGGTTTTCCACATAATATTTTCCCTTTAACCACATTTATAGTTTGAGAAAATCAGAAAAAATTGTTTCAGATTTATATTATCCTTTTGAACTAGCACACTGCCATCAAAATGCATAATCATTGGTCATCTCAAGAAAATTCCTATTGATTAGTAGGATATCCTTATAAAAATTTGATGCATGGATTTCTTGTGAATTATCGACTGCTATGTATCCTACAACTATGGAAGGAATAGTGTTGGTGTTAGGTTTCATTTATTATTGAATTCAATGGTTTCCAAGATGTGTTGAGGAGTTTGCTCCTTGTTTAATGTTAACTATTCCTACACAATCCACTCATAAAATAGTGAAATGCTATGTGGAAGGGATGGTTGATAGTGTTCCTTGAGGGAAGGGGGATTGTGAAAGACTTGTTATCATTGTATTATGTATTTTGAATATGTTTGGATGCAGGGCAAACCAGGAGAATGAAGGATCACTCATTGATTGCATGATAACCCAGTTTTGAAGGGTCACTGGTTGAGGGGACAGTCAAGGTCCGGATGATTGTGCCATTGGAGGACCCTATTTCTTTGTAGTAATTACTATTCAAATTGGATGCATGGATTTCTTGTAAATTATCAGCTGCTATGTATCCTGCAACTTCATCTGTAAATCTCCATATACTTCTCTAGGGTTGTAAGCCACTTAGGGATCAAAATACAGAGACTAAATCAAAATCATTCTTTGTCCTATTTCCTTTTAACAAAGTCTCAACTATCAATGATACAATATACATTTGATGCCCTAAGCTATCAAATATACAAATGGCGCCTACCTAGAAGCCCACCAGGAGAATGAAGGATCACTCACTGATTGCATGATAACCCAGTTTTGAAGGGTCACTGGTTGAGGGGACAGTCAAGGTTCGGATGATTGGGCCATTGGAGGACCCTAGTTCTTTGTATTAATTGCTATTCAAATTGGATGCATAGATTTATTATTGATTATCGGCTGCTATGTATCCTGCAACTGCATCCATAAATCTACATATACTTCTCTAGGGTTGTAAGCCACTTAGGGATCAAAATAGAGAAACTAAATAAAAATCATTCTTTGTCCTATTTCCTTTTAACAAAGTATCAACTATCAATGATACAATACATTTGATGCCCCAAGCTATCAATACAAATGGCACCTAGCTAGAAGCTCACGAGTTGTCCATTTGATAACCACAGTCAACATTTCAAAAAAATGGATATCCTTGAGCACAAGCACCAATAACATCAAATAATGGAGTTAAAGCACAGGCTAGGGAACGACACCAGTAGAATGCAGTCATTTCAGTAACAAAAATTTACAATGGTGTCATTAAACATATATTCTAGTAATATCAACAAACGTGAATCCAAACATTTGAATATAGTGAATTGATATCCTTGAGCACAAGCACCAATAACATCAAATAATAGAGATAAAGCACTGGCTACGGCAGGACACTAGTAGAATGCAGTCATTTTAGAGAGCATTCATGATCAAATAAAATGAAATGCATTCAAATATGATGCCAGAGGCTCGAAAGATGAAGAAATCACATACCTTCTCCTGCACTCAGCTTTCGCTCCTTTTCTCCCACTCCCTCTATCCAATCAAAATAAAAATGATGAGGCTGTTTCACTTTTTTTTAAAAATGTATACCCCAAATTTGTTGGAGTTCCAATGGTCAATTAAAAACCCATCAGAATACTGACATCATCAGGGCCTATTACAAAAAAAAACACCAAATTCGTAAGAAAAAGTTACCTGTCGGAAACTTCTGTCAAAATTTGGCCCCAAATGTAGTAGTGTCAACACAAGCTTAATCATGATCAACTATAATACACCCCCTACCCTTGCCAAATCTTATATAAAAAAGGAAAAATAAATCATAATTCATAACCACACATCTGAGAATTGCATCTAACCTCTTGATAATTAGAGCTAGAAAGGCAATTTAGAGTTAATTTGAGCATTTCAATTTGATTAATTGTTATAATTTTCTTTAGCATTATCATTTCTCATTCTAGGATTGTCATTAATGGTAGCTTGCTGAAAGCTTCACATTAACACTCTTAGATAGAGAGCCATAGGATGCTTAATTGTGCTTTATTTGTTAAATAGAATACTAATTGTGGTTTATTTAGTTTCTATTTCATTTATTGTTCAATACTATTTCTACAAAGAAACATTTCCTTGTACACAATACCAATCCTGTTCTTATCTAGGTACATGATTATATAAGGATTGAGGGTACATCAATTGTTGACACTAAACCTACAAGCTCCCACACAGTCATAATAGAATAAAAAGTCTCACAAAGTTCAAGTGTCAAGGAATAGGACAATCTGACAATAACAACAAAAATTGCACTTGCCAAGGAAGATAATAAAGGAAAAGGAGAGGAGAGCTTAAAAGATCAAGTAGTTAAGTCTGCAATAGTAATTTTAGGTCCTCATGTTGAGGAAGAGAAGAAGAATGAGGAGAAAACAACTAAGGAGAATCCAAAGCCTAAGGAGCAAGAGGATATCCAAGCCTTAGTACAGTTGCCGAGTGGAAACACACTAAAGAAGAAAATACATAAGAAGAAGGAAAAGTCTCTTGATACAGAGGTAACATTTGATGAACTTATAGTGATTATGAAGTGGGACACTAATAACTTGACCTATGAGAAAATGAAAATATTGCAAGTGTGAGTGATGCAAACCTATCATGTCGAGATCACTCTGAAACATTCAAACATTATTCTAAACTAAGCATACATCAACATATAGAAAATCTATTCACAGGCCACCTCAGATTGAGCTGAAATGGGAGTACCCTCTCACAATTTGATTTGATTGTATAAGAGGGATGTGGGTGATATGATGTGGAAATTATATGAAAATCATGAAATAAACTAAGTTAAGCCATTCGGCTAATCTAAGATGTGAGTTAGAAAGCTTGAAAGATGAAGGAAATTTAACAATTTAGTAAATTCTATGAAGATCCTAGATGCAAATTGACATGATAAAAATGCTTAATATGAAAGAGTGAATTGGTATTTTTCTCATGGAAGGGAGGCTATTTATATATTTTGAGGAGAGGCTTGAGTTAGGAAGGGTGGTTAGGGTTTAGGACCAAGGGTTAAGCCTTAGGGTCAAAGGGATAAGGATGAAGGGTTGCTCACACATGTGTGAGCAACATTAGGGGAAGAGTTCTAGGGGACAAGGGTGGAATAAGAGACATAGGACTTCATTAAGAGCCTGTAAGAGCCATTAACGAGGGTGTAAGGGTTCATTAATGAGCATGTAAGGCTCATTAATGAGGGTGTTGACCCAAAGTCAAAGGAAGAGGGTTTAGGCTAAAAGGGGTAGGAATCACCCCTTAAGTAGGGTTAGGGAGAGATTAGGGATGAGAGGATAGGTTTAGGGTTTTCTAGAAGATATCTAGGGTTTTAGGGATTTAAATAAATAAATAATTTATTTAAGGAGGGTTTGGGTTGGAAACTCTATTTATTAAATTACTTTAATAAATAGGAGGGAATAATGTTCAAATTTATTTTAAACATTTTTTGGCTAAGGTTCTTTAATTAAATGTCTTTAATTAAAATAGGAGAGGGGATAATAATAATAAAAATAAATAAATCAATTAATTAAATAATTAATTAATAAATGATGATGTCATCAAGACTTTTGTTAACTAAAAATAATTTTAATTAACAAGTAAATTTTTAGGTGTCTACATTTTGCCCCTCTTTGATGTGATGCCACAAGTGGTGTAGCGTCAAAGGCAAGAAAATAAGATGCCCTAGGCTAGAATTAGAAGGATAGATGGGTTGTGCCCCCTCGAGAAAATAACGCAAAGAAGAAACTTTGGGGAATTTTCTCGAAAAGGACACAAAGAGGAAGGAAATGGAGGAAGAAAGATGAAAAGGGGGGATAAACAGACATCCTTCCATGAGAAAAGATGCATAAATGCAATGATGATGTGAGATTCAGGATGCATGATGAAGCTATATGAAGGATACAAGATGAAATATTAATCTATATGTAGCTAACGAGATCTTGGGGAGCTCATTGCATTGGATATTTTTGAGAGCACAACCTAGTTTGATATAGAAATGCTAGAGACCTGCCAAGGTTACTAGGAAGTCAAGGCCTTATCACCAGCATGGCATAGGACGAACACAAAAAACAAGCACACAAAGGGTTACCCCAAAATCACACATGAAATCCAGAGGAGGCATGATGGAAATGATGCTAGAGAAACCACAAACATATGACATTTCCCAAGTGCACCATGTAACCTGAAGGATCACATGTGGAACGTGCAAGGGTCATATCTAATTGACTCATAAGCAAAAGAAAGAGGATCAAAAGACCTTTCCCAGATTTTCCTCATTCAAAGCGCACCATGATATAAAGGATCATTGTGACTTTGAGGAGAGGAAAAATAAGGAGCCATAAAAGATAAACAAGATCCAAAGGACAAAATCCAAGATCAAAGTGATAAATCCACAAAATACCATTTGCCAAGGAGAATGATTGATTTGATTGATGGGGGGAAGATTAGGTCAGAATGTGAGGAAGGATGAAGGATGAAGGAGAACTGATACAAATAATTAAATACAAATTATTTTTGTATTGGATAAGTTTATCAATTGGGATTTTACATGGAAAATTGATGTTTTCTTTTAAATGGTTGTTTTATAGATTTTGGGTTAATACTTAAACCCCGATTGGTCAATTTTTTTACTTGGGGAAATTTAAGCCGACTTCTAGGAAATTGTCACCAGAGGCTTGGGGTTTGGTCTTTTCTATTCATGCATTTGTAAGACTTGGGGTTGTATCTTTTTATTGTGGCATGTGTATTTCCTATACTTGTATTATGATGACAGTCACGATTATTTCTACCCAAACTAGTTTTGTTTTGAGGTTCGTAATTTTGTGAATACTTGGAGAGTGCTTTTATGGTATTGTGGTTTTGAGAACTAGAGTATGTTCCTTTTATTTTCTGAGAACTGGATTTGTGATCATTATATGATTGCTTATGATCCTAGGTAGGTTAACTAAGTGTATAGATGGGGAGTGGCTTGCAATGGGGGTTGGGGCCCTAAGAGGCTGCTAGGGTAACTAATTGTAAGTTAAATTAATAAGTGATAACTTAATAAAATTTATTAGGAGAGATATATTAATAAGATGTCTGTGTTCCTCACCCATGCCTTGAGTGCTAGTACAGACTAGAATAGTTTGTGAGGATGTTGGCCACCTGCATGGATTGGATGAGGCATAGTTGGTAGCCTTATCTATATGAGAGGTTACTGATATCGCATAGAGTCACTAGGGGGTCGAGGTCCAGAGAGACTGCCATGGTAACTCTAGAGTTGACTCATGTGATGACACTTCCCTTTTTACATCTTAGGTTTCCTACATGTGTTGGTTGCCTATGGTTGAGTGTGTATTACCTTTGTCATTTTTTTGTACCTTTTTGAAATAGAGAGCTTTTAGGATCCCTTTCTTAGTCTGCATTGTGGTTGATTTTGGTGCTTGATATTTGAGTGGGGTTCAATGTTATCTCCTTAGCACAGTGGGGGTGGACCATGTAGGTTCCGTGAAGTTAGATGATAGTGATTCTTTTACCATTTGAGATTCTGACCTACCTGTACTAATGCTATATAATCCTTGTAGTAGTTGCACCTTCTTGTTCATCATTGTTGGAGATGCATTCTTATCTTTCTTATATTATGTTATTTTATCATTATATCAGTTACTCTGGAGATATCATATTGTACTTTATGTTTGATTTTGTTATATACCCTGCGACATGTGCAGATGATGTACTTATTTACATTATGTGGAGACTTAGTATGGTTTTTTATATTAAGTAGATTAATTAACATTTATGTAATCTATGTCAAGGAACCCTTGAGCTTTGAAATCTATGTTTGAGTCACACTTGTGTGTATGAGTTGTTTAATATTGTATTGCTTCCATATTGATATACATTGTTGTTGTGTAAACTCTTAAGAAAAAAATTATTCTATAAACTTAGTAGCATGTTTTAGGTTAATCTCTCCTAGGTTCCATGGTGGGGCATTACACTTGGTATCAAAGCCCAAGTTTCTACTCTGGGAACCCTGGAAATTTTGTATGCCCATTATATGTCTAGTAGTTAAAACTTGAAATAAAAACTTAGAAAAATGACACTCTTGTATTTCAAACTATTGTTTTATAGTTATATATATCATGTCTTTATTATTTTGATTTGTTTTGAGATATCATTCTTCTTTTGGATGTTGTAGGAAAGATGGTCACTAGGGCTAGATCTGTTGGTAGAGGTCAAGGTGGAGGATGTAGTAGAGGACGTGGGAGGGGTAGGCATCACAAACCTCCTATGAGTCATAGAGATAAGATTTTATATGAGGGTAGTGGTGAACAAAATGGTGATTTTGAGAAGCCTAATACTAGGCAGATGCTTCAAACTATTCTAGAACATCTACCCATTCATAATAGGACTGAGAGGGAAGAGTCACACCATTCTAAGAATGAGGATAGATAGAGATCCAAGATTCCTAGGAGGAGGGACATTGTAGTTGATTAGGGGTTTGTTAAGGCTAGTAAGATGAGAGACCTCCTTAGGTCATGACCTCCTCCCTTTGATGGTCTTGGTACTAGTTTTGAGGCAGAGACATTGCTCATTGCATTGGATCGATGTTTTTCTATGCAGGAATTTGATACCAATGTTAGGGAGAGGTGTGCTATCATGAACTTCAGAGGTTTTGTAGCTTCTGGGTGGAGAATAGATGAGAATAAACTTGAGCTTAGCATGTATATTATCACTTGGGAGTTGTTTCTTGAGAAATTTCAAGAACACTTTCTATCTGATTAGTGGCAGAAACAACGCGCAAATGAGTTCCACAATATAAGCATCTTAAAAGTCTCATGAAGACACTTGAACCTCACTTGAGAACTAGAACAAGAGCACTACTAATCATGGGAGGAGATTATGAAGAAGTTAATAAGAAAATTTAGGAAGCCATAGTGTTGATGATGTCAACCATTTAGACCACCAAGGCAACAACATCTACAACAGCACCACAAGTAACTATAGGTAATGATAGTATACAGATTGAGAGCACAAGTGTTACAATAGATACCACCGAAGATCCATTTATGGACTATGGAGAAAACATTGTTGACAATTTAGAAGAATAAGAGTTAAAGAAGAAAGAAGAAGAGTTAAATAAGAAGGAAGAAGAGGAAAGGCTAAAAGCTAAAGAGGATGAGAAGAAGAGAGCAGAAGAAGAAAAGATTAAGGAATAAAAAGAAAAGAAAAAAAAAGAGGAGGAAGAAAAGAGGAAAAGAGATGAAGAAAAGGAAAAGGAGGATAAAATTAAAGTAGCTACAAAGGAGATTAAAAATAAAAGGAATCTAATTGTACAAGAATCAACACTTGTACCACATCTAAAGCACACCGAAACTGAGGTTGACAAGATTGTTTTTCAACATGAAGTTGATATATTACTCCAAACCCCAGTGAAACCAAAGATGCAAATAGAAATAGCATTGGAGGACCTATCAGGAGATGATGATGATCAAGTTGAACTAATATCATCATTAAGAAAAATCTTTGAAAAGAATAAGCAAGTAAAAAGTCTGCAAAAATCATTGATGGCAGTCACAGAGAAGCTGCAAATTATTATAACAGAGAATTTATCCAAGACTCAGCCACAAGAGAGAGAAAGTGCAATGATTAAGGCATTTGAAAATGAGTTTACATAGTTATCTAAGGTAGTGGCCAGCCAAGAACAAACCAAACATAGTGCACAATTATTTGACACTATTTTTTAGAATATTAGAAATGAATTAATTGTGCTTGACACTAGCATAAAATAATTAAGGAGATGTGCAATTAAGGGAAAGACACTATATGTACAGTGCACATTAGCATATAACTTTCTCAAAGACATAAATGAGGAGCTGAAAAAGAAATAGGCAAAACTACAGAACTTGGTCAAAGAACTTCAACAACCTAACATAAAGATTGAGGATTTGGGAAGCAAAATTTCAAAGACTTATAATGACATAAGTCTGATTGAGCTAGAAAGATAGAAAGTCATTAGAAGATTTTCATTGCTAAGAGAGCATTTAACTGTAAAGATAACCATTGTACAAAAACAACTAGATGAATGCCTTAAGGCTAAGGCATCTTATGAAAAGTTTTCATATTCAGATTTGAATGTAGTTGAAGTTGCATCCTATGGACTATGCACCCTTATCAGTGTATTTGAAGCAGTTCAAATCACATGGAGAAAATAATTCAAGAACCTAACATAGAGTTTTGTTGATTGCATCTCAAGAATATCAAACCCAACATAGAAGAGGTAACAAATTTTGACTTGTATATACATCTTTTGACATCACATTTGTCATTGATGTCAAAGGGGGAGAAATAGTAGAAAATTGTCAAGTATGCTATGTAAAGTGTAATAGGAAGTAAATAATGTAGAAAATTCTAAAAGATAAAGTATAGCGAAAGGGGGAGTATCCCTATGTAAAGATGGTATATGTAAATGATCGATCCACATACTTTTTGAAAATCTTGTAATGGCCGTGTAACACAATGTTACAAAATGTTACAAGTTTTTGAAGTTTTGAATTTTGATGTTTTGGGACTTAGCCAATTTTCCCATATGTTGCCATCAATGAAAAAGGGGGAGATTGTTGGTAATTTGGATAGGTAGGATATCATGATGTTGTCATTTATGGTAGTTCATATTATCAGTATTAAGTCAGTAGGACTTAAAGATGAAGTTTTGGGATAATGACTTAGAAAATTGTCTAAGTATCATAGGATTTATCTGTCAGCACAAAGATTATTTTGGTCAGTGCAGTTCATAGAGATATTTCTAGCACATGCACACTTGGGTATGGATAGTATGGAGTGTATAGATCCTACAGCTAAAAGTGTGTGACTGTATGACATGTACGAACATAGTTATTATTGTTTCACATAAATAGTGTTGAGCCAAAAAAATAGAGTAACAACTAGTAAATAAATATTTTGGGTTAAGGGATTATTTTGTTTATCAAAATAATGACTTAAATAATTAGGGATGACATCCTAGATGTTAACCCTAAGTCAGCAAGAAGTAACTTTATGTTTTGGAAAGCGTGTAATGAATTGAAGGCTAACT
Organism: Chamaecyparis obtusa; assembly: GCA_027943335.1. Taxonomy (NCBI): domain Eukaryota; kingdom Viridiplantae; phylum Streptophyta; class Pinopsida; order Cupressales; family Cupressaceae; genus Chamaecyparis; species Chamaecyparis obtusa. Next base: position 540,599 of record BSBK01005187.1, read on the forward strand.
GGAAGGTTATTTTTGTAATAGATTGTATAAAGGAAAGAAATGTGTAATGTGAATTTGTAGCAAGTTATTGTACTGATGTATATTGATATATTATGTGAATTATGATGTATGTTCAGAGTAGTGTGAGTTTGTGATAAGTTTTGTACAGAGAATCAAAGGAAAATCAAAATATTGAAGATATTCAACAATAATGAAAGGTTTTGTTCATTATCACTTTTATTGAAGATTGAAGATTATCATTGTACATTGCATGTTTGGGCAGTGAGATCATCTTGCATACATACTTTTTTATTTTGTAATACCAACTCCTAACAGGGTTGAGGCTTCTAACAAGGCCTAAGTCCTCTAATAAGGACTGAGACACTATAAAGATGTAATAGACTCCTCATAGGGTTGACATCTTTCACAATATACTTTTGATTAGTGGATCATTTAGTGGGTACCATCCCCACAAGGGTTTTCCCTTGGCTAGGGTTTCCTCGATAATAAATATGGTGTTACGAGTTCCATTGTTTTATGGTTGTGTTTACTGTCCAATTTAATCAGTTTAGTTTCTTATGCAAGTTACAAGTTAATTAATAATATCCATGCTTGGGCAAAATTTAAAGTTTTTCAAATACTGATTCACTCCCCCTCTTAGTATTTCCAATTTCTAATAGATTTGTGAGATTAGTTTTGCAGATTATAAGGATTATATCATAGGAAAAAAGAATGTTCATGTGCATCATTCTCTAAGGGCACTTGAATTCCTTGTTCATGTATGCAACACCCATTTCCATTGAATCCATGTTTTTCTAATAAATGATAACCAAGACCATAATGAGAAGCCATATCAAACATGATTAATGGAACCTCATAGGTCACTATATCATAACAATTAGGTTTTATAGTTATCCAAATATTTTTTATAATTAGAGGTAGAAACAAAGTTGTTACTAATTTGGTTAGAGTGAGAAGTTGTTTTCTTGGGTTCTTGATTGGATTGAACTTGTTCGGGTTATGGTGTTGGAACCTTATGTTAGAATAACTAAGAGGGAGGGTGAATCAGTTATCTAGTGTCCCAATACAAAATGTATAATTCAAAATAATTTCTTTAATTTCTTCTCGTCAGTAAGAAATAATAACTCTCACTGTCTGTGCTTTTACTGATTACCAGTCTAATACTTATAACAGTTTACCGATCAAATCTAACATGTAACATGCAAAGTATGATAATAAAAAAATATCACAATCAACACATAACACAAGAGATTTAACATGGAAACCCTGTAAAGGGAAAAATCACCTGGGACCGGCAACCCAAAATTGTTCACTCTTATGAAGTGAGGTTGGTTAAGACCCAACCCTGTTAAAGGTTACAAACACACTGTCAGGTGTGACCTTGTTAGAGGATTTTAGACTAGAAGTTATCATCCAACCAGCATTCACTATGGGGTTGATAGGATAACAATGTTCATTCTATGAATGATACATCATAAGACTTTCAGAGTCCACTTGGTTAAGAGATTTAGACTATATACAATGGTTAAATATGTAACAGTAAAATGACCTGCCTTAATACAACTTCAATTGTAGATTACAGATCAATATTTAGTCCATACAAATCCTTCTGATCAATAATTCACTTCAGATTCAATACTATATCAACTTACTATCTGTCGATAACTGCTCTCTATAGCTCGATAATTGCTCTACAGCTCAGTTCTTACTAACCAGTATGATTAGAATGCATGAAAGCTTGTTCACATGAAATTCCTACAGCTTCTACTTCTTCCAGCTATTTCTTAAATAAATTCTGTTCTCTTATATAGATGAGTAAATCATTTTCTTCTCCACCATCAGATTTTTTTTCTTAATCACATTCATAGATTTTGCTGCTTAAAATTTCTTGGTACTTGTGTCAATAACACATTTCAATCTACTTTGTTAGATCTTCTTTGAATTTTGTCAGCCGTTGATCTATGTAACAAACATTATCTATTACCTCGATGTTATACTCTTGCCAGCTCATTAATCTTATCAGCTAAACTAATCATTTAATTCATTCTGTTCCACTTAGTTAACAAAGAAATGCATCGGTGAACACTGCTTAGTTAATACTATGGTCAGTATACACTACACTCTGTCAATGTATACTAGAAATGCTTCATTTACCGACAACACTACTTTGTGTCTTTCAGCTCTATACTTCATTATAGATGAATGCAACATAATAAAGTCAATATCATCAAGTCATAGACTCATCAAAAAGTTACTCAATGTGTTCCTTATCCTCATCTATCATGTACATCTTTCCTCATGTAGATTTCTCTGTTCTTTATCTATTTTCCACTTTTGGTTAGATGTCTCGGTGTAGTAACTTACAAGATAAGTGCTGTCAAACTAGTTGACATCAATGACAACATAATACTGATTTAATCATATTACATATCTAATTAGAAACTCCTCAGTGATATTTAATCATAGATTCTTCAATCAGATTCCAAATCAGTTGTAGTCCAACAATCTCTCCCTTTGGCATTGATGGCAACACAAGTAATATGAAATGTACCATACACATACCAAATATACATTCTACAACTTTGTGAACAAATGCTGTAAGTCAAATAGACTTAATATGTTTAATCACTACGTTACTAAACTAGCATTAAGTAATACAACTTTACCTTTCTGTAGTTGTGATCTTTTCAGTTCTCCTGTTCCATTTAGATTGTCTCTCCCTTAGATAATTGTCGTCGGTGCTTGTTTTTTTTAAAAAACCTTTCAACCTCTTTCATATTGTTCATCTCTCCCTTTCATTATTGTACATTCCTTTCATATTATTCATCTCTCCCTTTGACAACAATGCCAAAGAAACAAATAAACAATTAGCTCTGTAGTAGCCAAGTAACTCTCTGTGGTGTTCAGTACTTCCTCTGTATCTCTATATACTGATATCTCATCGGTTCAAGTGCTCAAACTTAATCACAACCTTGAACATGATTCAAAGTGTGAACTATGCTACATCAACATGAATGATATTTTGATAAAAGTAGGCTGATGCAACATCCAGATCACCTTAGTGACCGATAGATAGGGGACGGACCCCAAGTCTAGTCCTCAAGTATTCAAATGTGTCCTTCGGTAGGGGCTTTGTCAAAATATCTGCAAGTTGTTCTTTAGATGTAACAAATTCTAACTTAACTTGCTTCTCTTGCACTTGTTCTCTTAAGTAATGATACTTAATAGATATATGCTTTGTCTTAGAGTGCATCATAGGATTCTTTGAAATATTAATAGCACTAGTGTTGTCACAATATATAATCACTGGGTCAGTGATTACCTCATTCATTCCTTCCAACACTTGTTTGATATATGCAATGTTTGAACAGTTAGTAGCAGTAGCAACATACTTTGCTTTAGCTGTAGATTGAGAAATACAAGCCTGCTTTATACTTGTCCAGGTTACAAGTCTTTCACCAAAGAAAAATGCTCCTCCGGCAGTGCTTTTCTGTCATCCACATTTCCAGCCCAATCAGCATCGGTGTAAACTTTCAGTTCAAACTTCCCTTCCTTAGAGTACCATAATCCATAATTCTCCATTTTCTTCAAGTATCTTAAGATCCTTTTTGTAGCTATCATGTGTGATTCTCTAGGGTTAGCAAAAAATCTTGCAACAATTCCCACATGTGCTATATCTGGCCTACTGTGAACTACATACATTAACTTACCAATCATAGATCGGTAAAGTGTCTAATTTACCTCGGTAGTTTCATCCTCCTTTGTCAATTTGCATCCAGTAGCCATCGGTGTTCCCATAGGTTTAGCATCTTCCATGCCAAATGTCTTCAATACTTCCTTTATGTATTTAGATTGTGTGATGAATATGCCATCACTCTGCTGAATCACTTGTAGTCCAAGAAAGAACTTAATCTCTTCGAACATAGACATTTCAAATTCCTTTTGAATTTCATCAAAAAATGCATTGCAAACAGATCTGAGCCACCAAAGATAATATCATCAACAAATATTTCAGAAATGATAATAGTATCATCAGTATCACCTTTCACATACAAATTGCTATTTTCACTTGTTCTAACAAATCCAATACTTAACAAGTAAGTATGTAGTCTTTCATACCATGCTCTTGGTGCTTGCTTTAGTCCATATAAAGCTTTATGTAATCTACATACCATGTCTTTATTGTCGGGATCAACAAATCCTTCTGGTTGTTCAATGTAGACTTCTTCTTCAAGTATACCATTCAAAAATGCTGACTTCACATCCATTTGATAGACTTTGAATTTCTTATGTGCAGCATATGCAAGTAACATTCTAACTCCTTCTAATCTAGCAATAGGTGCAAATGTCTCACCATAGTCAATACCTTCTTCCTATGCATATCCCTTGCATACTAATCTAGCTTTATTTCTTGTGACTTCACCATTTTCATTTAATTTATTCCTGTATATCCACTTAGTATTGATAACATTCTTATCTTTTGGTCGGGGTACTAAGGACTAGGTTTTGTTCTTTTCTATTTGTTCTATTTCCTCTTTCATTGCATTAACCCATTCTTCATTCTCTAATGCAATTTTCATAGTTTTAGGTTCAAACTCACAAATTAGACATGTACCTTGTCTTGTTTTGCTTCTGGTTTGCATTCCAGCATGTCTGTCTCCAATGATTTGTGTTTTAGGATGATGTCTCCTGACAAAAATAGCCAAAACTTGATTTCTCCTTTCTTGTTCATCTTGCTTAGGGTCATTTCCTTGTTCGACAGCTTCTTCATGTTCATCGGTTTGTGGTGCCTATTGTACTACATTGTTTCCTTTCTAACCAGTTGTTACAACTTGTAGTGTCAGTAGATACTCTGGATGTTCAATGTAAGTGAATCTACCATAGTCTTCTAGTTCCTTTGTATTTTCCTTTGTGTACTTATCATCAAACTCATCAACACAAACATTAGTACTTTCAACAATCTTATTTGTGGCTTTATTCAAACATTTGTATGATTTACTTGTAGTGGAATATCCAAGAAATATTCCTTCATCTCCTTTAGAATCAAAATTTCCATTTCTCTCATCTTTCAAGATAAAGCATTTACTTCCAAAAATTTTGAAATAACTTATAGTAGGTTTGTGTCCAAACCATAGTTCATAAGGTGTTCAGTTGGAGTCCTTTAGTTGTACTCAGTTAAGAACATATACAGCTGTGCTGATAGCTTCCCTCCAATATGTCTAAGCAACATTTTTTTGTATCATCAATGTTCTAGCACAGTCAATTATAGACCTATTCCTTCTTTTAGAAATGCCATTTTGCTGAGGTGTCCTCAGTGCTGATACCTACCTCTTAATTCCATGCTCATTGCAAAATTTAGTAAATTCATCAAAGATAAATTCACCTCCTCTATCAGATCTTATGCACTTTATTTCCTTACCAGTTTCTTTCTCTACCTTAGCTTTATACCACTTAAACATTTTGAAAGCTTCAAATTTCTCTTTCAAGAACATAATAGTCATCAGTCTAGTGTAATCAACAACAAAAAGAATAAAATATATCACCAGAATAGCTCTGAGTTCTCATAGGACCACATAGATTGGTATGAACCAAATCAAGTGTCTTCTTTGTTGAATAGTCTTTGCTTTTAAAACTAGACTTAGTCATCTTACCTCTTTGACATTCATGGCACATGGCATGATCAGGTTTTGTTAAGTTAGGCAATCCTCTAACTCTTTTCTTTCTACTAATCTTGATCATATTGTCAAAGTTCACATGGCATAACCTTCAGTGCCACAACCAAGCATCTTCATCCTTTATTAACAAACAAGAAGACTGATCCATATCAAGATAGAATAGATTACCTCTAGATTGTGTACCAAGTTTGACAAGTCTTCCTCCATCATCATAAATCTTCACCTTTTTACTCTCAAAAGCCAGTCAGTGGCCTGAATTGTTCAGATGAGCCACACTTATCAAATTATAGTTCAGTCCATCTACCCAATATGCATTTTCACATTGTAATCTGTCATTGATCATCAGTGAGCCTTTACCTCTTACCATACAAGGTGCATCATTTCCCATTCTCATAGATCCTCCATTATATTCAACAAGATGATCAAAATTCTCTACATCACTGGTCATATGATCTGTGTAATCACTGTCTATGATCCATGTATCATTTTTTCTTACTTTAGAGATCAGTGTTGTCTCTTCATGTTTCTCTTCCTCTTTTGAGTCATCTTTCATAGCAACAAATACAACTTCTATATCATCATCAGAATTAGATTCAATTTCAATATCTTCAGCTATGTAACATACCTTTTTGTCTTTTTCATCTCGGTTGTCTCTGTTGTTGTGTCGGTAACCTCTATTGACTCTTCTTCCATAGCTTCCTTCAGATCGGTCTTTGGATCTATCATCATCTTTCTTCTATGGACATCTAGTAGCGATGTGACTGAATTCTTTATAATTAAAGCATGCTAAAGGTAGCTTACCTCTATACCTTCCTTTTCCTTTGGGAAATCTTCTGGCCTGCTTCAAGCTCATCAAGTTCATCATCGGTATTGTCATCACTATCACAATTCTTACTATTCTTGCTAGACTTTCCAATCTTTAGAGAAGATATGAAAGAGGATTCAATAGAAGGAACTACACTATTGTCAAAATTGTTTAATTCAAAGGTTGTAAGTTTACCAATCAGAGTGTCAAGAGTGAGGTTGGATGTAGCAATTGTTTCATGAATTGTAGAAATCCTGATTGCATAAACTGGTAGCAAATTTTTGAGAATCTTGCTTATTACTGTTTCATCATCAATTACTCCATTAGATGCTCTAATATCATGTACCACCTCTTTGAGTCTATTTGAATATTGGACAATATTCTCACCTTCTTTCATTCTCATATCATCAAATCTGCCTCTCAGACTTTCAGCTCGGGCTCTTTTGACATTCAGATCTCCATTGTAGATTTGTGCTAATTTATCCCACATTCCTTTGGAAGTTGTGTATGTCTTGATATCTTCAAATTCAACATCAGTACAAGTAGCAACAAGTTCCATCATAGTAACATTGTGTTCATGCTTATCCTTTAGTTGATCAATAGTTAGGGGACTAGTGGGTGGTTGCATGTAGCCATTTTGCATTAGATCTAGTGCTGAGTTCCTAATTCCAGATATGTGCAGCTTTATTTTTCTTTGCCATACTGTGAAGTTCTCTTTATTCAGTTTTGGTACTTCCCTCTTATACATCTTGAGACCTTTATGCTTAAGTCCTTAAAACTCTATTCCAAGCAACGTAGCTCTGATACCAATTGTTAGAATAGCTGAGAGGGAGGGTGAATTAGTTATCTAGTGTCCCAATACAAAATGTATAATTCAAAACAATTTTTTCAATTTCTGCTCATCGATAAGCAATAATAACTCTCACTGTCTGTGCTTTTATCGATTACCAGTCTAATACTTATAACAATTTACCGATCAAATCTAACATGTAACATGCAAAGTATGATAACAAACAAATATCACAATCAACACATAACACAAGAGATTTAATGTGGAAACCCTTTAAAGGGAAAAACCACCTGGGACTGACAACCCAAAATTGTTCACTCTTCTGAAGTGAGGTCGGTTAAGACCCAACCCTGTTAAAGGTTACAAACACACTGTCAGGTGTGACCTTGTTAGAGGATTTTAGACTAGAAGTTATCGTCCAACCAGCATTCACTATGGGGTTGATAGGATAACAATGTTCATTCTATGAATGATACATCATAAGAATTTTAGAGTCCACTCGATTAAGAGATTTAGACTATATACAATGGTTAAATATGCAACAGTAAAATGACCTACCTTAATACAACTTCAATTGTAGATTACAAATCAATATTTAGTCCATACAAATCCTTTTGATCAATAATTCACTTCAGATTCAATACTATATCAACTTACCGTCCATTGGTAACTGCTCTCTATAGCTCGGTAATTTCTCTATAGCTCAGTTCTTACTAACTAGTATGATTAGAATGCATGAAAGCTTGTTCACGTGAAATTCCTGTAGCTTCTACTTCTTCCATCTATTTCTTAAATAAATTCTGTTCTCTTATATAGATGAGTAAATCATTTTCTTCTCCACCATCAGATTTTTCCGCTTAATCACATTCATAGATTTTGCCGCTTAAACTTTCTCGGTATTTGTGTTAATAACACATTTCAAACTACTTTGTTAGATCTTCTTTGAATTTTGTCAGCCATTGATCTGCGTAACAAACATTATCTGTTACCTCAATGTTATACTCTTGCGAGCTCATCAATCTTATTGGCTAAACTAATCATTTAATTCATTTTGTTCCACTCAGTTAACAAAGAAATGTGTTGGTGAACACTACTCAGTTAATACTATGGTTGGTATACACTACACTCCGTCGGTGTATACTAGAAATGCTTCATTTACCGACAACACTGCTTTGTGTCTTTCAGCTCTATACATCATTATAGATGAATGCAACATAATAAAGTCAATATCATCAAGTCATAGACTCATCAACAAGTTAATCAATGTGTTCCTTATCCTCATCTGTCATGTACATCTTTCCTCATGTAGATTTCTCTGTTCTTTATCTCTTTTCCACTTTCGGTTAGATGTCTCGGTGTAGTAACTTACAAGATAAGTGCTGTCAAACTAGTTGACATCAATGACAACATAATACTGATTTAATCATATTACATATCTAATTAGCAACTCCTCAGTGATCTTTAATCACAGATTCTTCAATCAGATTCCAAATCAGTTGTAGTCCAACACCTTATACTCCCTAACATAAGTACCTATGTGAAATATAAGGACCCTCAATCATTGAATCCAAAAAAAAAACTAGTAGGAGGGTCATCCTTAGAAGGTAAAGGTGCTTCTTGAATTGAGGTAGTCACATACTTAGCATCTGATTCAATAAATAGATAATTTTAAAATTTATCATTGGAAACCAAAGTATACATGATGTTGTTATATATAAATTTTACTTTGCGATGAAGTGTTTAAGTCCAATAACATGCATAACATGTAACCAAGGTCTCCCTAAAATAAGATTGTAATTAAGAGAACTAGGCATCACATGAATAGGAGTACAAATGATAACAAGACCTACTTTCACAAGTAGAGTAATGATACTCAAAGTTTTCTTAGCAACATTATGAAAGTTGTGGATAGGAATGGAATGGGCTTAATTGTTTAGATATCTGCATTAATCTTGTGCAACAATTTAATACTACAAATATTCAAAATAAATCCATTATCAATTAAGGTTATATGAATAAGGTTACCATAGATAAGAACAATAACCATGAGAGAATCATGTTGGTCTTGGACTTATTTAGAAGGCAACTCAATTAATCATCTCGAGAAAGCACAATTTGAGCTTGGGAGTTGGTAGAATGCATACATTCCAGTAAATAAGTGATGTTATCTTATGTAGGGGATGGAATAAAAAGATTAAATAAGGCTTGTTTTAATGCTTCATGATAAGTAGGGGAAATTTGGAGAAGTCCCCATAGAGAAATCTTGATAGGGGTAGCACATAAATGTTCCACTAAGTCATACTCCTTTCCAAGTTTAGGTGGTAAAATGGGTGCTAGAGGAAGCAAAGTTGAGAAGGTGGAAGGAAAATTGTCACAACTAGATTGGTAGCTTGAGGATTGTTTCTTGTGGAATATGTATGAGAAACCATCTAATAATTATTAATAAAATCCAAAGGAATCTTTGATTTCTATTTTATGGTTATAATTGGTTTGTTAGGAGTTTGAAAAGAAGTTTGTAATTATAAAATTTAACAAAAATCACAACTTTTCTTGTTATTGGAGAATTATTTTGAGCAAGTTGAACCAATACCTTTGGTTTTTCAACATTCTTAATGTAGTCATTCAAAGGGAGCAAGCTAAGCAATTTTTGGAAAAAGGGTGATTTAGAATATGTAGAGGAAGATTGAATAGAGGTGAAATCATCAAGAGTTTCATCTAACACAACAAAATCATCACTACTAAACAGCTCATTAAAGGCTCTAAAATATTTCATAAAGAAATCAAACATCATGAACACAAACTATGACTAAACAAAGTAACTTAAAAATGCAAAAATGACTTATTTTCTTATTTTTAAGATGTAAATGTAATGTGATGCTACTAATGAAAGGTAAAGACAAATTTTTTCTTCTTTTTATGATTTTGAGATCTACATACGAACATTGGATAATATGTATGAAAGAGACGGGTTCACCAAAATGTGATGTATAAAATGGTAAGCAACATAAAAGAGGATATTGCCCAATTTATGACACACATTAGAATACAAAACCATCTAAAAGAAAATAAGATCAACACAACCTAATCATAAGGGTGCCAATACAAGATTTATGCTTCTTAGTGTTTCTATCATTTGAGAAAGAGGAAGAAAGTAACAATATAAAATAAACTAAGAGTAATAAATCTAATCTAATATGACTGAAAAAGTAATGTACATAGAGAAGAAGAAAGGATTAAATGCACCTAGGAATAAAATAAAGGAAATAAAACTTCAAATCTAGATTTTTCAACTATTAGAGTTTAAGAGTAAATTGTGATAGTAGATCCAAAATATATAGGCATGTATCTTGTTGTTCCTAAAATTTCACTATGAAAAGGAAGGTACATGTCATTTACACTCAACATGTACCTTGGAACATGTCTCCAAACCCAACATGGACCCAGGGTTTTCTACCATCATTTTCATAGAAGCTTGGTCTCAGTATCAGGAAGGCTCCTTTGGTTTGACAACTTGATTTGGGGTCTTTTGCACCTGCAAATATAGGATTTTGCGTGTGTGGCTATATAGGGATTTGCCTTGTTCAAATCCCTATTTTGGAGATTCCCACCTCTATGGATAGCCAATGTGACATAGATAATGTGTAATTCCTATGAACCTAGAGTGTGTCTAAATTTATATGAGCTGCAATGCATAAATAAATGCCTAGATCTACCCTATTTATGATAGTGTAAAACCCTATTATGACAATGTATAGCTAGTCGCTTCTGAGATTGCCTTGTTTTGTTCTCTTTGGCACACAAAAAAATTCTAATATTGTCTAGGAGATATTAACACATCCCACAAATACATTGATGCCATACATGAACATCTAGAAAGAAATTAACATGAGATCTTGGAAGAATCATGCAGATCTAGTAGCTCAACCCTTCATTCTCGAAAAGAATCCGGTCCTAGAACATAAAGATTTTCTACTATACTATAAAAATGGTTTTCCATATTACACTATTGGGGTGTGGATGGGAAGGTACTATGCCACCATTTGAGAGACAATATCTCACTCCATACTAGTGGAGGATTTGATAGAGTTGTCCCCCACAAGAATATACTACATTTATTGGTTTACTCCCAAAGTTGGCTGAATGATGGCTAGGCAAGTTTTGACCTTGAATGGCTACCCTCTATCCTTTTTATGGGATGATAATAGTAAATAGAGCATGGGTTGGTCATAACCATAGGAAATTTATGTTAGGATTAAGTAATACTAAGAGGGGGGGTGAATCAATATTACAACACTTAAACTTAAACTTAAACCAATTGCATATAAACCATATCAATGCTGAAAAGAAAAGAACATAAACACATAACACATAACTCATAGCACCATTATTTATTTTCAAGGAAACCTTGGGCAAGGAAAAATCTTTGGGGGGATGGTACCCACAATTGTGCACTAAAATATTGAATCCCTTTTAGGAGATCTAGCCCTGTTAGGAGATAAGTATTACATAGTACATTTCCTTGTTAGAGGAATAGAAAACCTTGTTAGGGGTATAAAAAAACCCTGTTAAAGGTGTGGTGAGCTTACAACTCGTACAACCAAAATTCTATTACAAAACTGTTCTTCAATAAGTGAACTGCACAAGCATCTGTTATGCTTTGATAGTTCCAGTTATAGCTCTATCAATATTTGATCTTACATTTGCTATCTGCCTTTACTAATATCCCAAATTTTCATCCATCACATATACATCTCTATCACATAGTTTCACACCTATCGCTTCCACAAAACACTTTATACTTATATCAATTCTGCCATCCAGTCGGCTCTCAAATACAATATAAAACATAACAATTACTTTTAAAAATGATAAATATAGAGTCAAAAATCTTGTATTACCAAAGTTTTAGAAATATACAACTTTAATTTGTCTTAGCACATTACCATTTTGTCTAGCCTTCCCTCAATCATCACGACTGTTCATATACTCTGTTTCACTATTTCTATCTTCGCATTCCTTCATATCACTGTATCTTACTAATATCAACACCAAAACATGTAGGACCTTAATTGAAGGTCATACATATCCCAAAATGTCTTCCTCTAAGTTTTCAAGCCATAATACATCATATATTACCTTCGTTGACCAAATTAGTACAACAGTATACTGTAATTTTGATTATGTACTTAGTCATTTTCATGACTCTATCTCTCACACTTATAATCACTTCATGCAATCACTACAACATGAGTGCTTCTATAAATGAAAACCCTTAAGTGATCCATAGGGCTCTCAAAACATCACTTGCCAACAACTCTCCCTTTGGCATTGATGGCAACACTTAGCGAAAAATGACTGTGTCAAAACACTATCTTCCTTCTACTTCTCTATATACATATCCTTTATTCTTCTTTTTTCATTTATAATTTTATTTTCTTTCTCTCTCTCTCTCTCTCTCTCTCTCTCTCTCTCTATCTTTATATTATTTAATTATTTTTCCTCTTCTCATTTTTCTCTTCTCTTCCTCTCCCTTTGACATCAATCTCAAAGTTGCTTACAAAACTTCAAAATCTTAAGCATACGAGACTTTAGTGCTTACTCACTAGATTCAGAATGTCTTGGAAGGAGTCTTCCAAGGTCTTTAATTCATCATCCCATGACTTGATCAAAATTTCACTGACATGGATTAGTCCATTTTGTGCATAAGATGCAGTCTCTGCTGCCTTCAGCTTAGTGGGTACAAAGTTTGTCATTGATCCTTCTATCTTCTCCATCTCTGTGAGATGAGCTTCAAGATTTGATAGCTTGGGAGTGATTAGACTCTTGAGAAAACAAAATCTTTCCACTACTCTCCCTTTCTCTGTATCCAAAATTTTGGATGTTTGCTTGTCCATTTCCAACATAGTTTGTGAAGAGGTTTCACAACTGTCCATTATGTTGTCTAATGTAGCCCTGTCCTTGTCTATGATATCTTCAATATTCTTTATTTGTCTACTAGGATTGATGCAATAACTGTAGAGTTTTCTTCCTTTTGCCACACATTTTTTATCCTTAATTATTGTTTCTTTCAGAATGTCCAAGTCCCATGAGATGGACTAGCAAACTTCCTTCAACTTCTTTTCTAAGTATCTCTTCTCAACCTTATCCTCTATGATCTTCAACAGTGACTCAAAATGGCTATCAAATTTGTCTAGAGCCATGTTCAAGTTCTCTACATCATCCTTTCCTTGAAATGTGAGAGGTGTAGGGAGTATTTTATTCACAATATCTACTACCTTAGAAATCACCTTTACCTTCTTATCCCCCTTTTGTTCTGACCTTTCCTTTGCCTTAGCAAATGCCATGAAGGATAACCTCATGAACTCATCCTCATCCATGCTTTCAACACCAATGCTTACCGGTTTGCCATACTTGCCAATAATAGGGTGGAGGAGGTATCTAGTTCTTGTTTAAGCTCAATTCTTACCTCTTCTTCTTCTTCTGTTGCTGTCTCTTCTTCCTGCTTTTCCTCTTGCTGTTTCTCCTTCTCTTGTTCTTTATCTTCCTATTTTCCTTCTTTATGTTCTTCCTCTTTCTGTCCTTTCTCTTCTATTGTCACCACACTATCCAAATTTTCTTGAAATGGATCATTTACATCAAGTGAAGTGTCTAATGACATAGGCATACCAGAAATGAAGAAGTCTGGTTTCTTGTTAACTTTGCTTGCTTGCTCACTCTCTTCAGCTGTCCTAGGGCTTTCTCCCATTCCTAAAGGTGTAGGCTTGGTAACCTTGGGAGGTGAGGTCTTCTTAGGAATGTCGCACATAAGAATTTGGTCCAATGCCTTTTTTGTGTCTTCTATAACCTCATCATACTTCCTTGCCATTATCTTCACAAGCCTGACCTTTGTTCTCAATAGAGGTTTCAATTCTTTAATGATTCTCTCCCTCTCTTGTATGGAGACTACTGGAAAAATATCTTCAATAGCCTTATTTCTTATAGTCACATCCTTTGAATGTGCTAACTATTTTCTTATTTCCAACTTTCTATACAAGTCCTTAGGAATAATGGCCTCAATTTCTAACAAATTCTTCTTGTAAACTAGCAAGTGCTCAATTACTATATCTTCAATTACTAATTGATTGTTAGAATCATACCTTTCATAGTATCTATTTACTGTCTTCAAATTTCCATCTCTTATTATTATCTTTTGTAACATCTTGATATCTGGCTTTCATAGATCTTGTGGCTTCTTCTGTACTTCTTTTTCCTCTTTCTTCTCAGTCACCTTGTCCTTTTTCTTTTTTATTTCTACTTCTATCTTTTGTTTCTTTGGACTGCTTAGTTTGTTAGATCTTGTAGATCTCCTAGGAGTGTTCACCGGTGCAACCTCTTATGCAATATTTTTAGGAGTGATTGATAAATCTATTATACTGGGAGTAGGACTTACTGTCTTTTCAACTTCAGGAGGATGAGGTGCCTCAATTTCCAAGCTAGAGGACCCTTCTGTCATCTTTGTCCTTACTTATTTTAGTTGCTCCTTTGTAATTCCTACCTTCACAGCAATGTCATCAACCATTTTATCAATCTTCCTCTTCCTTTCCCCTTTATCCTATTCTTCTCTAACTTTTGCTAACTTTTCCAAGTAAGTTCCCCATCTTTCTTTAGATGTGTCTATCTCAGCTGCTAATACATGTTCAACTTGCATTGTAAGAACTTCAGAACTAAACTCATACCACACAGGGTAGCACCATTTCTTTCTTATTTCAACTACTTTAAAGCACACGCAGTTAGTTTCAATGATGAAATAGATTGTGTCTTTATACTTCTCTACCAACTCCTCAGGTATTATGTATCTCTCCTTCATTTTCCTTTGAATGATCTTAATCATTGCAAATAATTCACCATCTACCCAATCTTTGTTCTATCTCCTAAATCTCTGTGATATCTGTATGC
This sequence comes from Chamaecyparis obtusa, assembly GCA_027943335.1. Lineage (NCBI taxonomy): Eukaryota > Viridiplantae > Streptophyta > Pinopsida > Cupressales > Cupressaceae > Chamaecyparis > Chamaecyparis obtusa. Next base: position 555,804 of record BSBK01005187.1, read on the forward strand.
TAGTGGCTATACTATCTTTCCATGCTCTAGGGTGCATTCGGGTAATTTTGTGTACAATATGAATGTACATGTGTATCAGGAGTGAACCAAACCTAAAAGCTTTTGATTTTTCCTTCTTGATAATCCTCACATTCTCCAAGAACTATTGTGCTAAGATTTTGCATAAGTTATATTTGGTGTTTTCCTTCACCATTCTATAGGCCATCATAATTACTCCCACTAACACATAATTAAGTTTGTTGCTATAGTAAAAGTTATATCCTAGTAGCATTTCTACCAATCTCACATCTTGCTAAAAAATGTCATTCATAGTCATCGCTCTCTTATCCCATTTAGAATGAGTTAGGGTCTCAACTTGTTTCTTGATAATTTTCTCTGCTACTAGGAGGGCTCCACTATTGTCTAGTTTGGTTATCTCATGAATTAGATGGCTACATATCTTAATAGGTTTCTCTCCTATCCAAATGAATTGATCATGGATTCTGCTTAGTATTATTTTGAACCATTCAGTCTCACATAACTCATTAAGAAGGGTTAACTTAACGATAGATTAGTGTTCCAAATGTTTGAAATCTTCTTTCATCTTTCCATCAGATTCATCATTTCATCTATCTCCCTATAGATCTCTACATCCCCTATGCTCTCATACTTGCAATGAATATAAGTCCTAATATCTTCAACGTGTAACATGCCATATGGGGTTTGCAAAAATGATCATTCTGGATCATCCTCACAAGAATTAAATAGGTGCCTCTTAAACTTATACCTTGGTTTATCAATAACATCAAATATGACAGGTGCATCCATAGCTTGTGGTAGAGTATATAATCTAAATACCTTTAATATGCCAAAATCTGGAACTTTTGCTTCAAATGATCATGCAATGTAGTTGCTAGATGGTTGTAGTGCTTCTTAACTTTGTTCTCCTTGGTTGCTGCTAATACAATGGTGCAAAAATAATATGTTTCAAGGTGTTTTATCCATCGCAAGGTGAGTGAATGCATTAATCATAGGTAGCTCAACTTCGCACATTGTCTAGTCAAACATAAATTTCACGATAATAGGATATGAATCTCCAAGTGTTGTGATCACAAACATAAACTCCATTATGTCTTTACATACCATATCTAAGCTCACATGAGCTTATTCTACATTATTAGGGGCTAGATAAATTTTTTTGTCTTCATCCAATGCTCCCCCTAAGGCCATGCTACCTTCTAAGTCGATGTAGTAATGTCAACATCATGCGAAGACATAGTAGTATCTACTGTCTCTCCCTAAACCAATGCCTTATTGAAATATTTTACCTTCCATATCTTCTCATTATCTTCATTTTTTGGTTTCTTGAAATGATTCTTAAACTCATCCATGCATTCATTAAGACTTTTACCACTGTCACCAATATTCTTCTTTATAACCATAGGTGGTGGTCCTCTTCTATTGTTCATTCCATTATACCTGCAAAAATTTGCTATGTGTCCTAAGTTGTTGCATTTGAAACATGTAGGTGGTCTTCTATCCTGATTAACCTGCAACTTACAATACCTTGCACTGAGCCCAAGGTTATTGCATTTGTAGCATGTGATCTTGGCTACTGACTCTTCTCTGATGTAATATTATCTGTTCCTTGACTGATCTAGTTTCCTATATTATTCTTTCTTATGTCCATATGCATAAAAGTTATGACAATAACCAGTAAAGGGTTTTAAAGTACCTTTACTTCTGCAATCTCTTTTCATGTGTCCAACTTTGTTGCATCCAAAACATCTACCTCTGAAAGGTCTGATCTGATATTTAGGTTCTTCAAAAGTGGATCTATCTTCAGTCTTCACTTCATGTAATTCATCATTAGTATTAGAACATTCTCCTTCATTGTATCCAATTCCAATCATGTCTCCTTTAGGTTTCTATCTCTCTCTCTTTGTTCATCAATTTTATCACTACTCATGTGTAACTTCTCAATGTGCAATTTTGATTGAGTGAGTCCACCTTTTATGATCTGATTGTACTTCTCTGATTCTTGACATTTATCCTTGTAGTGATCAAGTTCAATCTTCATTTGTCCTATCTACACATTTTCTTCTTTTAGTGTCTCTTCAACTTTGTATCTTGCATCCTTTTCATGTTGAATTTATTTAATCACGAGAAGATTAATTTGGTCTTTTTCTTGCTCTAGCTTCTTTACTTGGTCTGATGTATCATTGTTTGAATCCTCTTTGATCTTATTCGTAAGGTCTTGTCTCTAACTTTTTAAAAGTTCAAGTTGTTCCTTTAGTTTCTTAATGAAACCTTCTGCTCTTCTTAATTTGAATTTGAATTCTCCATTCTCAACCTTTTCTTTGTCCAGGTCATCAAGTGTTGCTTCAAATTTCTCTTGCAAACTTTTTGAATCTATTCTGATCTCCCTTAAGCTGTTAGGATTTCTCTCCAAGGGCCAATGGCTCTGATACCAATTTTTAGGATTAAGTAATACTGAGAGTGGGGTGAATCAATATTACAACACTTTAACTTTAACTTAAACCAATTTCATATAAACCATGTGTTAGAAAGTAAAGACCACCAAGATAACTAAGAGGGAGGGGGGGGGGGTGAATCAGTTATCTGATAATTAAACCATTTATCAACATTAACTTCAATATCAACCTCAATAGTTTTAAATCATATAATTAATGTATTAACCAACCATAGAAAGATAATCATACACAATGACACAATAACACAATATATGTTAATGAGGGAACCTCTTGATCAAAGAGTAAACCCCGGTGGGAATGATGCCCACAAAATGATGCACTAATATGAAAGTTCTTTGTTAGAGGATGGAACCTATTAGGAGTCTTATGAAATACATTCAGTACATATGAATCTCTATTAGGAGATTTTGAATCCCTATTAAAAGATTCTAACCCTGTTAGGAGTTATGGAAGACAGAAGGACCCACTGCCCAAACAGCTTCAAGGCAAGATCTTTGAATTCACTGTCCAATAGATCTTAGGATTATTCAATAGAATAATATGAAATATGTTACATCCTTCACACTATGCCAAAACCACACTCTCTTCTACACAAGATCACAAATCCAGATCTCTGTACTTCGCAAGTCTTCATCACTGGATTAGCTCTTTTCTTCACTTCATGCATACATTCGCATCACAACTTTCACAACTTCATATTAAAACTATTACAATCCTTACATAACAAGGAAAAAATTCCTTCCTTTATACCACACTCAAATAATTACAAATGAGTAAGCATGTAAATACAAAATAATAATTTCAACACGCTACATCAAAATTACATAAAATTGTCAGTTTCCAGATACAATAACTTTCCAATCGTGTGACCTCAAAGTTTGGACTATGAACCACATCACCAAAAATGAGTCTCAAACTTCCCTTTAACTACACATAATCAGATTTCATCCCGGTTAGGAGATATCCTCTGATTACCAAAAACTGCTACACAGGAATACTGCCAGAATACTGCTTCCACCAAAATGCTTATAACTTTCATGATAAATGAATTTATTTTTGCACTCTTAACCATAGGATAATAATACAAAAAAGAACATACCATCAACTACGCATAACTCAATCTACAATATAACATGTGCACAAAACAAAACTGTGCCTACTTTTCTGCTAAACTCTAGAATATCACTGTGTTGACATCAATGACAATCATAGTCATGAATGCAACAACCACTGCTACAGAATAACTGCAAAAGGCTTCAAAATTCATTCCTAACACCATTTCAATGTTGAAAAGAAAATAACATAAACACATAACACATAACTCATAACATCATTATTTTTTTTGAGGAAAACCTAGCCAAGGGAAAACCCCAGTGGGGATGGTACCCACAACTGTGCACTATAATATTGAATCCCTATTAGGAGATCTAGCCCTATTAGGAGTTGAGTATTACATAGTAAATTTCCTTTTTAGAAGAATAAAAAACCCTGTTAAAGGTGTGGTGAGATTATAGCTCTTACAACCAAAATTTTGTTACAAAAGTGTTCTTCAATAATTGAACTACACAAGCATCTGCTATGCTTTGATAGTTCTAGTTATAGCTCTATCAATATTTGATCTCACATCTGCTATCTACCTTTAATAATATCCCAAATTTTCATCCATCACATATACATCTCTATCACATAGTTTCACACGTGTCCCTTCCATAAAACACTCTAT